>NJDC01003873.1:282301-310395 GCA_002245475.1 Calephelis virginiensis
CATTGTAATCATAATAATAACATAATTATTTTAAATGCGAAAGTTTGTTTGGATGCATGTATGTATGTTTGTTACTCAGTCATGCAAAATTACTGAACGGATTTGGAGGAAATTTGGTACACAGGTAGTTTATGGATTAACACAGGATATTTTTTATCTCGGCCATCGTGCGGGTGACATCGCGGGATGCTGTAGTAATAGTATAAATGAGTAATAATAATAATATAAAAAATTCTATTTTAAAATAAAAAAAAACACTGCGGTCAAAATAGGTTATTACTTTTGAAATCTGACATTTGGTGAGATGCTGATCAATGTCTATAATTTAACGTTTAATTTTCACTATCAGTATCATCTGCATCTGATTCGACTAATACATCTGGAGTTGCTCCATCATGTCCCATAATAAAATATTTTTCATGGTACCTATTATGAATTATATTTTTTTTACATAGATCCACCAGATCTTTGTACTTTGCAGCGGAGATTGTGAGTTCCTTGTGGTATAGTTGCGCTGCTTCATTAAAGACACTAGCAGCATTAGCTCTTGATTTAATGATCAGGTCGATATTTATTTCATGTTTCTCGCTGTCTTCGAAAAAACCATTCTGGAATGTTATTATGGGGCAGGTCTTTATCCGTACTCAGATCGCATTGTTAGACTGATCTGACCACGTCCACACTTTTGTGTTTTTGGTCAGACTTACGTAATCTAACTCATTACGAAATTATGTACCTAATATAAACAAAGTGCGTTGCAACCAGTTATCCGATATATACGCATTCAAATTGCAATTCTCGATAAAAAAAACTACAACACAGATAAAATGTCAATATTATTCGCACTTCCTAGATTAATGGGTAGCCATAAATATTAGATTGGCCTGTTCCAGATAGATTGGTGTGCAAGAAGAATTTGGAAATATTAATTTGGAATGACATCTCTCAAAAATTATGCCATCTTAGAATAAGAAGTAGGTAAATAGAGTAATGCAATCATTGTCATGTTGTGGTCCGTAGGGTAGAGTAGCCGGTAGACTTGCATAATCATTATATTAAAAAATAAAATTAATAAAATTATATGTCAACTTGTGGAAAAAACTAATTATAAGAAAAAAAAAATAGAAATGATGTCGAACTGTATAAAATATCAGAATAACACACGAGAATATTATAGTCAAATTGTCGAAAACATACAATTGAAACTATTAAATTAAATTATTAAAATAAATAAAAGATTAGATAATAATATAAAATTAAAAATTAATTGTGAACACAATATGTCTAAATATTAATCATTAAAATAAATAATGCTACCTTAAACATTTAAAAATTTAAGTTGAGCAACTCCCCTCGTTAATCAACTCTAGCTGGTCGTTTAAACAAAGTTGGTCTTTTTTAAGTTTATTTATTTCTAGCGCTTTTGGAAAATTGAGTTTCCTAATGTTGCTTGTTACAAAAATAAAGTCATTCAAAGTTACATGTTGGGTAAAAAGTATGACCCAATATTTCCCTAGCAAAGGCAGAATCCCTTTTTTCCAAGCGCCAGCTTCTAAGATGATTCCTTAACCTTATTAAAAACGTTCGTCCTCTCTATCCTACGTATGTACCAGCACTTATTAATCTTTAGTTATAAAGCCCTGATGATGCTGTAAAAGGTAAAATCGGTTAGCTATAGTACAACTTAAAGGGTAAACTACAACGTATAGCGGAAAAGTACAAAAGTTTACCTTAAAACAGTGTGATAGGATTAACATCCTGTGCTCAGTGCAGTGACGCACTTATGGTATCCGAAATGCTTAGACCACGGGTACCTCTTACCATCAGGAGAACAACGTGGATGTTCGCTGAACTCTCACATGAAAAAAATAATAATGTGTGCGAACATGAATAGCATCTTATCTATTTTATTGCGGATAAAATTTTCAATAGCACTATGAACGGAGTCTACTGGCATCATTGTGTGTCCCGGTAAGAGGATACTTTAATCTCTCTAATTGCTTTAGATGTTTTCAAAAAATTAATAATCATTGCTATCATTGAACGGTTCATATTCTGTCCGGCGCAGCTATCTCCTTAAAGATTTATGGTAGTATGGGTACCTTTGCTGTCTAAGCAATTAAAATCTTAAAAAATAACTGTAACAATTTTGTTCAGCCTCTTTTTCCTTGACACTCATCCCGCACGTAACAATATCCAGCCCTTGTACCACTTTGGTAGATACTATCGTTATAAAATGCATATTTCCGCGAGTAATACAAGGTAACTGCTTTGCCATGTGGAGTATTGAGAACTTTTTCTAAATCAAAGGTCACACATAGGGTGGTTGAACCAGGAGTCTTGCTAGTTTTTTGGTCTTCTAAAAACAGTTGTTTGCATTTGTTCTTATATAGTATATAATTTTTATATTCTGTGGTTTGTTCTAAAGCAATTCTACTTTCTGGCTCTAAATTTTTGTATTTCCCACAAAAGACGCAGTTGTGTTTTTTTGGCAAATGGAAACCTAGATTATAATCATTTTTAAAAATATTTCGGAATACTCTCTTTGATAAAACTTATAAATCTAAATTATTCTGATTTAAGTGGTCAACATACAAAAGTTCGTAATGTTTTCAAATTCTTGTGGTGAATATAATTTTGTAGATTTGTTATAATAGTGAGATGGCACAGCAGGCAACATTTCAATGAAAGATTTTAAGTGTGCTACTTGTTCGTCATTTGATTAGTTGTGCGGATGAGGAGTTCTTCTATCTTTTTGGGCGGCATTTATCGTAATATTTGCATTTTCAACGGTATACCTTAAAGTCATTTGAAAAATATCCAGCGTTTTAACTAAAAATTGCTGTCATACTTTAACGTTCTCTCCTTGAAAATTCAAAAACTAATCATAAGATACATTACGAATATTACTAGTCAATCGCTTTCTGGCAATCGTTTTAGCCTTAGTACATGACAACAGAAAGTCTTTTTGTCTTTTATCACACCCCATACCCCAATAGTTTTCAAAAATATCTAGCCGATCTTTCTCACTAATTTTATCAGCACATGAATAACCACATCTTTTATTCATACATGGATTAGGTTTTACGTAATGTCATAACACTTGTCTTAGGACTTTCTTTATAGTAACCAACCAATTAATGATGTACTCTATCGCTTGCGATAACAACTTACGCTCTCCTTTACGCTGCAGTTCTTAGATGATCTCGTAACTTACGATAAATGTTCATGTGTCGCTCACGATAAAATTTATAAAATTGTAGCGCTAACGATAAAGTTGGTACTAAATTTAGGCGGGAAATTTCGACGTAGACATGTCCGTTACACGTTCAAACATCACTTACGATAAAAAAAAGACTTTTAAAAAAATGTCGCTTACGATAAGTCGGCGGTCATGGCTCGATATAATTAACTTTCATAGATGTACTGGGAAGTAACAGATAGAATATCAATTTCTTTGAATTTTTCTCTAAGAGAAGCTCTTGGGCCAAAGTTATAAATTGCACGTATGGCCCTCTTTTGTTAAACAAATATAGTATTTACATCAGCAGAACTCCCCCAGAGAAGAATTCCATATGACAATATGCTATGAAAACAACTATAATAAACAATCCTAGCAGTGTCAACATCGGTTAACTTTCTCATTTTTTTAACGGCATATGCTGCTGAGCTCAGTCTTATTGCGAGCTTTTCAACGTGTAGAACCCATTGCAACTTTTTATCTATTGTGATTCCTAAAAACGTTGCGGAATCAGCAAGGTCCAACTTGTTCCCATTAAATTGCACATTGGTTTCTACTTGCCTCACATTAGACATTGAAAATTTTATACATTTAGTTTTTTTTATTCAAAAAAAGATTATTTACATTGAACCAGTCTACAACTTTTGAAATCGCAGTGTTCGTTTCGTCATATTTACCTAGCTGCCTCTTCACTTTAAATAAAAGTGAAGTATCATCCGCGAACAACACAATTCCAGGAACAGAAAAGGCCCTAGAATGGAACCCTGGGGCACACCCATTGTAACAGCAGCACCTGTCGATTTGATACCATTAATCTCAACCTTCTGAATTCTCCCACTCAAGTAAGAAATCAGATGGTCGAGTACCTTATTTCTAATTCCATAATGGCGTAGTTTCCTGATCAATGTTTCATGATTAACACAATCAAATTGGACAAATCATAGAATACACCAAGGGCATCCTGTGAATCCTCCCAACATTCACAGATTTTCTTCAATAACTCCACACCAGCATCGACCGTCGATCTACCCATTCTAAAACCAAACTGTTTATCATGAAATAAGCCTAATTTGTTAAAATGTAACAACATTTGATTAAATACAATTTTTTCAAATATTTTACTCAGGGTAGGTAAAATGGAGATAGGTCAGTAATTGGAGGTATCAGTTAAAATTAAAGATTTAAGAAGAGGTATAACTTTACTAAGTTTCATTAGATCAGGAAATACTCCATGAGTAACACAACAATTAAATATTATAGCTAATCAAGGAGCAATAACGTTTATTACTGAAGCAATAATTTTTATAGAATGTCCCCACAAGTCTAACGTATTTTTTATTTTTAATGACTTAAATGCTTTAACTATATCTTTTGCCTCGACAAATAAAAATTCGAAATTAGTTTTACACTCACTAACATATTGTTAGTGAGTGCATAGTTTATGTCTACATCATCAATCTTCAATTTATATTTTACGTTAGAAAATCTGTTTTTCCCAGTTACACAATTAATAATATTCCATGTGGCTTTTATTTTATTTGTTGATTCTTTTATTATATTTTTAAGGTACCTAGATTTTGCAGTAATACAAGCCTTTTTAAATGTGTTTGAATATTTTTTTACATATTCCTTAAACTCAATGCTTTGATTATATGCTTTTTCATCATATAACTCATATAACTTTTTTCTACTTTTATAAATTTCCAAAGTTGCCCATTCACTAAAAGCTCTACGATTTATATTCACTGACATTTTTTTAGGTGTAAATGTCTGACGGTGCACTGCTTGTATTAAGGTAAAAAGTGAATTGTATAAAATGTTTGGGTCCTCATGATACTGGCAACTTTGGTAGTTTTTCCATTAAAACAGTCTCAAATCTTTTTTTAACGATTTGCAATAACAGGAACAAAAACAATGTCTTTTCTTTGAGCTTTTTGAATTATTCTTGGCAGTGTAATTAATAGTCCACAATGATCCGAATCTATCTCATTAATAATTGATTTATCCATAGGTGCCATAGTTGTAAATATATTATCAATACAAGTGGAACTTGTAGCTGTTATCCTAGTAGGCTCAAAGAAAATGTTGTGCAAGTTGTATGACCTAAAGAGATTTGAAAACTTTAGTGATTGAATCGACGATTCTAATATGTTTATATTGAAGTCTCCACAGATAATAACATTGGTTTTTGAGTTAGTGGCTTTAAACAAGACCTCATCCATTCTCATTTCAAATTCATAATTGGGTGTAGAAGAGGGCTTATATACGCTTATAACAATAAATTGCTCAAGCTCAATACAAGCAATCTCGATAACTCGTTCAACAGAATAGCTCACAATATCTCTACGTTCTTTAAATTTAATATTTTTATTGAAAATTATTAGGGAGCCACCATGTATCATTGTTGTTCTGCTGAATGAGCTGGCAACCTGGTGCTGATTGAAGTTGAACATGAGCTGATGGCTTTTGAGTTAATGTTCAGTTATACATAATATATCAATATTGTTACAGCTCATAAACAACTCCAATTCTAAATCTTCGCCTATCAGACCTTGAATGTTTTGATGTACCAGGTTCAAATTACAATTTCTAATCTTTATATTATATGCTGATGGGTGCCTTTTATTAGTTTTACTTTTGCCAAAGTTTACATATGGGATGTCCGTTGTAACAATTTCACTAAAATTAAATTGAACATTACTATTTATATGTGAAATGTTGCTATAGGTTATCTCTACTGTCTCACCAAGTAATTTAAATTACTTGGGTCATGTTTAAAATTAAAAGTATTACTTGACTGCTCAATAGAAGCAGTTGTGTTAGCCAAGTACTTGGCTGTCTTAAATATTAAAGTATATAGCGATAATGCTATTTGTCTCTTAAAGTAGGTAGAAAGATAATAACTATCTTTTGTTATTAAACAATTAATTCTAACAAATGAACTTACTTTTTTTTTCTTTATTTTACTCTAACAAATGAATTTGAGTCAATAAACTCAAATTTATTATCATACATTTAGTCTGTAATTTCAAATTACATTTATATCGAATATTATTTGCGGCCTGTGGCAAATTTTTACTATAGGGTAATGCAAAAAGATAAATTTTCTTAACATTTAAAACAGATAAATTATTGAAATATTTTTTTAAATCTATTAAATTTGTGTTTCCTCTTCTCCCAATACAAAGTATTAAAAGTGTTTTGATTAAAAGTACTGGAAATGACTTTATTTAATATTTGAAAAATGCTAGCCCCCGGCATGCAAAAATTACACACCGGAGTACTAAGTTTCTCTGTCAAAATTGCACCCATATTTTTACCAATTTCATCACTAAACATAAATATTTTCTTATTTTCTTTGTTATAATCATTGTATTGACACGCTTTGCTCAAGTTTTCAGGCTGACATATAGATAAGAGAGGCTTGACTGATTTTGTTTAGCGAAGTTTCCACTCTCTTTCATATCATTCATATGTAACAGGGGAAAAGAGATGGTTACTATACTTTATTTACCTATTTGTTATCACGACGTGAAAGAGGGGTATTATTTTGTGTTATCTCTGGTTTGTCTATCTGTGACATGATACCTCGTAAAGGAAAATACTAATAATTGTAAGGTGGATTTTTTTTTAAAAAGTTGAAACAATTTTGGTTCAAGCTCAAGAACAGCTAAAAACCCCAAGAAGCTTATAGATGGAACTGGAGACCAAATTATCAAACAGTACGAAATTTAGTGTCCATCTTCTTAATGAAATAATATATTTGTTTAGGTGAGAGGTCATCAAGCAAGCGAACGGATCTCCCGATGGCGAGGAACAACTGTGGTCTAAAGACAGCGTACATGTTACAGGTGCATCGTTGTCCTGTGACCAGAATATTAAGCCTATTGTGCAAGTCTACCGGATATTCTACCCTCCGGGCCGGAACACGACAGAGCCGTTATGGCTTCAGGAATAAGTAAGGCGGTAGATTACTACCCGGGCAGGTTCCTGCACAACACTCTGCGACCAATGGTTTACTGGTAATGACCTAAATTTTAACCAATGCTCGCCTGTTAGAAAAGAGGATGTTCTTTTTAGCGGACCTGTGTCTCTAGACAAATGGCAAACGCTTCCTATCTATTCTATTCTAATAAATATTAACGCCTTAGCAATATCGTTCATCAGTTGATAGCGAAATGTACTACGAGATAGCGAAAGCTTATTCTATTCGATCGCTACCAAAATTGGTTATGTTTCCGAATTTCATTCCGTTCATTTCGTTCTCAAACGTTATTTTGAAGTGGAGCGAGCGAGTTTTATAGTGATTAGTGAAAAGTTTAGACAGTTTGTCTAAGAGACATATCGTATGCTTATGTCAATATATGGGACAGAATAGAATTCTCAATGTATTGCCATTGTAGTGCCATTTGTCTAAAGGTCCTGGACTCCATCTAGTGCCCATTTTTATAATTCGGATTTTTCCTGAAAATATTTATCTTCCAAAACAAGCAATTTTATTTTTTAAAATCTGTTAACATTAACAATTGTGGTGCATTTGAAACAACGCAACACAATTGTTTAGAAAATACAATGCCACAGGCAAACACACAAACAAATTAAATTTACAGCACCTCTCTTTTTAACCTCCGGCGGACAATGAACGGATTTAGATAGTCTGTTTTTGTTTGTAAGCTGATGCGACCTAGATGGTGCTTAGCTAAAGTTTATAGAGATTTGTCCAGGTGATCAAGGTCATATGCTCATTTGCAGCTAATTTGTAAGTAATTTTTAAGCATCAGATTGGAGTGCTATGGATTTTGATTTTTAAGCATTAGTGAGATCTAACCGTTTAAACAATGACAAATGCTGGTACAACTGAGCTGGTCTGATGTTAGAGCTCAAAGATAGGCGACATACCCATGGAGCGCTTACTGCCTAACCCTTATGTAGTTTGGACTCTTATGATTGGTCTGAACTAGATTTTGTCATATTTTATGATAACGAAAATTTACGCAAATTATTAAAATGGTTTATACAAATAGAATTATACAATACACAATATTTTTTTTAAATATTGAGGTTTTGGTTAAGCACATTTGGTTTATCACTATTTTTAAAATGTGATTAACGTAGATATTGCATGTAACTTTAGCATTTATATAATTACTATAGCGTTTTACAAATACATATATATGTTGGAGGAAGCTATATATCGAGTTATTTGTTGGTTTCATACTTTACTGTTCGTTTACATTTTAACTATTTTCTAAATTCTTACCTTAATTTTATTTGATTTGTTAATACTGGTCTCTTGATGTAAGACCTTATTAATGTAATTAAATTTATGAAAATTGTTAATCATATAACGACCAATAAGAGCCGAGCAGAGTACGTGCCTCAAGCGGGGTCGAGGCTCCATCTTGATTTTTGGTGGAATGTGTAGTTCAGTTTTCAGTTGGTTGATTTGGGTTGAATCGAAGTAGATGGATCGAGTTGGATCCTTGAATTCCTTGATATTGTGCGATCAAAGTCGGATCGGTGTGTTGAACCCGCTGCTCGGTCTCAACTTTTGTTTTTCCTTATTTTGTGAAATTTAAATTAAAATACTGTAAAAAGTGTTCATTGTGATTTGTGCTCGCATTTTACCCTGATGATGCCCACTAAGTCTACAGCCACTATCGACGATACGATTTCGATGAAAATAACCCTTCTCCGACATATATATATATATATATATATATATATGATAATTTCAGTTCGCAATATCGTGCTGCAAAATCATGTCATTTCTGCGAATTTAATATCTTAAACGCCGCTTAACAGTAAAATATTTTTCTAAAAAAAATTCCTAGTCCACAGCACATAGTCAAAAAAACACTTCTCGTGACTTTGACTTTGAAGCTTTTTGACTAGTTTGCAAGTTATACTCTTAACATCACGTCTCGTTAGTAAGTTAGTAAGTAATACTAAGTTTTTTGAATATTGATTCGAAATAGATTCGTTTTAGCATGTCCTAAGCGACACTCATGCGATTGAATTTTTGGAGAAAATTTAGGTTTTTTGGGACATGTTTCATAACCTTTAATTAGTTAAAATGATATGGATTCGCTCGTGAAATACAGAAAGTTTGTCGGCTATTTCTCTCAAAGTTTAATGAGAATTTTCAGTCACTCTTTCCTTCACTTTCGAGATGTTAACGTAAGTTGCAGGCGTAGATTACCTATCAAAGCGAGGCAAATCTTCCATCACACCTTGATCGATTTTCAACGCTTTGTACTACACATAAGCACGCGTTTTTGATAAAGTCGGTTCACCGTAAGCTCTTTTGTAACATTGTCATTGACTTTGAACATAAAATTCCATTGGTGATGAAAAATTTAAAACAAACCCTTCGTTTGATGTTTTTGTCCATTACGAAATTCGTAATACACACCAAAAATGATATAACTAAAACTGCAGTGTATTTAACATAAACAACAGATGCAATTGAAACTCCATGCCAAAACGTAAACATAACAAAAAAAAAAATAATTTCGAATCACAAGCAAATAATCCATTCCAGATTCTTTTGCTACTGAATGCTTACACATTCATGCTTTTGTTAGTAATTTGGAAAATAACATTTAATCACACTTATTTGGATGAAATATTATTTTTGATAAAGATAAAACACGACAACAATTTCTGTATCCGTTGATCCGAGTTGTTCATCATATTTTTGCCTATTATTATTATTAATGTACATTTCAATTTTTGTTCGTTCAATAAAATTTGAATATTAATAACCCTAATCATGTTGTAATTAGTAAAACCAATGGGGTAATTTATTATTATTTATTATATTTTTGTGGAAAATCATAAACTTTTTTTGGAATTATATCAACAACGAAATCTATCAAGTACCAATGAAGAGCCTGCAAAATTATACATTTCAAATTTCTCAGGCGGTAAGTAAGTGCTGGAGAAAGGTCTATAAACTGCCAGCGCCTATACTTCTATAACAATTCTCAAGCTCAAGCAATTACCCGCTTCTAGATTTGAGCCGAAGCCCCAGTAATTACACGTGAAAAAGCCACACAAGACCCTACGATTCAACAGACATATTTCTAAAGGGCGGCTAACTGGAGGAGACCAGGTCGAATCAACGTAGTCCATCGCTCCTTCTAACTATAGAACGCCCAAAGGACCGTTTGCAATATTTATAGACTATTTGCACATAACTAATGTGCATTCGTTCTTCTTGTTGAACGTGATTAAATGAAATGATTTGTTTTTTAAACAGCAGGCTTAGAACGCGCTTCAGCTAAAGCGGCTTTCTCTTTAAATTAATCCCTAAATTAAACATTCTTGGACAAGTTTCTCAAATTGATCCAACCTGAAAGTAAGCAAATTTCAAACTTGTGTTATGGCCAACAATACTTAAACAAATAAATACTTAAATAGATACCAGAA
Organism: Calephelis virginiensis; assembly: GCA_002245475.1. Taxonomy (NCBI): domain Eukaryota; kingdom Metazoa; phylum Arthropoda; class Insecta; order Lepidoptera; family Riodinidae; genus Calephelis; species Calephelis virginiensis. The sequence continues at coordinate 292,977 of NJDC01003873.1, forward strand.
TAAATTTAATAAACACCCAGACCCGGAAATGCACACATCTAAATATTAACCACACAAGTGTTAGTGACTAACAAAATTCCAGTTCGGATTCGAACTCGATTCTCGCGCCGAGTCGACGGACTTAGGCGTGTACGGTAAACCCTCGTTTACATAGCTACAATTTAAGCACGTAAGAGTCGCTCCTCGTTGTGGTAAAATTAATTGGTCTGTTTATTTTTATATTTTTACAGTATGGGAAGGCAAACAAGTAGATGGATTCGCTGATGGTTAAAAATTCACGCTGCCTAGAGGTACCAAAGGTTGTAACGGGGCATTGCCAACCTGAAACATAGAGCGAAAGAAAGAAAGAAAAAACATTTATTTGCGGAATATGAGTGTGACAAAATTATTTAAGCGTTCTTACATATTCTACCAACTTGTGGTGTGCAAATATTTTAATAGGTTTTTAATTATTTATTCACGATTTAATATTTACACACTGTTTTTTTGTTTGTTTTAAGATTACATGATTAGTTATTAATACACAAAATTTTTAGAATATAAATTAATTTATCCCTATCTACCGTAAACTACCACCGTTTCCAAACCTAGCCCGACAGGAGAAGAAACAGTGAAACAAACTCCTGCGCACCCAACATTCTGCAATTAAATTAATCATATTAGAAATACTGTATTATTTATTCTTATCTGCAAGAAAATCTTTGACACTAAAATAATAATTAATAATTTTTCTCTAAAAGTAAGTTGAATACCTTTTTTCGAAATCTGTTTAATGGAAGTGATTTAAGATTATCAGGAATTTGTTTGCATATACGAATGGACATGCAATACACTTTATTTTTGTAAATGTTGAGTGTTTGGTTAGGCACATGTAGTTAGTGTGGTTAGGCGAAAGTAAGTATATCGTCTAGCTTACATTCCAAACTAGAACTCGTCAACGGCAAGCACTCACATTATGGCGGCAGGAATAGATAATTTTATTAGGATTCTTGAATTTTTTTCAGCATGTATAAAGTTTGTTTACTTTTGCGAAGGGCTGTAGCTATGTTGTGTATACTAGCGCTACTGTTATAAGAGTAATGCTTCTTAGCTGCGTTGTGTCTCAGTAAAAGATATTCTTGCCATGAGGATATTAATGTGTTGAAATTTTATTGTCAGTTCCAAATTTTGACTTTAATAGAAACATCAGTTTTTCATACTGTTATTCACATAACAGTTATTAACATACAGTTTATCTATTTGTTAATTAGTACAACACTATTAGCTGTAATATAAATCCTACAAAAACATTTAATGTTAAATGTTGCCGAGACGACGCCATATAGCTCGCAATGTGAAAAACTAATCAGATCTCGTATAGAGCCAAGTTCCTAACCCTACATGCTGATCCCTAAATTGATAAGCCCTAAGTTTACACTCAAGTTACGGGGAAATACTACAGCAAAAGCTTGTACTGCGTAGTTCGTAGCGCGTGGCAGAGTTTTCCCGCTTCCCGCACGGAAAGATTTTAAAAGATTGAACAGATTTTTAATCTCAAACCCATATGACGAATAACAAAAAGTCCGTGCGGTTGACTCACCAGTTAGGTACACGGTTTGCATGCCTACGAGTTTATAGCGGGAAAACTCTGCTACGCGTTACGCACTACGCGGTACGAGCTATGGCTGTAGTGTTTCTCCGTAACTGAGTGTAAAATTAGGGCTTATCGATTTAGGACTGGGCATGTAGGGTTAGAAACTTGGCTCTACACGAGATCTGATTACTTTTTGACAGTGCGAGCTATATGGTGTCTTCTTGGCAATATTTAACATGAAATGTTTTTGTAGGATTTCATTTCTTTTTGTAGGTTGCTTATGATATTATTATACGAGTATTTTGTCGTCGCTCATTTTTTTTCTTTTTTTGGGTTATATTTTTTGTGCATCTGAGACACCTTTTTTTATAGCCCATTATCTATCTTTGCCTTTATTTTTCGTTGGCTTACTGTTTACAATAAGCGATAGCTCTGGGTAATACTTGCATCTTAGGCGATTATATTCAACTATCGCAGTCTGTTGTGCCTTAATACTACTGAAGTCTAGACTTATAAGGTTATTATTGTTGTAATATCAGTTGATCGGCTAATTTTACATACAATGTCCAATTTTTTTGCGATTAGTCCATGGGTTCCTTAGAAAGTGTTCAGTTTCATCAGTAGAATCACCCCTGTAAGTATGGTACGCAATTTTATTTTACACTCTATATACCAGGGTCATTCTGAGAATTCCTCAACTCACTACCAGCGGATCTAGAGGCTTCAAGAACTCCGTCAACATTTTTGGTCTCGTTGGAGTAATAAGAACTAGATAAAAAAGGAGTATGTCGCAGAGGCTCAACAAAAGAGAGAATGGCGTTCCTTAACATGATCCCGTAATAAACAAAATTTTTCTACGTGTTGTAGTTTTTGAGATACAGGCTTAGGGGAGTGAAAAATAGGGGGAGGGGGAAGATTAAAATTTTTGTTATACTATAATTTAGCTTTCTCAATACGACACCGCAAACCAAATTCTTCAACGTGCTGTTATTTCTGAGATACAGGGGTGAGGGCGGGAAAGTTGGGACGGTAAAGTATGAAAAAAATCCGAAAAACCCCCCTCGGTATTCTGATTTTTTTCGTACACACTGTAGCCCTTTTATACGAAGTTGTCATAAGATTTACCCAACCGCGGCCGCATTCAGTGTTTAATGGAAATGATTTAAAATTAACAGGAATTTGGTTGTATATACGAATGGACAAGTAATACACATTATTTTTGTAAATGTTGAGTTTTTTGTTAGGCACATGTAGTTTCTCACTATTTCTTAAATGAGACAAACCTAGGACATCTGCATTTGCAAGAAACAAATAATGATGTTTTTTTACAAATACACATACAGCCAACATATATAAGCAAGGTAAAGGCAATATTTTAAGTGACTTAAAAAATGACTTGCATGAATGTTATTGATTGACACTACATATAGCACGTATACACTTCTTCTGAACTCTAAAGAGTCTAGTTAATTCTACAGAATTATAGGAATATATAATCCCTTTTCATTCCCCAAATAGGAATACCATACTGCAAAACGGAAGAAACATAGCCATGATAAGCTAACAGAGATGCCTTTAATCCTGACACTTCTCTAATTCTTCTCAATACATATACAAACCTATCGATCTTATTGCAAAGTTAATCAAAATGCGATTTCCAGTTACAACAGTTATTGATTTTTATTCCTAGGAATTTAGTACAATCTACACTCTCAACAGTAGTATTATTTAAAATCACATCTAATTTTTTAGTATCTCTATAATGTGTTTGAAATTCAACTAATTTTGTCTTCGTAAGATTTATTTTTAGACTATTTTCATTCATCCATTCTGTCACTTTAATCAAAGTTTTACTTGTTTCTTTATGTAAATCATTTTTATTTTTGCTCTTGATGTGAAGTGTAGTATCATCAGCAAACAAAATTGAATCATAACTGATAGCATCAGGCAAATTGTTTATGTAAATTATGAAAAGTAATGGTCCTAAAACACTACCTTGTGTACCACAATCATTAGAAAAAATAACTTGAATTATAGACTTTCTTGAGATTTTCACTTACTTTTGATATCGCAACACATTGCTTTCTATTCTCTATACAGCTTTTAAACTATTTTAATGAATTACCTCTAATACCATACCTTTCAAGCTTCGTTAACAAAATTTTATGTGATACAAAATCAAATGCTTTACTCATATCTAAAAATACAGCAAAGGGAAACTTTTTACTATTTAGACATTCTGTTACTTTTTTAACTAAGTCGAAACATGCATAAACTGTAGACCCACCTTTTCTAAATTCGTATTGATTATTTTTTAATAAATCAAACCGAAGTAGATAACTGTATAATTTGTCATACATGATTTTTTCAAAAATCTACGAAATTACTGGAATTAAAGTTATTGGTCTATAATTGTCCACGTCACACATATCCCTTTTTTTAAATCATGGCTTGACAACAGACTTTTTTAAACGATCAGCATATTTTCCTTCTAAAAATGATAAATTAATTATATGACAAAGAGGCTTTGATATCACACTGGCAACATTCTTTAATATTATTGTGATTATATTGTCATAGCCACTTGCGCTGGTGTTTTTCAAATTATGTATAACCTTAACTAAATCATGCTCATCAACTGGTGTCAAATACATAGTCTTGCTATTATTAGACAAATTAAGAGGATCTTATGCTATTTGTAGAACAAGCCTGACTTTTATAACAAGATTTAGTCTGATTTATAAAGAACGTGTTGAAATGATTACAAATTTCTTGAGCATCAGCGTATATCGAGTTATTTATTTTAATTTGTCCTATTTCTTCTTTAGACATTTTATTTTGAAATCTACTTTTAATTATATCCCATGAAGCTTTACACTTATTAGAAGACTGTTTAATATATTTTAACGATGATTGTTTCTGAGATTCTAGTATACATTTGGATAATACCTTTTTATATTGTAAGTAACTCATCTTATTTCACTTTTTTTTAAATTGGGAATAACGATAATTTCAATACAACTGACGTTTTACGTTACAACATAAGTAGTTGACAACATGAGTGAGTGAGTAAGTGACGAAATCGGGGTATTTTAGATATCAATAAAATCTAAAGTATAAGAGCTATGCAATTGAAACTTTAGAGGTTTATTAAGTCTACCACTGACATTATATCCCGAAAATTTTGTTTTCCTGGTATAATTCAAACTCAAGTTATGAAGAACGAATGAACGAAACGCTTCGAGAAAAGGTAGGTAGTGCCCTTGCGCTTGCGCTTCGCTTGGCTCGTCTTGGCGGGGGCACTCCCCTGCCCCTAGATGTTTTGAACGCGTTTAAAAGGAAAATCCAAAAATTGTGTTAATAAATGGATACATACATACATAGGTACATATCTTGACGCCAAGTCCCTTATAAAGCAGACAGAGAGTATTGAATGCCAAACCTTGTGACCCTGGCAGATCTGCCCAGCTTCCTCTTTATTTATTGCCTTTTTCATACATACATGAGGGTTTAAAAGACTCATGATAATAAGAATGTGTTAATGTGCCCAGAACAGCTAGACCGATTTTATGAGTATTGATTTGTCTACTAAAATATCCAAATCACTAAAAATTTCCCGAACTCGGCGGATACCTTCAATCTTAATTCATAAACAGAACTTGAGCGTCGTGTAGCCTTTAATTCTATTGGCAAAAAATACACTTCACAATTTCCATTGTCGGGTCACGTTCTGGACCGCGACCGTTATAGTTTACTTTTATACATAATGTACTTTTTTTTTAACCTTTTAAAAACGGATCAATTCAGATTTGGTGCCTATGTAAATGATTTAAATTAGTAAATGTTACACGAAATGTAACCAGGAAAGAAACCTGGATTAATCTAACCACATATTAAATTAGTATTAATTATCTTATGGCTGTAGTATTGAATCCAATCGGATCGTGACACTGTCATTTTAGCGGCAGGAATAGGCAAGAAGGTAGGTCCCTACAATCCGTACCCGGAAAAGTTGCACCACGGCACTTTATCACCAGTGGTATTGTTGGAAATGACCTCTTTGAACTTTGCTTGAGTATTGCCTGGTGCCCGGCAAGATGGCAGATGGACTGTTCTACACAGGATACTCTTATCAAATGGGGTATTTTTTTTATTTATGTCATGGAATTACAAGGCCAATAAACAGAAGGATGTTTCGTTAGAATGACAAATGAAAGAGTGGAATTGAAAGAAAGTATTGGTGTTAAAATTAGAAAGGGCATGCTCCGCTGGTTTGGACATGTAAAAAGAATGACAGATGAAAGATTGACAAAGCGGATATACACTGCGAATGTTGATGGATGTACTCGTAGGTACCCAGGGACACCTAGGTTGATATTTCACGATCAAATCGCTCGGGTGTTATCCGAAGGTAGTGTCAAGAGTCTCCGAAACTTGTTTGTATAAAAGGCTTATGAATGTAGAGAAAGCCAGGCGGGTTTGTAAGGATCGTAAGGTTTGGCATTCGATATTCTCTGCCTTCCTGTACGAGACTTGGCGTGAATACACTACACCGGCCACTGGTCCCGGCGACAAAGATCTCCCTTACGCCGGTGCCTAATGCCGAGCAACGAGTCACTACTCCTCCATCAAGTGCACCCAGTAACCAGAACGCACTATCAAGTCGAGGGACAGTCTCCCGGGAGACAGCCCTTGTCGCTGGCGTTATAGGGAACAGTCCAATTCATCTAAATAATGATGTCTCGGGCTGAGCACTCTGCTCGGCCCACAAAGCCTGGTGAAATTGCAACAGATTAATCGTTTTCACACAGCTGTCGCTGCAAAACTCTACCACCAAGTCAGTTATCACGGTGTAAGTTACCGACCAATATAACAATTAAAATCTGTTTGGTATTGGTCGAGTGATCGCTCAACAAACATAAAAAAGAGCATACAGACCAATCGATTTTGTAGTCGGTTATGAATACTCATTCGTCAATCAAAGCTCATGTGTACCGTAAATTGGTTCAACATGTAGGTAAGCTTGAAAAATTGGATCCAATTTGAGGTTTACAAGCATGCTGCTGTAAGCTGTATGCGTTACAGTCGCTGGTGAGCTCATGTATTATTTAGTTGCTTTTGTATTAATCACCCTTCAACACACGGTGTGTTAGGAGTAACGTGATATTCTATCCCCTTTAATAGAATACATACACAATAGTATAGTAAGCAAAAACAGTTGTCTGTCCCAACACGAAAGTCTTGTCAAGGGATGCTGTAGTATGTGCGTGTGGGTGTGTATGTGTGTGACAAAGTAAGGAGTACAAAAATGTGAATATAAATAAAGTTAGACCTTACATGAGTCCACTGCTAAAGCTACTCACGTACGACGGTAAATCATATAGCGTAATGGGGAAATGTAAGAGTTCTAAAATGTTATAAATTTTGTTTTATCAAAAATACTTACATTATATTCAACTCCATTGTGTTATGTAAGCTTGTAAAAACTCGATCCAATTCGAGATAAAAGATTCGAATACATCGCTTCTACAGTAATTTGATCAGGTTTACGAGCATTAGCTTGTTGTTTATTGTTGAATGTAAAACATATCAGCGCACGTCACTTTATAATTACCTCTTATTAATGACAGACATGAGCGAGTAAACATCTAGGTGCAAAGGAAAGCGAGGGCGATGCTAGTACATTAAAAAAATTGATGTAAGAAAGATAAGTTGTGGTACATTTAACTTTTATGTTTGAGAAACTTTAGGAATTTTCGAAATTTTCTGATGTGCAAAAGCTTATGTTTTGTTAAATGATGGATCACTTGAAAACAAAGTTTGCCCTGGAACCAAGAATCACTACATTGGTCACAGGCCCAACAAAACTGTGATGTGATTACAAACAAAATTTTCTAATAAGTTACCTAAGGAGATCAGAGAACTGTGCAGTAAAAATTTGACTAATCACAGTAAAGAAGTGGTTTACTCAAGAAAATATTCAGTCTCGTAATTAAATTATGAAAAAGGATACAGGGTTATAAAAAGGAATAAGCGTACGTGCGACGTAGAAGTGCAAATAGTCTTAGCACTAGCCAAAGGCCAAGCCCATAACTAACCACGATGCAGAAGATAGTAATTTATAGTGATTTAGTAAAATATACTATTTTAACTGGAATGTAAGCAACGCGACCGAAATCTTTTCACAAATAATTTCGTTCAGAGAAACACCAAAATCAGTACATATTCACACAGATTTTTCTTATCTCCTATTCTTATATATATATACTTTATACTTTAGTCCACTAAAATAGCAAAAGCAAACAAGGATAAGAAAGTTACTGAAGAGGCTCGTAGAAGGCACTCACCCAATTATTGGGATTTCTACATGTCTCGAGGTCGGAGTTTAGCCGTTAGAAAGGACGGCTCGCTCGGGGACGCGCTTTTTATACTGACGGGTTTAATAGCGGGGTGCAAATTAGGTTACTTTGCTTAATTACAAGTTAACCTCAAAACAGTCTCACTATACCAATTCTTAGGCCTCTTAAGGTTCTCCAAATTACAACAAATGACATAATATTTGAAAGAAAAATTAGACATCCAAGTGGATAGACTGAACATGTCTAGAATAGGAGAGTTATAGACTTTCTGATGTCTAGTCTGCAAGTATATACATACCAATAGATTCTTCTTTTTCCACGACCAGTAGCTGTTCCCGATTGAGGAACTCAAGTCATCCAATAACATCCAATAAACATAGTCGCTTCTTCTGTCCCTTTGTATGCTTAAATCTTTAAAACTACCTAACAGAATTTGATGCGGTAAAGTTTATACGTTTATGTCATAACCGTGCAAAGCCGGGGCGGGTCGCTAGTTGTCGTATAAAAACAACTACAATCAATGTGATTGCGAATAAGTGGTACATATAAAATTTCTAACATGTTTGGGGTGAATTCCCCATTCTGTACTAGCTAGTTAGTATATACTTCCAGAATATTTATTTTTTTGTGCGTAAAACAGCTCATTTATATGACTGCTCCATCTCACTGAATGATCAAGCCACGTACTTAGATACCTGATTTTACGTACAATTTCAAGATTTTTTGTCTGTCAATTTTTATACCTAATTCTAGGGAAATCTTTTGTATACTCTACTAAAAATTGCACATTTTGACTTAATATCAGAAAGCATTAAACTCACTTTATTTAGACAGTCAATGACAATATCAACGGAAATTCGTAAGTTGGTGTAACCTTCAGACAAATGATTATAACTTACATCTGCGTCCTGTGATATATATGTATTTTGAACTGAAAAGCGATTTTTTCTTATCACAATATTGAAAAGCAGAGTAGAGATTGGATCTCCTTGAGTAATGCCTTTGTTAGTCTATCTGTATAAATCCAAGCCATTATCTCGTTTAGTTTTTCTACATGAATGCCTTTCTTTTAAAAAGTTATACCAATAATTACAGATTGATTTACCAGCATCAATATTGTCAAGAGCTCTGACCAAAGATTACATCCCTAAAAGATGCGCCACTTATGCTTCTATATCGGTACATAGAAAACATTTGTTCAACGGCGCATTAACAGATGTAGCTGTTTTAAAAAGTTTCAAGTCGATACCATAATTAATTTTAGTGCCATCTACTATAAATATGAAGAAACATTTATACTGTACCACATATCGATTATTATTTATTTTTATTTAAATAGCCTACCGATATTGCTTTTCACAGTATCTTCAGAACAAAACCTTAAAACCAGAATACAATATTTTAGTTTTAGTTAGTTTTAGCTTTAATGATGCTGTAACAAGCGAAACCCATAGACTATTCGAACATAAATAAATAATAAGAATAGTATGATTTGAAAGTATTCGAAATAATAGTGAAAAGGCTTCTCCTAGTTCTTCTGACTTGCACCAAATATGAATACAGATAAATCTAAATAACTAAAAGACGAAGATGTTCTTAACATTTATTTAAACATTCTAAAACAAAACTGACTAGTGTCTTACCACATAAAATTTAAGTAGCTTAATAGTTATTAACGAAAATACATTTAAAGGCAATCTTGATATTCAAATGCATCCTCTTAAATTAAGAAAACCCTGCAGTCTATAGAAATATACACTTATAGAAACACAAAATTATTTGCACTTAAATGTCACAATAACTTTGTTTACACATGTTATTAAAACTAAAACATAAAAAGCCTCTGACCAATACAACAATAGTAATAGCTATTTTAAAATAGATAAAATAAAGTAAACGAAACGGCTAAAATTCGAAAATATCAAATGACAAGATTGACAAATATCGATTGTCAAATACGCAATAATATCAAAAATAATATATACAAACTTTTTAGTAGACACTTGTCAGTTAGAGCCGAGGGTTGACAGTAAATACTTTAGAACTGCCTAACTAACTACGCGGTGGTTTCACGTTGTATTATAATTGGTTGGTTCTTTCTTTCGGTTTAACATAAAAGAAATCTTTACTCATTGTGGTGCCCATTCAAAAAACAATATTTAATTGTAATACTATATGCATAATTAAAAATTACAGAAAGCTTAAGAACTAAGTTGTTTAGGAAAATAAAAAAAATTATTAAGTGCCTACTCAAAGGTTTTCAGTTTAATTTTATTATTTTTTATTAAGTCATTTTCCATTATTGGTAGTTTTTATTAATCTTATTAATTTTAAACTTCCTATCTCCCTTACTTTAATTACCAACTGTGAAATAATCTTGTAGAAAACATTGGTTTTATATGTAAAGAGTTTTGATTAAATTTATTTGAGTAAAGAGTTTTGATTAAATTTATTTAAAGTTATATTACAAGATTTGCTTCATTTAGACTAAAGTGGAAAACCGGCAACACTAATTTGACAACTACATTCATATTTGTTATCGCGCTACCTAGATAATTTATTCTGAATTATTTTATATGGATGTATTCAATAGGCTAACAAAAGGTTCAGAAAAAGGTGGAGAATTTCCAAGTATGAGTAATAGACGTCATTTTAGTCAAATACATTAATTTTTTGTCCCTTTCATTAGAGTGAAACTAGTGTGGCTCTGACAACTTCTTTGACAGTAATATCCCACAAATTTCATGTTAAATTTTGCCAAGACGAGACCATATAGCCCGAACTGTCAAAAAGTAATCAGATCTCGTGTAGAGCCAAGTTTCTAACCCTACGTGCTCAGCCCTAAATCGATAAGCCCTAGTTTTACACTCAAGTTACGGGGAAATACTACAGCCATAGCTAGTGCCGCGTAGTTCGTAGCGTGTAGCAGAGTTTTCCCGCTTTAATCTCGTAGGCGTCCAAACCGTGCACTTAAATGCCGAATTGGCCGCACTTTTACTTTCATAAACAGAAATCTTCTACGTGTTGTAGTTTTTGAGTTACAGGCTTAGGGGGGTGAAAAATAGGGGGAGGGGATAAGTTTAAATTTTTGTTATACTATAATTTAGCCTTTTCAATACGATACCACAAACCGAATTCTTTAACGTGCTGTTATTTTTGAGAAAGTTGGGAGGGGAGGAGGGTTTTCAAATTTTTTTCGTACACTTTTATACGAAGTTATCAAAAGATTTACCCTTCCTCAGCCGCATTCAGACCTCTAGCATCAAAATTTGCGGAAGTCTCAAACAAACTTTCACCCCCTAGTTTAAGGGGATGGGGGGTAAAAGTTCCAAGTTCTAGAATTATTTTGTTGTTTGGGTAATAATACTAGCTTACATACCAAATTTCAGCTTTCTAGGACTTCAGGAAGTACCTTAAGAATTTAGTTGATCATTAATCAGTGAGTGAGTGAGTGAGTGAGTGACGAAATCGGAGTATTTTAGATATCAATTAAATGTATATTATAAGAGCTATGCAATTGAAACTTTAGAGGTTTATTAAGTCTACCACCGACATCATATTCCGAAAATTTTTGTTTATCTGGTGTAATGCAAATTCAAGTTATGAAGGTTCAAAAATACGACGAACCGCTTCGAGAAAAAGTTGCGCTTCGCTTAGCTCGTCTTGGCGGGGGCACTCCCGTGCCCCCAGATTGTTCCAAGCGTTGTCAATGTCCAATAAACGTGCTAACGTTTGGTACTTCTTTGTAAAGCTAATCTGTAAAAACGATACTAATCTAACTAAGGCATCGTCACAATATTTAGACTTTCTAAGGCCAGTGGAAAATTTTGATAAGAGTTTTTTTTTTTTTTTGACATACTATTCCAATTTTTTACTAAAGTTGAAACAGTACGTTGTAAACTGCTGCGCCATTTTGTCAATAATTTTGAGAAATTGAAGGATCTCGAAAACCAGAAATCTGTACACATACCGAAACAGTGGAAGATCTCGTCCTCAGTAATTTAGACAATATAATTGTTAACAATTGTATTAATCCGCCCTGCAAATTAGATTCACGCCATCCATCTTTTTCGATAAGTTTTAGTTTAAATAAGCATCAATTTGTTAGAAACAAGCAATTTGCCACGTATAACTACAAAAAAACTGATTATTCACTAGTAAAAAGTAAATTAAGTCAAATCGATTGGGTTAAAGAGCTGTCAAATCTGGACGATGTTAATATCGCAGTATCAAAATTTTATCAAGTTATACATGCTGTTCTACAATCAACTGTCCCCAAAACTAAGCCTCGTAGTCCGTAATATCCACACTGGTTTACAGAGAACCTCATAAAATTAATAGCTGAAAGAAATAGAATTCATTCAAGATACAATGTTTACCGGAATCCTAGAGATGAAATCGAACTCAAACTATCTAATAAACGCGTTGAGTCATTAATGTCATCTTGCTACAATACATATTTAATCCACACAGAACACGCTCTCAGTAAAAACCCCAAAAAAATCTGGTCATTTGTCAAAACATTACGTGTAGGTTACCCTGACCTACCCTCTGAGATGCTTTTACACGACAAGGTTGCGCGTGGTTGCGAGGAAATTTGTAATCTTTTTGCCACACGTTTTTCTTCGATTTACTCTCCTCCTGATAATTCAACGTATCCAGAACTGGGAGTTTGCTATCCACAATTCATTCTAAGCAACGTAGAAATTACGGAACGAAACGTGGAGAAAGTTTTGAAATCAATTGACTCTAATAAAGGTGCTAGATGAGACGGCATCCCACCCTATTTTATTAAAAAAACTTACAAATTTTTAACCCTCCCACTTAAATTGCTTTTCGATAAGTCGATTAAAATCGCAAAATTTCCTGACGAGTGGAAAATCTCCAATGTGATTCCCATTTTTAAAAAAGGTAACAAAAGCAATATTGAAAACTACCGACCTGTATCTCTATTAAGCTTGTTTCCTAAAGTTTAAGAAAAAAATCTTTGCCCAATTTTGTCTTCTCATTTATCAAAGGTAATTTCTAACTGTCAGCATGGTTTTTTGCGCAAATAAGTCTACAGTCAGTAACCTATTAGAATATACCTCTAAGGTACGAGACGTTGATAATAATAAGGAAGTTAATGCCATATATACTGATTTTAGTAGTGCGTTTGATAAAGTTAACCACTTCATCCTTTAGTCCAAATTAGAATATTATGGTATTCACGGAAACTTGTTGAACTGGATAAAATCCTACTTATTTAACCGAATACAAAGGGTCACAACACAGGGTTTCAAGTATTTTTCGTTCTATCCAACTTCAGGTGTTCCACAAAGGTCGCATATCGGCCATACTCTCTTTTTGGCCTTTATTAATGATATTTCTGCTCACATTAACTTCAGTAATTACTTAATATTTGCAGACGATTTGAAATTATGTAAGGTTATAGAGAGATATTACCTCTGTTTCAAATTGGTGTAAAAGTAATAAAATGTTAATTAATCCTCAGAAATGTGTGAGTAAAAAAATTACCAGAAAGAGAAACATTATTCCTTTCAGTTAGTTTGTGGATGGGGAAAAACTAACATAATCAGAAGTAGTCCCTGACCTTGGCGTAATGATTGGAAAAAAAAATAAGTTTTATTAACCATACTGATGATTTTCTATAAATTTTTAAAGAAAGAAAAAATTTCGCCCCAGACAGGATTTGAACCTGTAACCTTTCGTCTCAAGCCGACGAATGCTCTAACCAATTGTGCTACTGAGGAGGTTAGAAAGGAATTAAGAATTTCGCCACGGGACTTGAATCCTCAGTAGCTCAATTGGTTAGAGCATTCGTCGGCTTGAGACGAAAGGTTACAGGTTCAAATCCTGTCTGGGGCGAAAAATTTTTTCTTTCTTTAAAATTTATAGAAAATTTATCCCAAGCACAGGGCAAGTGCTAAAATAAAAATACATACTGATGATATTACAACTAAGGCATGGAAAATGACCGGTTTCATAAAACAAATATGAAAGGGTTTAAGGAACCCAATATCTATTCTCACTTTATACAAAGATCTTATTCGTATTACTCTAGAATATGCGGCCCCTGTTTGGAACCCATCATACCAAATTCACGGTGATCGCATAGAGCGTATCCAGCGCAATTTTACCCGTTATTTGGCCTTTGAGGATCAAACTTGTCCTTATCGTGCTGACTATGATACTAGGCTATTTTATTTCAATTTAGAGTCTCTCGAAAAAAGACGTTAGCGATATTAAAACACTTCATAAGCTAATTCACGGCCCCCTACTATCACCAGCACTTTTAATTCAATTATATATCAGAGTCCCAAGATCTATACCACGACATCCGATTACCAAAATCTTCTATGTATCTAGCCATATAACAAATTTAGGTAAACTAGCACCATTAAATAGGCTAATGCAAACGTATAACTACATCACCACCAATGGCGATGTCAACATTTTCCATACAGTCAATGTGTCAGAATTTACTAGATTATGTATTAAGTATTTATAATTGCTTTGCTCTTCTTCAAGTTTAGTTTTCTTCAAGTTTAGTTTTAAGAGTAGTTTTGTTGTAAGCAAATTGCTTAAACTCATTATTAATAATACTGGTCTAGTTAAATTAACGAATCTCTCATTGTGGCTGCATTATTATTGTGAATGTTGTATATACCTTTAAAGGCAAATCATTTTGAACAAAACTGATATGTGGTGTTATTAACAATGTCTAGTGATAAGCCAGTGGTGTATCTGTTTAAATAAAATAAAAAGAGTGAATTCTTTACACACTGAAGATATTGGAAAATGTTCATGATTGAAAAAAATAGATGTAGGCGAGTAAACAGCAGTTCAAACACCGTTCTATTTTATGAGAGTCCCACGGTACCCTCCTAATGTAAGCTTTCAATTGAAATTATGGGTATAGCAGGCACATCTCCAAAAATTGTGACATTTTTTAACGGAAGTTTTTGCTCTCTACAATCAGTAGTTTTGTTGTTAATGACCCATTCACCCTGTGCTCGCCTCTCACCAATTGCATGGCTGGTGGGCAGATAATCTATTCTATCAGTTTTTGTTCAATCTACTCAACTTCATCAGAGCTAGAATCCGCATGTAGATAAAATTTTGTGCTTACAGCCATTGTGAGTGCATACCAACTCACACTAGAACACGTAAATAACAAGAAGCGAAACTAATTCATGAATGGCAAACTTTACAAATTTTAAAACAACGCGAAATATGACGACTTTCTTGCGATTCATAATCCCTCGATATGCGCGTCTTAGCGCTTATGAATAGAAGGGAAACTGCTTTCTTTGTTTTATAAAAGTAACACATTTTTTTCTTTTTTTACAGATAAAGTAACGGGCAAAACCGGTACGTATACAATCAAAGTATTTCCAACGTCCTTGTTTTGACAAGAGGAAGAACCATTGCATGTTTGGTTCTGATCCAATCGTGTTGGGTCGAATCGAAACAAAGAATTTCAATGATCGCCAGGACATAATATAATAATTATCAGGACAAAAATAAATATTCCGTTTCCATGAGGCCGCGATGGGAATTTTTCCATACTGGTTACACGGTGTTGAACGACTCAGTGCTTGCTGCTGAGGAGTTCCGGTTTGGAGGATGAGGTAGTCGGTAAAATTACTTTTGCTTAAGGCCTAGCATCCGGGCCTCAGGTAGGCAACTTATAATTACCGATTTTGATATCTTTGGCATTATGAATTACTTACCGTCAGGAAATCCGTCTGCTTGTTTGTAAAATATCATATCTGTAAAAAGAAGTTACACTAAGCGATATGCATGTTTTGATTTTCATCCAAAAAGTTTGAAAATTGAACAATCTTTACCGTCAGGAACCTTAAATTTACTGACTACCGTACCTTAACAAACTTAAAACCAGAGGTAAGATTGATTTTACAAATGAAACACAATATATTACGTAATATTAATACGTAATTTATGGTACAAATAAAATAAGGTAGCGTTACATCTGTTGCTGGGCAAATCTTTACACAAATCTAGATCTAAAACTGAAAAGGGTGATCTTCCATCATCCCAAGTATCAGCGTCCTTTGCTGGTGGTGAGGTCTGTCGATATGACTTTAAATATAGTGATAGAGCTATGCGTTTTAAATAAAAAGTATTACCGCTGCCTTATCTAATCCTACCTTCAAAGCGACAACGTTCATCACTGTCGCGTTACTACTTCATGACTGCTTACTGTCACACGAGGCTTATTGCCCAACCCTCGCAAAAAGCTACAGTAAAGCGTTTGATGTCTTTATGGAGGATATTACTCTGCTGGTTCCTTGTCAATGGGTATAAAAATCTACCAGGTATAATTCCGTAACAACATGCCCTTTTTGTTGGCAAAAAGGGCATGTTTTCGTGTCATAACAAGTTGGTAAGCAGTGTGACCAACTCAATAATCACCTCTAAGTATTTTAAGGCCAAGTCGCTTGTAGTTTTTTTTTTGAATGACTAATGTGTTTACAACTTCACCGGCCTTTAAAGTAGGCAGAGAGTATCACGTGCAAAGTATCGCGATCCTAAAAGTTAACATTAACCAAATTTCAAACAGGAGAATGAAATAGCAACCACCTAACACTGTTGTTTGTTCATTACTTTACGTTAGTACTGAGAACAGTCTAATAACGGCAGTCTTTATTAAGATGAGATATGAACTACCATGACTTGAAGTTTGTTTACTAATGTGTTGTGACGAGTGTATGAACTGTACAAAGTTGATACAGTTCTAAGTACTTTTCTCGTTTCATGTGTGCGACAGTGGATTACAGCTCTAGAGGTACAGTATTATCAGCATATGCTATACTACTACTACTTTGGGTGACTTCAAAACTGAGGTATTTTTCGCTACTAGTTATACCATTTATGACAACGACCTAGGTTATATCTATGAGATAGCTGCGCAAGAAATCATGACAATGCTCTTATACCAATAGCTTTAAGTTTGGAAAGAAGAGTATGTACAGAGACAGTGTTAAAGACAGACAACGCCTTTGAGAGATCTAGGTAGATACCAACTTTGTTTTTAACTTTTTTTAAATGGTATCTGAAAGTTTTAAAACGACATCTTCCGTTGACCTACCTGTTATATAACCCGACTATTATAAATATAAAATGAATATAAAAATTTAATAAGACGCTTTTTTATAATTAAAATTTTTGAATATTATTTTTGAAAATAGATTTAAAATAGATATGGCGTGAGAGTTCCCACACCACGCAGTCATTTTGTTTGACCAATATGGCACAAGATATGATTTTGATATTCTATCATATTACAACCTCGTCTTTTGACTAGTAATAGGGGTTCCACGCGGATTAAAACATTGGTTGTAAACATTGTTTGCATCCGTGTGGAACGTAGATTTAATCCAAAATTTTATTTTTATTCAAACAAAATTCAATTCAAGGGGAAGTTTTGTTGCTGGTATAAATCTTACGTAAAATGTGCATA
>NJDC01003875.1:0-33524 GCA_002245475.1 Calephelis virginiensis
ATAAGGACTTCTCTCTCCCACGCTTTGTTGATCTTGTACATACTAAATCTATGGACCTGACTATGTCAGCTTAGGTAGATGACTATCGATATAAATACCCAAATTTTTTACTGTTGAGAAATATGGAGTTACAGTATTGGCAAAAACAATGGCGGAAATAAATCTTTATCAATTTTGTCAATCTGACGAATACTTCCAATTACAATAGACTGACATTTCACTGGGTTCACTTTTATCCCAAACCTAGCGGACCAATCTCTTATACATTCTAGATTATAAATTACAACAGAAATGGCTGAGTCAATGAAATTTAGATCAGAATGACAGTATAGCTGCAAATCTTCGGCATAAAGATGAAAAGGACCATTTATATAAGGTGTAACAAAATAAATGAAAAGCGAGAAAAGTAACGGAGAAAGGATACCACGTTGCGAGACACCAGAACATGGATAATGTTTAACCATGGTTTGACCAATACGAATGGCCTGACAACGACCACGAAGGTAAGTAGAGAACCATTCCAATGACAATGAAGAAAACTTTAAATGTTTGAGAAGTGTCAATAATATGTCATGATCTCAGAACAATAACTAAAGCGTATAATAACAATAACGAAGAGGTAGGCAGAGGTACAACCAAGGCACCCACGACTAGCCGAAGACACTAAGTCCCACAATGTGATAGGTGGCAAGCCTATCGCCAACCGGGCACATTTCCAATCCCGACCAACATTTTTTTTTTAGAAAATTGGAAAAATCCAATTTTCTTTGTGTTGGCCGACCCGGGATTCGAACCCGGGACCTCATGCAGTCAAGTCCAACACCCGGACCGCTAGACCACAGAGGTGAATGATGATGGTTGTATTTTTTTCATAATTAGTGAATTTCGTGTTTATATTGAGTAAAATTAGCTAATTTAGGTGGGAATCAGATTAATTTTGTTCAGTGAAAGTGCACAAATGAAGTAATCGTAAAAAAAGTTAGTGTATCGTGTATTTCCACACTGCCGCCAAATGTCAATAGACGACCTTGAGTAACGAAGCCACCGTTTTACTCAAGACCCAGACATGACTTTGTAAATAGTGACAAACGGCTGAAATAAAGAATAGATACCGAAGACATGGCAGATTGGCCTAAAAGTTGCCGTAGCCGGTCCCAGAAGGAGGAGCAAATTAATTAACCGTGTATATCCCCGTTTCAGCCAAATCTCACAAAGTGAGCTTGTGTAAAGTACTCAAAACCCTGACGTGACTTTGTAAATAGTGACTAATGACTGTATAAGAAATAATTGATACGGAAGGTATGTGACTAATGACTGTATAATAATTAATCAATACGGAAGACGTGTCAGCATGGCTTAAAGGTCTTAGCCGGCCTCAGAAACGGGCAAATCAACTTAAAAAAAATCAGAGAGGTTGGCGGGAACGGTCGGAGGGGGAAGGCGCGCTTTTCGAGGGTTCCCTCCAATCTTTAAGCTAAAAATGTGTAATATAATGTAAAAATGTATAATTTGTAAATTTATTAAAGTGTAAATATTACTTAGTTGTGTGTAAATGTGATTTAATAATTAAACTATACTAGTGAAAGACTATTGTAGAGTTTTATCACGACAGAAGAGGCAGAGGCCTGTACAAGAAAGAAATTTGAAGACGAAACTAGAAAAAGACAGATATGGGTTTATTACATAATATAAGACTAGTATAAAATATAGAGGTAAAATAAAAGAATTTTAAAAATACTTTTTGCACTGTCGTAGAAGTTTAGGCGCCAACATGAAAGAAGATGATTTTGGTGTTCAGAATTTTAGTTTTATAATTTGTGTGAAAATAATCGTAATTCAAGGATGTGACGTACTATAAAACAAATTAACGGAGAAACATAATATGTAAACTTCAAGAAATTTTAAACTAAAGACGTATTGAAGGACTCAAATAAGCTTTGTCTTGGTGAAGGAAATGACTTTTAAAAAGGGGAAGACAATACGTTAAGAAACTGAAGAAATGAATTTAAAATTTTAATATGAAAGAGAATTTATTATTACGAAAGACGTGGCAGCATGACCTAAAGGTCTTAGCCGGCCCCAGAAAGGGGCAAATTAACTTAACAAAAAATTAAAAAAAAATTTAAAAAAATCAACTAAAAACATTACAATGACAATTGTGAAGTGACACATGACAATTCATGATTGACAATCGAAAAATATTTAATTTGATATAATTTTTCTACTTTGGTTGACGACTCTTAAGTTGTATTTTCGCAAGTATTATTAGGATAATCAACATTCGATTAGCCGGATATTCTGTTTACTTTCTAACCTTATTAAATTAAGTAAACATAGGAAAATATAAATATGATTACTAATTTTGATAAATTGTGCATAGAACTAGAAAAGCAGGAATTAGAGGTAATACACTTAAATAATGATTAAAGTACTCATTTTCAAACACTCAAACAGTTTAAGTTATATTATTGCTTCAATTTACATTTCAGGCTCCGAATGGCATAGCTTCGGCATCAGCTTATGCTCAGTTACTGGCAATATACCTTTTCCAAAATGACTTGTAAGTTTGTTTAAATTTCTATTATTTTTCGCATCTGTTTGTTGTTCCTCTGTAAGTCAAATCTGCTTTAAATTCATAAGCTTCATAAATTTATTTTGACCACGGCAAGTTACTGGTCAGACCTTAATGCTTAGATTTTAAAGCTTAGGATGTTGCCTCTGAAGCTGACTTGTCCAGTGACTGCCTTAGTAATTTCTTTTAGTATTATGTGCCCACTATGGAGCAATAACTATGAAATAATGCCCTTGAGTGTATATTGTATGTGCAAAAAAAAAATAGCATAATTCTGCCCCGTTCTAGTTTTGATTGAGTACTTCCAATAAATATTGTATCTCGACCATCATTACTATGTGTAATAATTCTTTATTTTATTAAATGTATTCTGGAATTTATTTAAGTATTTTTATGTATTAGAATTGTTAACTAACATCCATTTGGAGTTAGATTCAATCTGTACAACTCGCTTGTGAAAATATTAAACTTTTGACTTCTGGGAATACTGATGACTAAAAATTCTTAACTCTCCTTACCTATATCACTTTTTGATATTTCACTATAACAACACACATAAGTGTTGAAAAGTAAGTTTTGATTGAATTGGCAATCTTATATCGAAGAATCGATTCTTCATGCCAAATCTTTTATGCCAAAAATTTTTTTTGAATCGATATGTGGTACTGAATCGATTTAGTGAATCCATATTTAACCGTTGAAAATCGACATTCAATATTTTCTGTTTTGGTACAAACCATAAAATTATTTACAATTAGTTAAAAGTACCTATATTAAATGAGTGTTTCCGATTAAAGGGGTAGTTACCTAAAATTTGCTAAATGGCAGTGTGTTTAGTTTCCTTCACCTCTTTAATAAAAATAAGTCTTGTTTGTAATCTTTGACATTTTGTATCTATGATTAAAAATGTATCATTTATTTGGCTTAAACGAAGAATTTTTAAACACTATTTATAGCAGGCGGTTGTACACATGAGGTATTCCTATACTTTTGTGACAAGAACAAAAAAATAAATATGAGGCATTGGGAACTATAAGTTCCCATGTTGGTCCGGGTTCCTTTGCAGAATAAACCAGGCAGCTCGTGAAAGGCGAGCAAGTGCTAGCCGTCTCTAACACCGTGACATCCGACTAGATGGTAGAGTTTTGCGGTGACTCACCCGGATTGGTACCACCGCCTTACCTATTCCTGCCCTCATAACGTCAGTGCTTGCCGTTAACGAGTTCTGGTTTGGAGTGTTAGGTAGTCGGTAAATTTACTTTTGGTCAAGGCTTAACATCCCAGCCTCAGGTTGGCAACGCAACATTACCACCTTTGGTGTCTCAAGGCGGCGTGAATTTCTAAACATCAGGAGATGCGCCTGCTTGTTCGCCATACAATATCATAGGAAAGTTGTACATAATTGTCTTTTTTTAACTTTTTAATCTAAAAAATACAACCCCAAATACAAATAAAAAATAGACCTCGATTTTTTAGTAAATTGATTCTTCAGGTTACGATTCGAATCGATTCAAAAATCGATCTTTTTTTGGAAAGAATTGCCATCTACGCTATGCGACAACTTTGAAGTTGGGAGCATTTTGACTTTTGGCGCTTATTTAAAATCAAGTTGACAATGTTAATCCATATGCTGCTTAATATAAGAATCGTTAATTAACTAAAACTAATCATACAAAAAATTTTAAGGCATTAAATTATATGTGCACTAAATATATTTTTTATTGCTATATTCCTCACTTAAAATCTCCGACTTTATTTCTGCTGGTTGCTTAATAAGATCGTTTATAAAATTAACTTATTCTTAATAATATTTATGAAAGATATTTTTATATGTAAAAGAAGAAAAGTATGATAGAAGTATTGAAATTTCACACTATACTATATAGTTTTTACCAACTTTTAGCCCCATTTGACATATAGGGTTTGATAATAGGGTGCCTAGGAAAGAGTAGATAACCTCTGAAAGGCTTATAGTAGAGCTAAAGAAAAGCCCAAAAAAATTTAAAAAACTTACACTCCTAGAAATATGGTGCTTTAAAAAAACATAACTATATATGACTATATATATATATATTTAAAAAAAAAGTATCTTCACGCCCATATCCCCGAAAAAATTAGCAGAGGCACAACCAGGGCACCCACGGCTAGCCGAAGACCCTAAGTCCCACAACGTGATAGGTGCCAAGCCTATTGCCAACCGGGCACATACCCAATCCCGAGCAACGTTTTTTTATTACAAAATTACAAAACCCATTTTTATTTTTGATGCCGACCCAGGATTTGAACCCGGGACCTCATGCTGTCAAGTCCAACAACCGAACCGCTAGACCACAGAGGCGAGGTGATATATATAAGTCTTATTATCTGTTTGTAGATGCAATGCAAAGTTTCTGTGGAAAAGAATCCCACAAGCTATCACTAGCAGCAATCCAGAGATAGCAGCCATTTGGGCCATTGGACAAAATTTGTGGAAAAAGGATTTGCCAGGCACATACAGAGCTCTTGCTGCTTACAACTGGACAGAACCAGTAGCTAACATAGTGCGAGCCTTAGAAGGTAATAATCTAAAATAAAAAAATTCAATGAACTCCCAACAAAACCTTAATTTTCTCCGTCAAGTTAGCTTTCAAGCAAAACAAACGCATTGAAGTTGGTCCATCCATTCAAAAGTTATGATGCCACAGACAGACACACATAAAGACACATCCAACTTACAGTAATAGATATTATTACACATTACAATTGAAGATCTGAAGAAGTACCTAATCGGAGTAAGTGATTACAATCATCATAACAATTTGCAAATATTTTATACAATCAATGCTTAAAATAATGATACATACAATACCAGTACGATATTGTACAATTTTTCGCTTCAAGGGAAAGGGGTGTTATATGTTTGATTTGTCTGTGTGTGTGTCTGGCTGTGGCATATTGACTTATAAATGGATCAATCTACTGACTTGAGCAAGCCAGTAGCTATATTAGGTACTATGTATCGTAGCAATGTTGGAGTTGTAAAAAAAAATATTTAGAAGCCTAGAGGGAACGGACCTAAAAAAGGTTAAGGGGCACAGATGTCATTTAAGGGAGCGATAGTTAATTTTAGACTTGAACTATTTCGTTATTTAAAATATGTATGTTGTTGAGGCTTTTAAAGTGAAAAAAAATGTGGACGTTACAAAATAACAGATTTTTAAAGTAGGCGTTAGACGAAAAAAGTTTGAGAACCTCTGCTCTAAACTGTAGGTGCCACAATAAGCAAGCATAATAGACAGCAGATAAAAGTAATTTCCTACTTGGATGAGTTAGTTCCAGTCTACAAGCCAATCTGAATTACTGGAATATTCCAACAAATTAATCGTATGTTGTCTAATATATATATATGGCGCAAATTAAGACTAGTTGTGATTTATATATTTTTGTTACAGAAAAGGTCCGTGACAGAGCTTTTAATCTAATTGGTAGATCATACAGCTCTATATCATTAGATACAGTTGTATCAATGACTGGTCTTAGCAGAGAAGCAGTTCTGCAGATATGTAGAGAGCGGAAGTGGGAGCTGCTGCCTGACGGCGTCACACTGAAGCCTGTACCTCCCACTCAGCCGGCCCCGTTACACACATCTAGTGAAGACCAGTTATTCAAGCTAACGGAATTTGTGTCATTCTTAGAAAACTAATGATTATACTATAAGGTAAACAATTAATTATATATCTTTATATCAATTGTCATTTGTTTTATTATTATTTATATAAACTAGCCGGCCCAGCAAATTTAGTAACATTAACAGCTACAACATAATATTTGATGCTCTGATAGTAGCGCAGTCTGCCGGATCTAATGCAAAATACTCCAAAATCGATGACTACTTACAAATAAAAAAAAAAGTTTTCCAATCGACCAAATTGTGAATCTAAACCAATTTCAAATCTCTTGAACACACAAAAATTTTCATCAAAATTGCTCCAGCCGTTTTCCAGCTAATTTCAATGTAAGCCAATTAAATAACTCAAGCTTCACACCAAACAACCAAGTTACCCGACAGGAGTAGTATCAGTTTTATATCAAACTGGGCAGGCATTTGTATGATAACCATAGAAAGGCAGTCTCTGGTTAGACCAAGATGAATAAAAGGACATAGTGAAATCTAACTCATAACACTAACATATAATTTGCTTTCTTTTGGATTAAATCAACTTCTGCAATTGGTCCAGAGATAATTATATTCATGACCAGGTAAATTTAGTTTGGTATTTGGTTCAATGTTAGAATTAGGCTAGAAGTCTAAAAGAAGAAGATGCTAGTAGGAGCCAAGTGTTGAGGGAACCAACCAAAAGTTACTTTTAAATCTCAAATTCATGCATATTTTAAATTGGTATCATTTATATCATTTTAGTTACTTTTGAATACAGTACTGGCAAATTATTAACATTTAGTTAATAAAAAAACACAAAATTATTATATTGGACAGAGATTTTTTTTTGGAATTTAATGTTAATAATTTATTAGTATTGTACTTAAAAGTACTTAAAATGACATGTCCATTTCCTATTTGCATGAAATCGAAATTCAATAATTACAGTACACATACCTATGGTTTTTTTCTTTCTTTAGGTTTTGGCATTCGCATTAGCACTTTGCCATTACCTATGGTTTATCAATATATCAAGGAGCATAAAATACGAAATATAGAGTATCAATTTATGAAAGGATGTTGATGAAAATAAAAAAAAACAATACTTTTTACATTTTTATATAAAAGTAGTTTAGTGGCAGTGGAATTTTATTCTTACATAATCATAAATATTGTAAAATATGTGTAGAACACAAGTTTTCATCAGTACATGACGTTAAAAAATATATCACAAGCAATATCTGTAAAAAGTATAAAAAAGACAATTACATACTAATTAATGAGTATCTACAGTTCCTTATTAGCTATTTATTCTTAAAATTCGTAATATTATGCGTCTAACCTATTGACTTTTATCTAAAATCTTCCTTGGAACGAGACCTGGTTCTGTCTGGGTTGCAACCTAATCGAGTTGCTGTCATCCTCGTCTCCTAAAGTGGTTTCGTATCCTCTGTTAACCATCCCTCCGTTTGGTTCGGCGAAAACGTCTTTCACTGATATATTCGCTGTCGAAGTACGATGTCTTGGTGGAGGTGCGATATTATTGTTGAGCTGTAAATAAATCAAATTTCATTTTATACTAGCTGACCCGGCAAACGTTGTTCTGCTATATTTTTAATGTGATTTTAGTAAAAAAAATTGGGGTGAGTCACCCTCACCTTAGGGGTATGAAAAATAGATGTTGGCCGATTCTCAGACCTACTCAATAAGCTCACAAAATTCATGAGAATCGGTCAAGCCGTTTCGGAGGAGTTCAATCACGCACACCATGACACGAGAATTTTATGTATTAGAAGATTTTAACTGCACCAAACTTCTGACCACCTCAATGGCTAAAGGGTTAGTTTAGGTTATCTTTTTGCAATCCAATAAACAAATTTGTATGATGATCATAGTGTCACCGTAGATGTATGTGTTTCTGGGTGTTTATAATTTTGTTTAAATTGTTCTATGTCACCTAGACTAATATTGTCACCTTGGGGTTAGATCAATTTGTGTATTTTGTCAAGTTATTTTTTTTATTCTCATTGAATTGTCTCTAAGAGAACCCATTAAGCACATTTCTAATGGCCGGTTTATATGATTAACGAAACGTAATCCATAAGTTTAACCACTCGTAGTTTGTCTAAAAGTAACGAAGCGTTACTCATATTTTCAAAAAAACTGCCTGTGTTAACTACTAAAAGCGTTCAACCGTAGGTAGTTAGTTATCTTACTATCCGTACTAAAAACTACTCGTTTTATGACTAGAGAATGGGCATAAATCATCATAGAAAAATTTTACTTTCTATATTTAAAAAAAGGTATCTTCACGCCCATATCCCCGAAGAGGTAGGGAGAGGTACAACCAAGGCACCCACGACTAGCCGAAGACACTAAGCCCCACAATGTGATAGGTGGCAAGCCTTTCGCCAACCGGGCACATTTCCAATCCCGACCAACATTTTTTTTTTGGAATTGGAAAAATCCAATTTTCTTTTTGTTGGCTGACCCGGGATTCGAACCCGGGACCTCATGCAGTCAAGTCCAACACCCGGACCGCTAGATTACAGAGGCTTTCTATATTAGATATATCAATAACAAGTTATTACTATTCCAGTAACTCCGTATTCATTATTAGCTCCGAGTGTTTGCATTTGTGACTTCCTCCTTTCAGCCATTACAGAGTTTCTTCTTGTTTCCAACGCCTTCAACGTTTCCCTTCTTAATGTCATCTTACGATTTAAAACTGGGGTTCCTGTAATTTTCAATCATAAAAATGATGAATGAATCCACGTTATACATATTTAAAATGTATTTTTGTGATAATAAAAAAAAATACCAGTTTTTGCGATAGCTATTTTTACTCATCTTAAAGATATATTTAAAAGAATGTATACAATGGAGTTCCACCAAGTGCCGACGATAGCAAGTATAAATTCTATATAGGACCTAGCTAACAAACTATATATGAAAATAAGGACTCGTAATGCCTGAACACTTTCCACAGGCGAATGTGATAAATCATGGGGGTTACCATAAGTTCCTAAAACAATATTATTTCAATAGTAGTAATTGTCATTAGAGAAAGACAATCTTATGACGTATGTCGTAAGGTTGCTTTTATGTGGATATTTAACAACATCTAAATAAAACCGCTTTAGGCGTTCATGGCAGGGCCCCGTGTCAATAAAATCATTGGTACTTAAGCGCACTATTTTTATTACAAATTAGTTAAAAAAACGTAGGTGTGACTGTGGTAGGTAATAAATAATAATCGACGCTGTTACGTCTATTATTACCATTATCACCAGTGCCCCCTATGCGGATTTTTTTAACTGCACCTCCATAGGCATACTTGCTAGTATCATTAGCTTTACAGATGTGTATAAAAAGAAATTAGAAAAAAGCTGTCAGAAAAAAAGCTACCACAATAAGAGAAAATAAAATTATCTGTATCAGTATAATTAGAGTACCTGGTCCTTCATTTGCGTTCATATTAAAGAATCGCTTTTTGAATGCAACATCTAAAGTTCCAATGTTTCTCTTCTTCTGTCTTGCTTTCTCCAAATTGTGTATGGTTTTTCTTCTGCCCACGTTATGGGGTCCTGATCCCGAATCGTTGTCATAATCATCGTCCAACCCATTCAGTTTTTGTAGATCTTTCACTATAGCTATTGCATTTTTATCCAGTAGTGCATCTTGAGATAAGTCTTCTGACTGTAATAACATGTGAGTTCGTTATATTTCTTACAAATTATCCAAATTTAAATAAATGGAAAAAAAAATTTTCAAGTTTTTGGCGCCATCGAGAGAAAAGATGGTTGTAGTTTTTTGGTGGTATTTTGTGAAACTTTGTTTAGTGTAATTGCACATATGAAATAATCATGAATAAATTGTATTTGCCGTAAAATCTCATTAAATGAGCTTGGGTAATGAGGCCACTGCTTTACTCAAGACACTAACTTGACTGTCTTTGACGACTTATGACTGATTTTAAATAATTTAAATTTGTTAAGTCGGTGTAACTTTGATTTTAACTTGACTAATGGCAAATGCTAATGCTAGTGCAAAAAACTGAAGAAAAAAAAATTTTTTTACCTTCTTTGTACATAACCAATTTAGTTCTGTGGATGCTAATATATGTGATAAGGTTCCGAATCTATGAAACAGCATAGCACTAAATTGTATCACCAGAATAAGGGCGAAGAAGAATACGAATACCAAACCTATGGGTTCTAATTGCAAGTATTCCTTTGATATAAGCACCTGAAATACATTCAAAAATATTTAAGTAAAAGGAAAAATTAGATGATTTTATAAACAAGTATTTTTTTTATTTATATATTATCCTTATTCATATCACTGTACAATATGTACACGTATGTTTATATAGTTATAGCATTATTTTTAGATCAATATACTCTATGTACCTACCTACTGATTCTGTAACATAATAACTAATAATAAATATCAAAATATATTTTATTATGAGTCAACATAAAAATTATGAATAAAATTTGTGTTCGTAAAAATTGATTTAAATTAAGTATAACTATTGTGATAGAAATGATTATTATATATTGTTAAATACAAACATTTAATGAATTCCTACAGTATTTTAATACCTGTAATGTAACAATAATTATGATACTTAGATTATTATGTCAGAAGAAATTCTAAATTGTTAAATACGAACATTTTATGAAATAATGTATTTTAAAACTTATAGAATAATTTGCAATAATTATGATAGGTCGTGATAGAACAGATACCATATTATTAAATACGAATATTAAATGAATTCCAAATGTATTTTATTACCTTTTATGCAACTTGTGTTGCATAAAAAATGAATTTGGAAGGAAACCAACAAAATTGAAAATTAAACCATTTTTGTGTTAAACAAATAACCACGATTGGAATTTTCTATAATTATATACAATAAAGACCAGTATCTGTTAAAGAGGTATAAAAGAAATTTAATTGAAGAAACTCCTCCACCGTAAACAGATTTAGGTAAATTGGATAGTGCTATTATTATAGGTGTATAGAGTACCCATTAGCATAGACAAATCTACGCTATAGCTTTCACGTTTTAATGGGTAAGGAAATACATTGGCTCGGATAGGTTACTGTGAAACAGAGTTTAGTTTCGGTGTGAAGGTTTGGTGTCTCCATGCTGGTGTGCCATCCCAGGACAGACCGGTTAGAAGAAGGCCGTTAGGTTCGTGAAGGGACACACAATTGTATAATTTGGCTGTACCTCGCCTGTATCCTCGATGTAGGTAATGTTGGTCTTTACCCCCAAAGGCCAAATCACGTGAAGTTGATCTTTGTTGAGTTGCAATAAGAATACTATCAATATAAATAAAGCATTGAACATTACAAAGGCAAAAACTGATTTATTGCGAAGCTCTATCAAATCACCAGCGATTCGAGCCTGGAAATTACATACAAAGAAGCATTAATTGTATCAACATTCAACAGTGACCGAGGGGCGAGGAGACTTGGGTATCCAGGCAGCTCAATGTCGCAACCTTCGTCTTCGTCCTGGGTCATCATTGAAGGCCGATAGCTGGTCGTTGTGTTTGCACATTACCTCTTGTGTAATCTCATCATATGTTATATTAGTTTTAACTCCAAGCGGCCACTTAAAGTGTAGGTTGTCTTTATTCAGTTGCAGCAAAAACACAATGAGGACAAAAAGAGCATTGACCATAAAGAAGAAAAAAACAGAGGAATCTCGCAATTCCTTTAAATCCCTGGATATACGTGCCTAAAATTAGGGAAAATTGTTTATATATTATATTTAAGATATGGATAGTTCCTGTTAAAAAAAGGTTATTGTGCTGCGAATAAAAAGCAATTCAAATAGCAAAACATAATTTTAGTTTTAAAACTCAGCCGATATCAATGCGTAAAAAGTTTTAATCATAAGATTCATAAGTCAAATATTTAATAATCATGACATGTCTGCAATAACCATACTACTCATTCAGGTCCATTACTAAACATAAGTCTCCCTTTAATGTCAATCCATGTTACTTGTAATGACTGTGTTGCGACTTTAAAACTGCTGTGGGTCCAGTCAATTTTCATCGAATTCAAATCCAGACACAATATCAAAAGTATAACAAAACAAAAAAAATATATTAGTTATTTAAAAAGGGGTTTCTTTCAAAGAAAGAAATGCTGAAACGCAAAATCTAATAAAAAAGTCCATTAATAAAACATTCTTATGAATATTGTTCCATTGTTATTGTTTTTTTTTAATTATCATGATTGAACTGAAGAAGTTGAAATACAAATTTCTTTTCTTCGGTTTATCCTTATCATTCAGGGTTCACGAAATTCAAATTTGAACTAGCAAAATAACATTATATCGATTCATGCCTAGTATAACTCACTTATTTTATGGGGTAAAAAAATATATTTACATGTAAAAACTGAGAAATTCCCTAGTATTATTTTCCCCATTTCCCCAAATTTAACAAATTAGAATATAACGTTACCTCTTCCTCTTTGTTTGCATCGATAGGATACAAATATTTGTCTAGAAGGTCTTTCCAGAATGTTAACTCCGATTGACTTAGGAAGTCTACTTCTCCCTTTTTCAAATCGGGATCCTCAATCCAGTATGGATTTATAAGGTCATCTCTTTTTTCCTGTAAAATTTTTGTTATATTTAAAAATGAAATGAATGAATGAATCCCGTGAATGGAAAAAGCACAGAAATATAAAAAAAGCTTAGGTATAGTTTAACACTAGGCTAACGATAGGTTAACGGTTTTGGTAAAAAGAATAATAATATCTCTAAAATTATTTTGAATATTTGAAATCAAATAACGAATTTTTAATTTGTCTACTTATATCCGTAGGATATTTTTTCCGCATGTTTACACTTACTCTAGGGGACGTAGATAGTGTATCTGTTTCTGATTCAGAACCTCGATCTTCTTCCTCTCCTTCTGCTACTGTCACCAATGGATCTCCGTTTGTGCTTCCTCTAAGACCTACGGACAATTTGCGACTTCTGGATTGACCATGCGGATCCACGATTCTGAAATTTTGGTTTTTAATATGACGTAAATCAATCTTAATATTATTAAGACATGATGGTACTGTTTATTTTTATATCTGTTTTTTATTTATTCATTTTTTTTAATATGAAGTCAATTATACAAAATTTTTATGTATCTTCACGCCCATACTCCCAAAGAGGCAGGTAAAGGTACAACCACGACTAGGCACAACCACGACTAGCCGAAAACAATAAGTCTTACAATGATACAGGTTGCAAGCCTATTCCCAACCGGGCACATATCCAGTCCTGATCAACGTTTTTTTTTTTACAAAAAATTGGAAAAAACACATTTTCTTTTTGTTGCACGACCCGGGGATCGAACCCGGGACCTTTAGATCTTTACATATAAAATATTTACATAATATAATTAAGCAAATAACGCATATAGTACATATTATGTGTATTCCTTTTTGTGAGATCACCACATCTAAATAATTATTATCCCAAGAACAAGATATAAAATATTTCATTTCTCGTTTCTCACTACACAGCAAATAAATTTTCTATCGAAATATAAATTTTTTGAAAGGTCACAAATTATATGAATACGAATGTGTTATGCATGCTAAAGCAAAATGTATCATTTTATTTAAAATTAGTTGTGTAGTTTTTTCGTGAAGCGGAAACAAACAGGATGGATTTAACCAAAATTTGTTTAAAAAACGTCTCCAAAATTGATTCCATTGTATTTCTAAAATATTGTCAATGGCTTCCACATATCGTTAAATATCGAGCACAGTTTTCTACCACTTTTCATATTTAGAAATTACCTTTCCATGTTATCAATTTTCTTCTCTAATTTATCAAGTGTAGAGGCAATATGTAAAAGTTGAACTTTTTCCTCA
Organism: Calephelis virginiensis; assembly: GCA_002245475.1. Lineage (NCBI taxonomy): Eukaryota > Metazoa > Arthropoda > Insecta > Lepidoptera > Riodinidae > Calephelis > Calephelis virginiensis. The sequence continues at coordinate 14,121 of NJDC01003875.1, forward strand.
TTCCCCTTGGGATGTGTACAAAGTAAACATTTAAATAGTCCTGCGAAAGAAAACTCAATAGAACCCTCCTCCTCATTGCTATTCACGCCCTGTAGGAAACCTAAAAGTGAATTTTGTTTTGCCTTTTTCTTGGCTTCTTCAGCATCCTTTTTCTCCTGTTCTATTTCCTGTAACAAAAAGTACGATACATTAAAAGTATTTTAATAAGTTTTATGAGAGGCGCCTAAAAAACTGACTTAAATCTGACGTAAACTTTATATATCACTTCTGAAAATATAATATATTTCTTCTTTAAAATTACTTGATCGGATATTCAAAAATAATCAAATGTTAGTTATTGTTTTGACACGTAATGATAATTCGTATAGCAAGAAATCATATCAATACAAACTTAGGAATTCACTTATCTTTACGCCAAATCCTTTACGGGGTAGGCAGAGAGTATCGGGTGCCAAATGTTATACTTGCATACCTGCCAAGCTTCCTCCACATTCATTACCCTTTTCATACAAACACGCCGGTTTCGGAAACTCCCACCCTCGGATAATATCCGATTGATCTGATCGTGAAATGTCAGCCTTGGTTTCCCCGGGTACCTACATCCATCCACATTCGCATTGTATATCTGCTTTGTCAATATTTCACCTGTCATTATTTCCACATGATCAAAACATACCTTCGACACAAACTTAAAATCATAAAAATCATATTCCGCTTTATTATTAAACATAGACTAATAAATTGATATAGTTTGAACCCTATTGTAATAAAGACAATAATACTAGGTTGAACCTTGGCGTACTTTATTCTTTGTTTATTAATAAGAAGGAAGTAGTGGAAGAAAAGGATCCCATACCTTTTTAGTTTTCTTAGTTTGCACTTCCCGTGTTCCCCATGATACTACGTTTAAATTGATAATAGAATATAAAATCAACAACAAGTACATAGATGGAATCGACAAAAGATATATGATGCCAGGAACAATGCACCAAAACTCTTGAGGATGCAAACATGCAGCTATGAAGAACGAACTGGAAAGGGATATCAAGAAAATAGCCGAAGGAGATCCTATTCCGTCCTCCCCCAACTGGAGCGCCGTACCGACGATAACTGCCATCATTATCATCGCGTATGCCGTTGATAATATTTGCGCTACCAGCAACTAAAACAAAAGATCTGTTGGAGTAACTTCGGGATAGCCATTAAATAAGCTAGTGAACTGTCTTTGTATCGTGTAGAAATTTAGTTAAGTAGCTGTCAAATAAAAAAAATAAAAATGTCAGTCAGGTTTTGAGGTAGATACTAATGTCAGTAAACCCTTTATTAGGGGATCAAATTTAAAACTGTGTCATCATAAGGGCTTTGTGAAATAAAATTCAAAATCCTTGAGCGTAAATTAATTTAAAATTCAATTACAAGATTTGGCCAACACATACTAAAAATCGACAAATAACTGTTTGTAATATTAAGCAATAAATAAAAATAAATTAATATCCCTGGACAGATCACACAAATTGAATTTAACCCCAAAGTAAACAAGTTATATGCTTGTGTTATGGGTGTTAGTCAACTATACTAATACATATAAATACTTAAATAGATACCAGAATAAATTTAAAAAACACCCAGACCCGGAAATGCAGACATCTAAATGTTCATCACACAAATGCCTGCCCCAGTCGGGAATCGAACCCGAGTCTCGCGGTTGGTCGATCTCGTTAGGCGTGTACGCTAGCCACTTGACCAACGAGGCGGTCATTAATAATGCGAAGTTGTTCAAAAAATATAATTAATTTGTAATTTAAATTTTAAAATTTTCCATATAATGTTTCTGAATTATTAACTGATTTAAAATTTCTCACCTGATATTCGGATTTCATCGTAAAACAAACAAACATGAATAACAAAATCGGGTACAGATTATATTCAAATGAAGTCCAGTTGTCAATTCTAAATGCAGCGACGAAAGCTCCCACCAACATAAGAAATATAGTGCCAGGGCCCAGGATTGTACCACCCATCAACATCATCTGTAACAATAGTAAATCATAGTAAAAAGTTTTTAACAAAGATGCATATACTTATAAGAGCAATTGCCAGCAATAGACTTGAGAAGTATTATTCAAGATATCAAAAAAGCCCAATTGTTATAGTCTTGGAACATTGTTGCCTTCATCGTCAAATCATCTTAAAAATAAAAATTAAATTGATTTACATTTAAATAAATTAATACTCCTGAATTAAATTACATTGCAATAAAATACAACAAATTAAGTTATATTAAATTAATCCAAATTGTTTCCAATTAAAATGAAAAAAAAAATAGAAAAAAGAGAACCATGCAATTAAATTAATTCTGTCCTTCATTTCCTAATATTTTTTTAGGTACTCGTATAAGGACTCATGCATTAAGATTACAACAACGCTGGATATAGTGGCAATCATACCTACCTGCGATCGTTTTCAATATGGGAATAATATAATTAATAATCGTTATCAATATGCATATTTTATTTGGTGAAAACGCGGGACAAATTTTTATGTATTTCTTACTATAGTCTATTTTAACAAACGAGTACTGAGTATGTTTCCGATACTGACAGAGTGTGATTTAATAGAAGAAGGCGTTACTTTGCGGAAATCCATACTTAAATCTAAATAAAATTATTTAATTTGCAATTTTCCGCCAAAAAAATGTATACGTATTATAAGCGTAACAAAACAGACAAAATAGTGTGCTAAGAATGAATTGGACTTACCGGAAGCTAAAACTCCCAAATACATCCAGCTCCACACAATACACACCACTAAACTGTTTTAGTAGCACCAACAATACACATATTACTAAAAACTTAATGTACGTTTTGCTTCGTAACCGAAGCATCATCAGGAGAATTCGACTGCACTCCACAAAGGTCGAGCAGATACTGATGACGATGACCATTTTTTGGCGGAAAATTGCAAATTAAATAATTTTATTTAGATTTAAGAGTGTGATTTAGCGTTAAGAGGGCACTACGCCTTTGTTATCATTGTCAAATTGTAATGGTGCGTTCTGATTGATTGAAATTAACTTTATATTAATTATGTGGACCAATAACAATGCAGTACAGTTTTTTGCTACTCGATTGTTAAAAAAATAGAGTATACCACAATATCCAATGCTATACACTACTGTTAAAATCGTGAAAACCATACCTGATAAGCAATGTACGGCGATGAGATATTGTCGTTGATTTTAATCGTGTGTTTGTAATCAGCCAGCAAGTCCATAATGTTAGCGATGGTAGAGGGTACCCAGCGACGACGTTGGTTGTAAAACTCGTTGAAACCTTCTGGGCAATGGGTGTAAGCGTCGGAGGCAGCCGAATACTCCACACGGTAACCACGTTGCAGCAACAGGGTACACAGCCAACGATCTTCACCTGTTAATAACCGCTATTAGAATCCCATCATGAATAATGGTACATGATCACGAGTTTTACTATTCTTTTTTCATAAATGCACTGAGCACTATTTAATTATTATACCACTATAAAGTAGATTAATTATTAAACAGCATTTAATGTTTAATAAAACCGGCAAGTTTTCCTATTGAGATGTACGTCCGAAAAATTCCCAAGTTAAATTTCAAGGTACTGCTGATACTGTCCAAATCCGCAGGGTTATTATGAAACTTCTAATACCCGGTGACGGCAAAAAAATATCTCTGAACAAATAAAACAGATTCATCTAAGCCCAAAGTATGCAAATAAGTCACATAAATTCCGGTCTCTCATCGAGAATTGAACCCGAACTTCGTTTTTTTGTTTAAGGTGTGCATACTAAGTTGACCCCTCGACCAACGAGGTGTTCAAATCGCGCGATATTTCTGATATAATTGGTAATTTGTATTCTTTGATAAATAAGAATTATTGAATTTAGATTAAAAAATAAGGTTAGTAAAACTAACAAAAATTATTCTAACTATTTCATTTGGCACCACGTCGCAATTTGTTAATATTTTTTCGAAAGATTGCAATTGTTCCGAAATGGTCGCACATCAACGTTATCAACATCTTGCCAGTGGTTTTTTTGCATTATCAAGTGTAACTCAAAAAATACTATTCGGATCTTGGTAAAATTAATATGGGACCACCTCTGAATCTTATCTTTTAAAAAACGAACTATCAAAAGGGATCATGACCTCGAAATGATGACCTATCTTTCTAAAACAGAATCAACATAATCGGTTGCCTATTGGCCGATTAATTGCGTAACAAACATACAAAAAAAAAGAAAAACTTAGTCAAATTGAAACATCCTACTTTTAGAGGCAGTTAAAAATTGTAAAAAGCAGTTCGAATTATTTAAGTAAATTATGTTACCCTGATCGTATTGTACATAATGTCTAGCTTCGTCGGATCGCAAAGTGTATTTCTTCATGACATTGTCATCCATCAAAGCTTTTCCTCTAAACAAAGAGAAGCATCCAGGACTACAGAGTACACAGCCAATCATGTGTTCGGTAGCTTTTTGCAGCCAATGACCAATAGCGTATTCGAACATTTGATACCACACCATAGGACCTGAAAAAAGAAAGACATTAAATACCGTTACACTACGAGAAGGTAAAAGTGCTGATAACAGCACAACTTTCTAATTCTTTGGAAAACAAACAAGCGCATTGATTTCCCGATAATACAGTTGTGCTCTTAAAGCTCAAATATTATGCCATAGTCGGGGAGTTAGAGCATTGTTCGATTCTTCTTCATTAACCTATTACGAGCTCCCTGGCCAGACCAACAAAGGTAAAAACTTGACTGAAACCTACCTGAGCCAACAGGATGAATTCGTCCACATGCTGCTCCTAGGTTTTTATTCTTCTTCATCAAATCTATAAGCAGACGTACAGCGTGGGGTTGGAAATCAATATCACCATCCAGAGTAAGCAAGTATGTGTTTTCAGCCATCACCTCTTTTCGGTCCACTGATATCGGTAATTCCATCAGGCGATGTCCCAATAGATAGTACATGTACATCACCTAGAAATAGATTTTACAATGTATAAATACTCACTGTCTACCTTACAAAGGACTTGGCGTGAAGATTCACGTATGTACGTACGTATAGCCAAGTTAGGCTAGTTTAATAAGGGTCACTTGCACGTTTCTGGGTTAAGTTGAATAACAGATTAAACTGTCAAATATATATTAAATTAGTCGTATATTAGAAGAAGAACTTTGAGTAAAATATTTAGAACCCAGGAATGTTGCAAGTGGGCCTAAGTTGAACAATTCTTAACACGGCTTAAAAAAAATTGCTTGATGCACGAAATATAATTTGCTTTATTTATCAATCAAAGTCGAAAGAAACACTGGAACTAAAACTCTTTCTTACTCTCTTTCTGTCAAAATTTATCTGAGAATATATCCTTTCTATACATTTCGCCAGGAGTTAAGCATCATTATATTAAGATGTCAATACCTAATGAAAAAGCAAAAACGATATTTTTTTTTAAAAACAGCCGAAAAACCAAACGCAACTATGGTGTCGTACCTGTGACCATCGTTTCCTGTGTCGAATCTTTGATTTATCTTTCAAATGACATATCATTTTCGTCTTCCCTGGTAAAACCCAATTCAATCGTCCTCCATACGGCGCCGGTAATTTCTTAGGTGGTCGGACTCGAATTATCGTTTGGTGGACTTCAGATGCTGCCTCGTCGATTGTGTCGACTAGAAGTTTGACGAAGCGATTCACTTGGGAGTCATCGTCACTGTGATCGGATATTTCAAATGCGTCATCCAAAAAGATATGGGCTGAAATTGAAGATGAACACAAATATTAAATAGTATAATCTTTCAGTTACTGTATAAAACAACCCCCAACAAAATAAAAATTCTCGTATAAAAATATAGGCCTAGTAGTCCGTTAAAGAGGACTCCAAAAAGGGAAAAAGGTTATCTATTCATCTGAATGTTTTTTGTATGTTTGTTTCGACTTGTAGTTTTTGAGTTATTTTATATTTTATTCAAGGGACAACAAACAATTAATGCATTATTGACTGTGAGTGTTTTAAGAGTAAGTAAATATAATATTTAATAATGCATAGGTACATTTAACGACCTCATCATGAACGCGCGAACATAATCGAAAAAGTTATGCATTAACGGCCAATGTTAATAATATATGTCTAAAGATGGATTTCAAGCAATCCAGATAGCTGCGTATCTGCCAGCCTATCCCATACCTAATTGCCATATTTATCCTGTCCACAGATATGTTATTGGCAAGCGATAACATAAAAATGGATCAAAATATCAATCTTGGACAACAAGTTTTGGATTAGGATTGATTATTAATATTGGCCGTAAGTAGATACAATTGGAATACTATAGAAGGATGTAGATAAAATTTATGTGCGACCATTTCTGAATCATCTGCTATCTTTCGAAAAAGGAATTATCAAATCTCGACGTAGTGCATAATGAAATGGAGTTAGTTTTTGAAGTTTTCTATGCTTAATTATCGACCAATAAGCTTGTAGGGGAATATGGGTTCGTTTCTGACCAAAACCGTGACGACTATGCAAAGAGTTTTTCGACGAGTCGTACCCTGGATTAGTACCCTTTCCTACCACTGCCATAAAAGCCATTGCTGTCCACGTTCCTGTAGTGTAAGATGCTTAAGCCTTACGTTGGCGAAGCATCACCCTGCGTGTTTATAAGGGACATGCATTTCTTACCTTCAGAATATTCGTCTTTGTTTGCCTTCTAACCTCATGAAAAACTGATAAAATAGAAGTAACAAAGCTAAATTAATTTTAAATATCGGGATCTCTTAAATTCGGCCTTGTGTTAATGTTTATTTTTGTGATTTTGACATTTGGCTCTGATTACTCTCTACCTACCTCTGTACCTATCTCGATGTGTATGTATGTTCCGCGAAAACTACATATGAAATTAGGGATAAAAACATTACATGTCAATTGGTGAGAGTGTATCATCGACCTAAGTTTCATCACGATCAAAAGTTGAAGCGTGATAACTAAAAAAATTGTAAATATTTAATATCAATTGAAAATTTTTAAAATATTTACTTTCAAATTCGTAGTAGTCTGGATCCACCACGCGTAGATATTTTTGAGCCACTCTTCGAGCGCACTGGTCTTCATCCAAACGTAGGATAGATTTCAAGAACTCCATCATCTCATCCTTAGTCTCGTGCCACATGGTAGCGCATGCATAGATTCTTGTAATTTGATCTGATGATTTGATAGTTTTAGGTGATGGTCCTGTATTATCTGTATGGACGGATATCGTTTCATAGTATTCATCACCTTTCTCTTTTTCTATTTCTGCAAGATCCTGTAATTTTTTTACAAAATGATTAAAAATAGTAAAAACTGATTAAGGAATTATAATTTAATTGCAAACAATCTGTAACCAAAAATTTAAGGATTTTTGTAGTTTCCACAAAAACATATAAAACCCATCGCGTATGAATAGTATTAGTTTTATAGTATGAACATCCAGATACTCTTGAATTTAGTTTCGTCCAATATAGGAAATTGGTATCGGATATGTCATTTTAGGTATTCTTAAATGCAATACTGGCGAATTATTAACATTTAGTTACTAATTAAAAATAAAACTTATTATCGGAATCGCTGAATCTTTTTGGAACTAAATGTTAATAATCCGCTAGTACTGTGTGTAAGAGTACCTAAAATGATATAACAATTCTTATCCGATTTGCTTGAAATAGCGCTTCAAAGGTAACCCTCCAGGTTTCGTCAGCCACCTTTTAGTTCCAGCAGTAATTCCTTGTCATCAAGAGAAGTGAACGAAATGAGTCAAAATAAATTTGGTAGATTTGCACTTAAACTTAATAGATCTACTGATATTGTTATCTCGTCTCCTACTTTAAAACACCATTATCGGAGTAGCTCAGTGATACCTACAAATATTAAGTTAAATGTGGTCATAAAGTAAATACCCATTGTGCATGTAAGATCCTTATCAAAGTGAGAAAAAAGTATTGCATTTTTGAGTTTCCTCTTGCGGAATATACATATTAGTAACATTAAGTTGTTTATAAAGTTTCAGAAAGGCAAAAAACAAAAATCTGTGTTCTTTTTTCAAATTACGGAATTCATTTTTTTAAAGAAGTAATTCTTTTACACTTGTATTACTATTGCAAATTTAAAGCTAGAATATATTCAAAACCATAAGGATTTAGGTCGTTAAGTAGGAAATACTAATAAAAATAACATACCTCTGTTTTAACATCCTTTTGATCGTCCCTCTTTCTGTTAAGCGCCATACTTTGATCTATTAGCAAACCATTGTACATTGGAAGCACAAACAACTTTTCTGTAGAGGCCAAACGCTCAGCTTTCGGTATCCAAATATGAATAGTTATCCATGTCTGAGAAAGTAGCCATAATAACCAGATCCAGGCCATTTGTCGGGATATAAAATCACTAAGGGTAAACACTGAAAAATAAATAATTTAAGTAGTTATATTATTACTTAAATAATTTAACTGCAAAAAGTTGACTTCAATCTCATTTTGTAAAATAAAATAATTTAAAACAAGTGACTTCACGGTCGTATCTCTGAAAAGGTAGGCAGAGGTACAACCAGGGCATCCACGACTAGCCGAAGATAATAAGTACCACAATATGATAGGTTGCATTTGTTGCAACCGGCAGGTATACAATCCCGTGCAACATTATTTCTTAGTAGAAAATTGAAACAACACATTTTCTTTTAGTTGTCCAACTCAGGGTTCGAAACTAGGACCTCGTGAAGTCAAGTCGAAAACTCAACCGCTAGACCCTCCCTTTCAAAACATATTTGATTTATAATAGTGACCATTTAAAGACGAGAAGGCCGGTCAAAACAGGCAACTGTTTGTCAAATACGTATTTTTTTTTCATAGACTGTACTTAAAACTTTTTTCCAAAAAACTCCGTAATTCTTTTACTCATTACTTCAAAAATTATATTATATTATATTTTGTCAGCAATACTATGATTAGTATTTAAATTATTTATTAAATCATCTATCTAAGTAGTTGATTATGCCTCCGTTTCTTAGCGGAAATCAATTGCAATTTTACTAATTCCGCAAAATACCAATTCGTATTCAACTTACTTTGTGGGTTCTTAGATTCAAAGGACGTGAGAAGTTGGATTGGTTCTAATACCAAGCACCAGTCGTGGTCTGGTTTTCGGGGTATTTATCCGGTTTGTCACTCATGCTCGGTTCCTATATTCAAGAAACAAGTCGTTTCGGTTGCGGATGGTAGTATTTTGTACGATTGGTAAAATTGCTAACAACGGTTGCTCGTTTTCATCTGTTAATTCTGAACACTTGTTAAAATTATGAGTAACGCTTCATTACTTTTGAGCAAACTAGTAATGGTTAAAGTTACGGATTACGTTTTTTTACGGATACGGAGATACGGAACGGATTACGTTGATTACAGGAACCGGGCATCAGTGTCACTTGTGAGAGTTTTCCCCACTATAAGTTACACCTTTTCCGCGGAATTAGCATATTATACATTTTTAAACTTACAAGATATTTCGTTTTTCCTTTTAAATAACCATGAATGTTATAGCATTTTGGATAAGTAATAAACTCACCTGGAGGGCTTTCAAAGAACAGATAGTCGGGAACAGTTCCATGGAATATACAAGTATCGCCATTTCTCAAGCCACAAGCAGCTATCAAAAAGTTGACCACCAAAGGTATAGTTAGGTTTATTGGAAAAGCATAACTGAATCCTTGAATGAGGATTTTACAAGCAAATTTTCCAAAAATGTAACAAAAATAGGCAGCAAAGACTTGGATAAGAAGAACATAGAAAGCTGATTTGTATACTGCCGCGACTTCGACGGAATCTCCAGTAAGGGTCGCATTTGCGAGGTCGGGAATCATGGTACCACCCAACTGGACTTGAACCTAGAAATCAAAATAAAATACTTTATATACTAGCTGGTTTTTTTATGGTATTGGAAGGCAAACAGGCGGATTTTCTGATGGTAAAAAATTCATACCGCCTAGAGACACCAAATATGGTAATGGTGCATTGCCAACCTGAGGCCGAGATGTTTGGCCGTAAGCAAAGGTAAGTATACCGGCTACCTTGTCCTCCCAACCGAAACACGTCAACGGCAAGCACTGACATTATGGCGGCAGGAATAGATAAGGCGGTGGTACCAATCCGGGCGAGTCGGTGCTAAACTGTACCACCTATAAGTAAGATGTCGCGGTATTAGTAACGGTAAGCCTATGCTCGCGTTTTACGTGCTGCCTGGCAGGAAGGCAGATGGTCTATTCTGCAAAAGAGCCCGGACTAACACGGGGAAGATGGTTACCCGCCACTTCTTCGGCATAGTATATATTTTCATACAAACTGTCATTGTTTATAATAATAGATCATAACGCTAACTGGGTAATGTAATGTTCTATTTTCCATTTCAATGCGTCGTTTATAGTATTTAAATTAAGTTTTGTATTTTGGAGTCGATAAATAAATTTAAAAAAATCATTAGTATAGTTCTTCAAGGGCTATTTCTTTAATTATTGTTTTAATTAATTTAATTTTTAGCTAGGCTATTTTTTCATTTTTAACAAAAGCGGTCTAGCTGCCTAGCGGTTTACCAGTAAAAGCGTAACTTAAAGACAGACTTTCGCATGAGTAATATTAAAGATTAGCTAAATAGGAGAACATCACATAATCTGACATTGACAGCTAACCTAAATTGACAAGAAAAAGTTTTTTTTTCTTTTTTTAATTTTAACTATTCTAGTTTTTTCTCCAACAAAACTTGTATCAAGTTTTGACAAATGTGCCAAACTATGAACTAACGGTCCAGGCCAGTTTTCGAATATTATGTTTAGCTATTTGAATTTATTGTTTGGTGTCTGACAGATTTGCACACGTAGCTTAACAGACATAAGATTCAACACGTCAGCATTAATATGGTTATAGGCGATGGTGATCTCTTACCATCAGACGAGTCGCCTATTTCTTCGCTGTCTTACAACGTTAACAAAGACAAATAAAATTAAGGGGCAGTAATACTGCAAAAAACCGACTCCAATTATTTCAGTACCAAGTCGCAATTTTTTATTTTTACAAATGAGCTTATGTTTCCGAAGTGGTCCCACATAAATTTTATCAACATCCTACAAGTTGTATTGAGTTATACTTAACAGTACATACATCATCATCATTATTAATAACCTAATTATTAAGTATGCATTATCTAACTTAATATATATATAATTCTTGTGTTCATGTGTTTGTAATTTTGATGAGTTTTTTTGTGTGCGTTCAAGGATTGTGGGGATTCGAGAATAGTTTAGATTCACAATTTGCTCCTTTGGAATTTTTTTTAAATTATTTTTTTATTTGTAAGTAGTCGTTGATTTTGGAATGTTTTACATTGGGTCCGGCAGACTGCGCTACTATCGAAGCTTAATGTTAAGCGATACGAGGTTTTCTAGTCTTTATATATAAAAATCAATGCCACTTTTCGTTGTAATCAAGGAGTAAATAAGAGGCGAGACTTCCATAGATACATAGCAAACCCGAATTTTGTATGAAGTTTACTTAAATTGACACATGACACTTGACAGATACGTATAACCCGTTTAATTTGAAAGTAAGTCTAAAGGCACACAGATTTAAGGCAACTAGTGTCATATGATTTAGGTGAATAAAAAACATAGCAAACTTAACACTTAGTTTTTTATATAAATGTTGCACTAAACTGGTTGTAATTTTATAAAACAAGAACGGTCTTACCTATCCAAACCAAATGTTTAGGCTTTGTTCGGACTGTTTAGTAGATGGTTTATGTGAAGTTTGCATAAAATCGGTCTAGCGTTTCTTCATTTATCACATTTCTGGCGGCTAGTTTACTATAATTCAAAAACCACTGGATGGATCATGGTAAAATTAACATGAGACCACCTTAGAATGATGACTTATCTTTATCAAACAGAACCATCAATATCAATTATTCATTGGTTGTGTATCGCCTAACAGACATACAAAAATAGTATAAAAACATACAGTCGAATTGAGAACCTTCTTTTTTCAGAGTTAACCGACACTTAACAAAATAGGTACATACCTCTTCAACAATAATATTATGTGGTCCAAAGCCTGGGTTGAATAGTTGGAAGAACATAGCTGGTTCATCCCCATCCATCCAGATGCTGAGGAGGATGCACATGAGGAAGAGAACTATTTTCCAAACAGATATGAATCGGTATAGATAATAGCGGGTCAGATTTAATTCATCTTTCAATCTTCCTAAGGACTTGATTACACCTGAAAAAAGCAACATAAAATTAGTAAATCAATGTTCTTATTACCTTAAGAGTTAAGAAACGAGTATTGGCGAAATGCCACAGTTATTTTTATATTCAACTCATAGTATGGGAGCCAAAAATGCTAAATGTGCAGTCGCCCCCGCGTCATGGGGACGCTTTTGGACTTTTTTGATTAAATTGTGGAGAATAGTAAAGGTCATGCTACGTTTTTTTTATTTTATCGGTGCGTGGATCATTTAGAAGCTAAAATAATAATTACAGTCACTTGGCCATAGGCCTAATGTATCTCCGATGAAGGAATATTTCAGGCAGCTAGCCGTAATGGATAACGAACGTAGATATAAAATTATCTTCATGCCCGTAGCCCTGCAGTGGTAGGCAGAGGTACAATCAAGGTACACACGACTAGCCGAAGACACTAAGTCCTAGAATGTGATAGGTGACAAACTTATCGCCAACATAGAAAATTTGATTTGAAAGTTTAGGATCCTCCTACTCCGTACGATATCCTTAAATCATTATAACATTTAAACATACACTTATTGGCATGCAATTGACGCACCATATTTTAATCTAGCATACTCGAGTATATTTGCAAGATAAAATATATTTAGACAGAATATTTGTCTTAATATATTTAGACAAAACATATTTACCCTACACGTGTTCATCTATAGATAGATAGATAGATCTATAGACAGATGTATAGATTAGACCATTGAGCTGGTTAACCATTGTACAGGGTATTTTCCATATCCTAATCTAACGCGCTTGAGTAACTGTAACAATCCTTTCTCGGGCTCCCATACCATAAGCAAAACTGTGGCCACTGATAATAAAAATGCAAATGGATTTTTAATATTAAATGTAATATTTTTACTATGGAAATAGCACGTATAATATAGAAATATAATAAATTAAAACTTTCTTCATTTATCCAGTAAGTTAGATGTAGTTTTTTCTTTAATTTTGTTACATACATACAAACGTTTATTTTAGTCAAAAAAATCTAGTGTTTATGCGAATTAGGTACTTGTACCAGGGGCTATTTTTATATTCTACTACATTTACTTCGTCGTAAGATAATAACATTTATAAATAACAAAAAATACTTGTACATGTCCTCCGTGTAGGTCCAGGTTCCTTTGCAGAATAGACTGCTTTTCTGCCAAGCAGGTCGAAAAAACAGCGACTCGTCTAGATTGGTACCACCGTCTTACGTCAGTGTTTGCAGTTGACGTGTTCCGGTTAGGAGGATAAGGTAGCCGGTAAACTTACTTTTGCTCGAGGCCTAACATGCTGGCCTCAGGTTGGCAACGCACCATTACCACCTATGGTGTCTCTAGGCGGCGTGAATTTCTTACCGTCAGGAAATCCGTTTGCTTGCTTGCCTTCCAATATCATAAAAACAAAAATAAGTACTCTCACTGTATTTTGTTGACCCAGGATATAAACAATATTTCTTCAAATTAGCATCTTAGTAATATACAAATCTTTTAATGTATGCCTGACTTTTGAAGACCGCTACATGTTTAAAACTACCACATCCATGTTTCTTAAAATACATCATAAACTTTATACTTCATGGGTTAAACGAGCTAGAGTCGATTACCATAAAATAAGTTTTGTATCCATCTTCATTATTTCGTCTTTAATACAGTCATTAAGTAAAACAATGCTGCTTAAATCTTATCAAAAATATTTTAATTATAATATTCATACCAATAGGACTCTGCCGTGTTACGTAGTTTTCCCACCAGCCAACAGATATACATAATGAAGCAATTGGTATAAGCCATAAAGCAGGTTTGTTGTCAAGAAGCGGCCACACAATGAAGCCAGTGACTTGGGCCACGATGGCGGCCATGTCGACGATCACTTTCACAAATCTCTTGGAGTCTCGTGAATTGCGTGACAGGAGGCCTAATATCGCTGGTACGATACATAGACAGTTGGTGATCATGGCGCCTTTAACTACGTCCAGTTCTGGCAGGATTTTGAAGAATAATAAAGCTAATCCTATTGTATGCAGAGATTCTGCTATGAACACCTGGAATCATAGACATAATGTTTTTTATGTGATAGGTCAGCGAACAAGGACAAGGGTCTCCTGACCCTGAGGGTTGGTAAGAGTCAAACGTGGCCTTTTGTCGCGGCTAAGATGGTCTATTGTGCAAGTCTACCGGCTAGCCTCCCGGCTGGAATATGACAGAGTCATTATAGCGTTAGGATTAAGGGTCCATGTATGCTAAAATACGTCAGCAATATGTTTTTTTCATACAAAGCAATCATGGATCTAGGTGACAAAAATACACAAGATTAACATTAATATGATTTAGAAGAATATTGTTTCCAAAACACGATTCATTTCACTTTGCTTGATAGAAAAAAATCAAAAAGTTAACCCGTTTTGAAAGCAAAATCCATCTGTCTACTTCAATTATGAAAATATCGACACCAGATTTAACATAAACGTAGAAAAGTACCTAAAAGATAATCAGTTTCAGTTTTTATATTTTTTTTTCAAATAACTTTTATAGTGTCAAAAATAGTGATTTGTCGCTTAAGACATTTACTTTAGAGCGCAATTATTTCAAAGTAATCATGGAACGGGGGAGTGCGGCGATGGCTCTTCTGGCTGACTTAGTGTGGGGCCTTAAGTAAAGCGGTGGATCCTTACCCGGGCAAGTTGTTGCACAGCGTTCTAGCACCAGTGGCATTTAATTTAAAGTTTATCAAAACTGGAACTATTAGTTATTACCCACTTTTCAAATAACACTTGTACTTCTACAACAGAACACTACTACATTTTCTGTTACGCATATTCCAACCGGTTTACATTTTACACCATCATCAGGGCTTGAAACTAAAGATAAACAAATTTTATTTAGTTAGATGTAAAAGGAAATTTTAAGTAAAGTGTTTTGTGGAAAAGTACATTTTTTTAAGTGAAACTTCTTTAGAATCGTTGTGATTTCAAAACGGGTGCAACGGAAAAACGACAGGTAAGAGAAACAAACATATATTCATCTCATTCTTTTGCAGGTAAGAGACACAAATATATATTCATCTCATTCTTTTGTCGATTTACTGAAGTTTCACTTCTATAGTGTGAATCGCACACACACCTTTTTTATTTGAAATAGTGTATATGTACAGTAAAGTTTCACTAACCACCGACGATGATATTCCAATTCAATTCAAGGCCATGGTCTTGATTTCATAAGTACTACATTCGTTTCACTTGAAATAAATCAACACTTACAATAAGTGAAAATATTAACTATTTAAGAAGCACATACAGTAAGTACTACTATTTAAATTATGCTCTTCGGCTTTACACTTTTTATTCTTTTTACACTTTATACTTTTATTTTTAAATTGGCTGACCTAATCTAAATTTAAGCGAAATTAGTAATTATGTGTAATAACAACTCTATATAGATATCTTTAAAATACATTCGGATTTCCGAAGCTTGACGAATATAGCGGAAGCGCTTAATTTAACTGTTCTGTACTATGTTACATTGTGCTATTACAGATTTTAAAAACGTATTACATTAAACATTAAAAAATATAAACAAAAATATCTTAATACAAAATAATAAAGAGGATAAATTCTAGAACAATTTCGATAGCATTCAAATTCTTACATATTTTTTTTATACTTTTATCACCATTAATAATACGAGACAGGAAATTCCAATAACACGCTATGAATTTGAATTTCGAATTAGATTTAAGTTTTAAATAAATAGTGATGTCCTTTCGATATGTTACATATCGAAAAGACATCACTCAGTAACAATTTTAAATACTCACCACGATAAATTGTGCGCTTGAAGCTTTTTTCGAAGTTTTAAAAAAGCATATCCTAACTGAACGTATGAGTGTGCCTATTTCCGGTATGGCGAAAGCTGCTAGTATCACCCACATCCACGCCACCCTTTCTTCATCTGGCAGTGTTACTATAAATTGCTTATCTCTACCTAAAATCAGAAAAAATATTGATTAGAAATAGACACAGTATCTATACAATATTATAAAATAGTTTGTTTAAACGCGCTAATCTCAAGAAAATCTCTTTTATATCGTATGATAGTTTATGTGAACTATCAGACGATATAAAAGAGATTTTACTTTACATACGATATACATATGGAGGTGGTTATAGTCTCGGATTTTCTTGGTCTGCCCCCCTCGAATCCTGGCTACGCCCTTGTGAACCTTTACTCTTTTTCAGATTGACCGGGTATATGCATCGTGTATTCGCTACCGTCAAAAATCCATCTGTTGGTTTTCCTTTCAACCTCACAAAAAACCAAATGTTTAAATTATGACAGCGTAAATAAGATAGTGGTGGTTATTTTGTTGCGCACTCACTAAACTAAGTTATCGCTATCTTCTTTGAACGATAGTGCTAGAAAGAGACAAAACAAGTTCAGCGTTGTGAGATTATATTTTGCACACGACATTTCTGACTTTCAATTTATTCTTCGGAAAAAGTTGATTTAAAACGTCACAAATTGATATGACTAATATAATCATCATGTCTAATATTTTCATCTCTATTCTTTTTGTTTCATTCGACCGCCTCGTTGGTCGAGTGGCTAGCGTACACGCCTAACTAAACCGATCAATCGCGAGGCTCGGGTTCGATTCCCGACGGGGGCAGGCATTTGTGTGATGAACATTTAGATGTCTGCATTTCCGGGTCTGGGTGTTTATTAAATTTATTCTAGTATCTATTTAAGTATTTCTATGTACTGCTTTCGTTGACTAACACCCATAACACAAGCATATAATTTGCTTACTTTGGGGTTAGATTCAATTTGTGTTACTTGTCCAGGGATATTTATTTATTTATTTATTAGAAAAAGACAGCATACACTTAAGATAAGTTTAGTTAGTGCACAGTGTAATAACTACCAATGACGCTTTATAATTTATTTGTACTGTGCATACTCTGTCGCTGAATCCCGGTACACAGATTGAGGTCAGAGTGTAAGTGAGGTAATAAATCTTTCTTCACCTTTTACGTGCTGTCTGGCAGATAGGCGGATAACATTTCTTAACAAGGCTTTTAGAACTCAAGTCAAAACTTGTTTCCTCACTAAAATGTCAGTACTCTCCACTGCCACGTTAAGTAGCCGGTAAAGCCACTAATTAGCCGCTAATAACCGGGGCTGACTGCGTATCTTTTTCATGGGCGTCCCCAGGATTATTTTCAGTGGGGTGCATCTCCATCTATACATACTGTTAACTAATATAAAACATCGAAATAAACATGTAAAGCAACATACATATTTACATACATACATACGTAGTCTAGAAAATCATAACTCTCCCGCAAACTGTCATGTATTTTTTTCTATCTACTTTTTTCCGGAGAGGGGGGTGCAGTTGGACCCCCTTGCACCCTACTGCCGTCGGCCATGATCTTTTTAGTGATTAACACTGGATAAAGTGTACCTAAAATAGCTGTCAAATGACGTGTATTGCTATCTCCAGTAGCCAATTGAAATACAATAGAGATAGCAAATAAAAAACACGTCATTTGACAGCTATTTGATGTACACTTTACCCAGTGATTAAAAAGATACGCAATCAACCCCGAGGAAGTTAAATCCTTTTCGGTCTCGCGGGAGACAGACTAAGGTAACTTGTTACTAAGGTTGTAGGGAACAGTCCAACCCATTTGAATATTAAGTCTAGGACTGAGCTCTGCAATCGCCCACAAAGTCCGGTGAAATCGTATAAACCGCGATGTTAGCAACATATTAGTTTTATATACATATTAGTATTTTGTCTCACCTCTGTGGTCTAGCAGTTCAGTTGTTGGACTTGACTGCATGAGGTTCGAATCCCGGGTCGGGCAACAAAAAGAAAATTGGGTCTTACCAATTTTCTTATAAAAAAATGTTGTTCGGGATAGGATATGTGCCCAGTTGGCGATAGGCTTGCCACCTATCACATTGTGCGAATTAGTTTCTTCGGCTAGTCGTGGGTGCCCTGGTTGTGCCTCTGCCTACCTCCTTGGGGATATGGGCGTGAATATACTTTTTTAGTATTTTTCTGCCGATCTAAGAGGAGGGTAGCATTCGTGCCAAATAGTTTTTAAGAGGTAAGCTTCAGTTTCTATCATTAGCTACGTGACCAAGACTAGTCATTATTCGAAAATTTGTCATCAAGTAAATTAAAGGTGTGATTGTATTAGTTTGGTATCACTTCACCAAAATCAGATAGTCAGTTTAGTGTTGGCCATTATGTTCCAGAGTGCAGGAAAGGGTATCCGATAAGCTTAACCTCTTGCGTTTATCATTATAAGTTAATGATTGAGTAAACTCATAAAATTTGCAATGATTCTTACCTAAATTCTGATTGCAATAGGCAATCCGCCTGTCCTTCCTTAATTGTGAGGTCATAAAAAGTACTGTGCCCTTGGCGATAACGCCAGAAGCAAGGACGACGATGAAAGTGACTACGTAGGCGAGTATTTTCAATAGTCGAACTGTGAATTCCAAACATTTCTGACTTTCCATAGACCCGCTGTCCTGCTTCGGTGGGAACTCTCTGAACACATCCCATCCTTTCGTTTCATGTACCGTTCGTTGGCTGGAAAGAAAAAAAAACGTTGAACGTTTTGTATTTCTACATAATTCTTAAATCTGTAGGGTGACATTTTTTTGATGACATTGGAAGGCAAACAAGCAGACGGATTTCCTGATGGTAAGAAATTCTCGCCGCCTAGAGACACCAAAGGTGGTAATGGTGCGTTGCCAACCAGAGGCCGGGATGTTAGGCCGGGTCTGGATGTGTCATGACGTTATGGCGGCAGGAATAGGTAAGGCGGTGTTACCAATACCGGTGAGTCGCTGCGAAACTCTATCACCTAGTCAGATGTCATGGTGCTAGTGACGACAAGCCTATGCCCGCCTTTTACGAGCTGCCTAGCACAGGAAGGCAGATGGTCTATTCTACAAAGGAGCCCGGACCAACACGGGGAAAAATTGTACGATCACGGAGAGGACGAACGGAGAATTTTACGATCAAATAGCTCGGG
>NJDC01003875.1:33684-78611 GCA_002245475.1 Calephelis virginiensis
TATTGAATTCCGAAAATATACAAACGACATTTATCCAACTTCGAACATATCTAAAATCGTTAATAAAGTAATTTACATAACCACTGATCCATATGACACCTTCGTTTCCGTATATCTATCACATAAATGTCACAAAATAAATATCAAATCAAATTGAATCGTGTAACTAAGTACTATAAATGGGTGATAATATTAACACTAAAACACTAAATCATTTACATAAAAAATTGGTCCGGGCTCCTTTGCAGAATAGACCATCTACCTTCCTGCCAGGCAGCTCGTAAAAGGCGAGCATAGACTTACCGTCACTAACACCTTGACATCTGACTAGGTGGTAGAGTTTCGCAGCGACTCACCCGGATTAGTACCACCGTCATAACGTCATGACGTATTCCGGTTCGGAGGGTAAGATAAGCTTACTTTTGCTCGAGGCCTATAGCACCTGTGGTGTCTCTAGGCGGCGTGAATTTCTTACCATCAGGAAATCCATCTGCTTGTTTGCCTTCCAGTATCTTAAAAAAAATTTTAGTTACGCGTGAATAGCCAAACGATTTTGATGTTTTCTTTTTTGTAAAAAATAGATCATGATTTTATCATAATCCGATTAGTGATTTTTGAGTTCTACTTAACATTGCATAAATTTTTCACTTATCATTTTTTTTTTATAGACGAGGAGGCAAACGAGCAAGTGGGTCACCTGATGGAAAGTGATCACCTCCGCCCACGGACATCCGCAACACCAGGAGTATCACAGATGCGTTGCCGACCTTTAAGGAATGAGTATGATCTTTTATTGAAGGTTCCTAAGTCATAATCGTTTGGGAATACCGCCCTTGGTAACTGATTCCACAAAGGTGTTATACGGGGTAAAACACGTCTTCGGAATCGCACAAAGGAATCGGAAAGTGTCAAGGGAAGTAAAAATACATACATTATTAAGTTTAACTTAAGAAGCACTAGTCGGATCATAATAAATGGACGTGGGACCATTTCAGAAATATTTGCTATTTTTTGAAAAAAGAATTATCAAATCGCGACGTAAGTAGTACCCAATGAAATATTTGGAGTCGGATTTTGGGGTTTTACTGTACTTAATTATTCTAAAACAGATTTAATTTAATCTGACACGAATTTGGCACAAAGTTTTTGATCGTAAAAATTACAGTATGCGGTTTATGCTTTTTAACTATAAATATGAAATATCTACTGTATTGGTCACATTTGAAGCATTTAAAAAGCAATTACAGCTGTTAAATATTGCATGATATCTTCTGATAAACCTATTATACATTTTACATTTTGCCTTTTATTAATCCGCACAGAAGTATTGTATACGTTTAACTAAAATGATAACAAAGTAAAGAAAACAGCTTTTGTTTCACATTAAAATTAAACAGGACAACTACATGCTTGGCTATAAAAGATTTCGTTTCCTTTACTTTTTCATATTTCATATAACCGATTTTTTCCCGGAGCCGGTAATGTGTTTTTTTAATACAACAGCGTGCCCCGTCGTTAATCAAACCCGGGCCTCACGACTAGGCGAGTACGCCTGCACCGAAAAGAAGGTTAAAGGATTTCTTTTAAAAAAATACTAGTATACTTAGCCCTACTTCTCGCCCATTTTCTTTTATCAACTATCAATTAACTTCTAACAAAGTAGGTAAGATTTCTTACGCAGCTAAGCAATTCTATTCTCGTTGCTTTAATCGCTAACGTCATTGTGAACACCAAACCAAGAAAAACAACTTTCACACGCGACTAGAACGAGAAATCTTTTGCATTTTTATAGAGACGCATTGACTTCCGATAAATTCCTTTGCTTATTTTGTGCATAATTATAACCTTGATTAATATTTTATATCCGTGTGATATTTATAATTTTTGTGTATAAGGTCTCATCTTATATTGAATATAAAATTTGATATTACTAGATACGTAGTATAAATTAAGTCGCTTTCCACTCTCTTTCCCTAGATATGCTTAGATCTTTAAAACTGTGCAAAAGAATTTTTAATGCGGTTTTTTTAGTAGATAGAGTGAGTTCAAAGACAAAAACCGGGAAAATTGCAGGAAAATAGAAAAAAACATACCACGATTTTTTCCATGCAAACTGATAAACCTACTAATATTAAAAATGCGAAAGTTTGTACGTTTGTTTGTTTGTTTCTTCATTACACAAAAAAACTGTTGGACCGGTTTTCATGAAATTTCACACAATCCATTTTATCAGGAAAAAATGCTTCTGTGGGACCATTTACCTACCACGCGGACATTAGCCAGTAGCTATTAAGTTGAAGCGCTACGCAGTTTGCCAAAGTATAAGATAAAAAAGAAATGTAAACAAAATTGGTCTAGTATTAATCTATGACGCATTAACAAAGAGACTAGAAATAATATTATTTTGGGCTTAGCATAACCGAACTTGTCCGAATCATAATTGGAATGTTTTAAATGTATGGATCTTTTAATTTGTTATATATGAACAACATTATTTACAACGTGTTTTTGACTGTTTACGGCGTGTTTATAAATGTTTACAATGGAAGTTATGGCGTGTTTAATTAAAATGGTATACTTTCATGTAGTTTTCGTGTACTGGTAATGTAATCGTGTTGCACGGGGCGGCCATTGTCTCGGTAATGTCGACACAACATTCTTACTTCACTACTGTTGTAACTTGTAACAGATTTGCGTAAGTCATAAGCCGTCGACTGGTATTATAAACGTGCAGTGGTCCGAACTGTCTTAGGAAATGGAAGGAGGACAAGCTTTTGTTTAATTTGCCGTTTGTAGGAATGTATGAACTCTATTGTGCACAATCTATCTTTTTCATACAATTTTTCATCCCCTATTTTGGGGGTCAATGTTTGAAAAAAATATAAACTCTGTTGTGCACAATCTAAATTTTCATGCAAATTTTCATACCCTATTTTTAAGGTTGATGTTTGAAAAAATAGCCTAAGTTTGAACTCGGACCTTAAGCTATATGTATATTAAATTTCATCAAAGTTGGTTTAGCGGTTTAGCCATGAAAGAGTAATACAGACTTTCCCACTTAGTAGGGATAATGAATCCATATTTCTTTGGTTATCGCATCTCGCGTGGAAAGATGAAACAATTTTGTCAATTATTTTTATGTTATGTCAGTTATTTTCAGGTGAAGGTTCTTGTAAGTAAAAACTCAATATTCAGAATAAGACAAGATCTGTCAGCTCAGATAGTATAAAAATACTGTTGAATATGTACTATCAACTAGATACTACGTACAATATATTGATAGTACTATGTATCAACGGAATGGTTTACAGTTTATCTTTAGTACCTGGATGATTTATAAATTGTGTTTTTTGGAAATTATATTTAAGTAGGGTCGTAATCATATAAAATTTCTTAGTAAATACTCATTGACTTCGTGTCACTTAACAACGCCATCTGCTGTAACAACTTTATTGCTCACAAAAAATACTAGATCGATTTATCGCCCCCGAAACCCTCTACATACTAAATTTCATGAAAATCGTTGGAGTCGATTCCGAGATTCCAATTATATATTTATATATATATTGCTAATTTAAAGGTATAAGATATATAAAAATCAATGCCACTTTTCTTTGTAATTTTATCATATGTTTTGTAACAAATAAATTCAATAAATGGCGGATCATTTCGCTAATGGGTAGTTTTTAGTCAAATTGAAACTTTTTTCAGATAGGGATTGTGCTGACACGATAAAACTTTTTTCATTTGTTTTTATTTCTTTGGTATTTCTTCTATGATATTGGAAAACAAACAAGCAGACGGATTTCCCGATGGTAAGAAATTGACGTAGCCTAGAGACACCAAAGGTGGTAATGGTGCGTTGTCAACCTGAAGCCTGAAGCCTGGATATTAGGCCAAAAGTAAGCTTACCGGCTACCTTACCCCCGGTACCGGAACACGTCAATGGCAAGCACTGACGTTATGGCCGCAGGAATAGGTAAGGCGGTGGTACCAATCCGGGCGAGTCGCTGCTAAACTCTACCACCTAGTAGGATGTCACGGTGTTAGTGACGGTAAGCCAATGCACGCGTTTTACGAGGAAGAAAGGCAGGTGTTCTATTCTTCAAAGGAGCCCGGACTAACACGGGGTATATTAAGTTGTGTCGTTGTTATTTAATTTTTTTTTCCACCCATTTTTTCAGGCTTAACCACTTGCGACGTTATAACAAAATATTAGTGTACTTTAAAAACAGTCTTATTGTTATTTTGATTTTTTTTTATGATATTGGAAGGCAAACAAGCAGACGGATTTCATGATGGTAGGAAATTCATGTCGCCTAGAGACACCAAAGGTGGTAATAGTGCGTTGCCAACCTGAAGCCGGTATGTTAGGGCTCGAGCAAAAGTAAGCTTACCGGCTACCTTACCCTCCAAACCGGAACACGTCAATGGCAAGCATTGTCGTTATGGCGGGAGGAATAGGTAAGGCGGTGGTACCAATCCGGGCGAGTCGCTGCGAAACTCTACCACCTAATATGATGTCACAGTGTTAGTGACGTAAAGCCTATGCTCTCCTTTTACGAGCTGCCTAGCAGAAAGGAATATGGTCTATTCTTCAAAGGAGCCTGGATCAACACGGAGCATATTAAGTTGTATTGTTGTTATTAATGTATAAACAACAACACACAATTTTTTCCAGGCTTAACCGCTTGCGACATTATAGCAATACATAATAATATATAGTGTACTTTTAAATCAGTCTTATAGTTATTTTGAAATTTATTTATCAATTTACATTCATCGAGAAAGTGGTTATAAAATAATTACATTTTAATCTACGTTTTCGATGTATAATATAAAGTTTACAACTTTTATACAATTTCACTTTCATTGCCACACCCTGCTGGTAATCGTGGATCATGATTCATAATATGTTATTAAAGTTACACAGTGATGTCTTAATGTTTTCTAAAATATAGAATAACAAACAACTTTCTGGTAATTTTAATTCATCGTATGTAATACAATAGGAAGGAATTTGTTTTAAAGGATCTTCACGCCCATATCCCCAAAGAGGTAGACAGAGACACAACCAGGACACCGACGGCTAGCTAAAGACAAAGACTCATAATATATGTGGCATGCCTATCTCTAACCAGGCATATATCCAATACCGGGCAACGTTTTATTTATTATGAAATTGAAAATACGAATTTTCTACTTTTTTATTGCCCGACCCGGGGATCGAAGCCGAAACCTCAAGAAGTCAAGTCCAACGCCGGACCACTAGAGCACAGAGGAGATTATTATTATGAGATAATTAATTCATCTATATACTTTATAACGAAGTATACCAACGAATACACATCGCCAATAGACACCAAGTACGTTAATGCGACTGACCAATCTTAAACCTTAGTATTACGTGAGCAACATGGGGGGGCAGAGGGGTCTTTGCTTAGCTTATTTTGGATGACATGGGGGGTAGGGTAGTCTAGATGATGATTACGTCATCGGTAGTTATTTACTTTTCTTCACGAATGTCAACCCTCACATTGTCTTTGCTATTAAACGAAACGCATTTTCTTGGATTCCCGCAAATAGTGGATACATTTAGGCACTCGCTTTAGACCCGAGTAGGGATACTATTATATTATTAAAAAAACAATAAATTTATTGACAAATGTTTACGTAAACATGGGGGAGGGAGTTAGAGCTTTGCTTACTTTTGCTGACAAGGGGGATGGGGGGTAAATAATTGTAATAAATCTGCTTAGGTAACACTTGAACGGCCCCTTAGTTTAGCAACATTATTCCCTAATCTGAAAAATGACCATGGTAAGCACTGGCGTTTTAGACAGGAATAGGCAGAGCAGTGATATTGATCCACGTATACCTTCGCACAAACATACTACCTAACTATGATCACGATTTATAGATAAGGTACGTAAGCGAATATACTTATGATTTAGGAACGTAATTTACGCCTCTTACGAAATATGTAAAGCAAATTTATGCAGTTCAGAAAAATTTAAACTGGGGAGGCTTGTCATAACGAACATTGATGTTTGAGTATTTTGTTTACAATATGTTTCCACATTTATTATAAAAAACTGAATTACTTGTTTCGTTAAATCCTAAAAACCAGCTATAAGCTGGACAAGTTACAATAATATTTCTGGACGTGATACACAAATTAAATCTAATCCAAAGTAAATCACTAATCATTTATTTCTTGCTCGGACACATGTTTTATTAGGTCTCATCATCTTAATCAATTAATCGATCATTTATTAGATAATTATTTTCATTATTAACTATTAAAATATTTGCACACCACAAGTTGGTAGAATATGTAGAAACGCCTAAATAATTTTGTAACATCTTTGTAACACTCATATTCCGCAAATAAATATTTTTTTCTTTCTTTCTTTCTTTCTTAATAAAAGGAAATAATATCCTTCATGGCTGTTGGTCAATTATACCAATAAATAGAAATATTTAAATAGATACCATAATATATTTAATAAGCACCCTGACTCGAAAATGCAGACATCTTAAATATTCAAATTCAAAACCAGAATAAATTTAATAAACATCCAGACCCGGAAATACAGACACCCAAATGTTCATCACACAAATGCCTGTCCTTGTTGGAATCGAACCCGAGCCTTAAGGTTAGTTGATGGAGTTAGGCGTGTTCGCTAGCTCCTGGACTACTTTTTAATTAAGTAGCGTTACTGTTCTTATGTTATTTCAAACCATGAGATTATGTTACTCGCGTACGGACCTTTGAAGTAGTTACTTATCTTTACGGCAAATCATTAACGGGGTAGAACAGAGTATCATTGTTATAAGTTTACTAATTAGCTTTGCAACAAAATGTTAATGCCAATTCAAATGTAGGTAATGACAAAAATTGAAGGTAACATTTCATAATAAAATGTTGAAATCAAATGTGAATGCATATAACTAATTGAAAATTTATGACACCGACAAATGCCGATGCATTTGCAATAATGTAAGTATATAATTGATATGTGAACTATAGAGATAAAATAACCACAGGATACAGAGAAACGGTCGTATTTCCGCCGTCGGTAGGACCTACATGTTTTTAGGACTTCCTTTAAGCAAGCACGATATATTCTCATAACCGAAATAATAGGTGAATACATACATGTAATGGAATATCTAATATATAAAATTCTCGTGTCACAGTTTTCGTTGCCATACTCCTCCGAAACGGATTGACCGATTTTGATGAAATTTTTTGTGCTTATCTGGTATCTATGAGAATCGGGCAACATCTATTTTTCATCCCCCTAAATGTTAAGGTTGGTGCACCCCTAATTTTTTTTGCAATTTTCAGACAAAATTATTTGTTTTTATTTTTTTATGATACAGCATATAAAAGTACATACAACCCTAAATTTTCACCCTTTTATCACCAACCCCTATTTTTTAAGTCACTTTTTATCCCAGGTCGATAACTGATCAATCGTCATTTAATTAGTTATATGGCAAAACAACGTTTGCCGGGTCAGCTAGTAATAATATATATTTCTTGTGTGCGTGTGTATATCACTGACCTCCTCCTAAACGATTGGAGCGATTTTGATGAAATTTTTTTGCGTGTGTTCGAGAATGGTCCACTGGAAAATGTTTTTTTTAAATATTTTTTTATTTGTAAGTAGACTACGCTACTATCGGAGCATTAAATATTATGTAGTAGTTTTTAATGTCAAGTGATACGAAATTCGCCGGATCGGCTAGTATGTGCTAAAAGGGTGCGTATTACAAAGTATTAACGGTAGAGATCGGCAATGTATAGCATAAGATACAGCCTTCTTCTTTAAATGGGATAAGACAGCTAACAAACACACGGCTCTTCTGACAGTGAGAGCCTATAGCCACTATAGATGTTATAGGTACGCCGCTATCCAGTGCAAATCCACCGTCTCCTCTATAAATTGATTGATGAGATATAATCACCACCTACTTTTTCTTGAAGTATACAAATGGCATCCGGAATTGGCGCACGCTTTATCAACTGTAAAAGACCCACTTAAGGATAGTGCACACTGTTGACAGAGCGGAGCGTGTCGGGTCGGGGCGCATCGCATTGCAAAGCACACTTCAGGTGGGACTGGCCGCATCACATCAACGATTTTTTTTTCAAATTCAAATTCAAAATAGCTTTTATTACGTAGATCCATATACAGATTCTTGTAACGCGTCTATATAATTCTAAAAACTACCACCGGATCGGAACGCGGCCACTCACTGAGAAGAACGAAACGAAAGAAACTCAGCGGGCTTGTCTTTTTTCTTATAAATCTAATTTACAAAAGTTTATTACATTCCCAAATAATTTGCAGAGATTGGCATGAGGAGCAATTAATCCCAAGCATTTCTGTCTTCTACATATTCTGAAATCTTATAATAACCCTTACCATACAACTTTATCTTAACACATTTTTTAAATTTATTAAATGGTAAGTCTTTAATATGTAAGTAAGTCTTTAATTTTGTTACTCAGTACCAGTTTGTATAAATTTTAGCATTGAAATTTTATTAGCCGTCTATTCATATTATAAACGTCGTTCTTACTGTCCTCTTTGGAGACTGTAGGTCGCATTGGGGACTGCAGAGTGCTGCGCAAAAAATTCGCTGCATGATGTCCGGCATATTGTGCTGTTTGCGTTGCTACAAAATGTATAAAATCGATCTATGCAGATTATTTCACCCCAATGCGGCCCAACTAAGTGTGCGCTATCCTTTATGCAACGATATTCACCGGCACTATGTAATGAACAATTTCTGATAAGCTACAAGATCGGAATGAGTGAGTGCGTACGTAATTGTATTCACATAAGAAGCTAAATCCGTCTATTCTCAAATTATTTTTAATGTTATATTAAAATTATGGTACTGAGTGCCAAATGTATCTATTCTTGCAGCCCTGCCTATCATCCTCCGCACTCATTGCTCTTTTCTTACAAATACACTGGTCTCGAAGACTCTTGACACCACCCTCAGATAACGCCAGAGCTATAATTTTGGTCGTGAAATGTCAACCTATGTCTCCCCGGGTAACTACAGCCATCCACATTCATATTCATTCATGTTTTTTGTCAATTCAATTCCTTTAATCCATGATGGTAGTAATTGATTAATAGGTTACAGAGTTTGAGCATCGTGGACATGACCGAAACAACGGATGCCCTTTCTCATTATCTCTGATCTCGCTGTTGTTACAACACACACACCTGGCACTTGCTACTCTCTGCCTACTCCGCAAGGAACTTGGCGCGAAGATTAGTATGTAATTATGGTAAAATTTCAAATTTGTTTTATATTTTAAAAAAACTTAAGCCGTCTTATTAATAAATGTGGTGTAGGGTAGGTGTAAGATTAAGTTGATATTATAGTCTGTACTACATTGTAATAAAGACTATAATACCAGGTTAAACTTTGGAGTACTTTACTCCGTGTTAATTAATAAGGCAAAAAATGTATTTAATCTCTTTTAGATGTAAGCTCGCATTTCATTTATTTTATTTGTGTAAAATAAAATATATTCTATAATATTTTATGTGAGTTATTTAAAACAACTCGAACTCTATCATTGGTATTCCTCTGCGACTCACTACTACTACTGTTACTACGACTCAAATTCATACATCAAAGTTTTAATATCTTTTCTAAACTATAACTAGGACATTTCAGGAACTTATAAGGTAATCTTCATTACAATTATTTAACAACATTGGCACTTTTACATAAGACACTTAAGCCAATATTCATAAAGGTATAAGCAATGGAATTCCACGACGAAAAGTATATATTCGAAATTTCATAAAATCTAAGCTCATTCACGTTTATTTTAAACGTCAAAGCGATTCGTCCATTTTTGTTTTTATTTAAAATTATGCTTACAAACAACACAGAGCGGACGACCTTTACAAGGTAACTAATGAAATCAGATTCTTCTTTTTATTTTTGGTACCCCAAATTCTCAATCTTATACAACCAATTTTTCTTAACTGGTATTTATTTTTAATATTCTGATTTATGGACCAAAATCCATTTTAAGGCGAATTTATTGCAGTTTAAAACAAAATAATTAAGTCTGGCAGTTGATAAAACTGATAATACGAATTGTATGTTAAAATCCTTGCCTAAAAACGTTGCGTTGATTACTGTTAAAACAAAATGTATTAATTGGCGTTGGATGAGACGACTCATTACGTAAATTAAATTCTTCAACTAGTGCAGCAGTTGTTCATAATAAAGGAAAATTCTAAAACCTGACACTGTCTAAGATACTGTCTTTTTCTTGCCGCTTGAATATCAGTACAATGTTTCGAACTTACCCTAAGTTACGCAACGCCACATCAACAGTTTTTAGTAGTCGATACGAATCATTAACTAACACGAAAAAAAAAGTGTGTGTGCGATTCACACACGATAGAAGTGAAACTTCAGTAAATCGACAAAAGAATGAGAT
Organism: Calephelis virginiensis; assembly: GCA_002245475.1. Lineage (NCBI taxonomy): Eukaryota > Metazoa > Arthropoda > Insecta > Lepidoptera > Riodinidae > Calephelis > Calephelis virginiensis. The sequence continues at coordinate 44,180 of NJDC01003875.1, forward strand.
GACTATATATTTGTGTCTCTTACCTGTCGTTTTTCCATTGCACCCGTTTTGAAATCACAACAATTCTAAAGAAGTTTCACTTCAAAAATTGGCAAAACTAATTCATCCGTCTCATTCATGAATGACCAAGGGAAATGGAAATTAATTAACTGACCTCAATAAAGTAGGAGCTTCTTAACTGTCCGTTTTTATTGTATGTTCATTACTTGGCCAATAGCCAAACGATTTTAGTGTTTTTTTTAGAAAATATGTCATAATTTCGAGACAGTCCCATATTAATTTTATCATGATCCGTCTAGTGGGTTTTGAGTTATATTTAATAACGCATACATTTTTGGTTTGTTTACAACCTTATTCAATGATCCATTAATACAAATATGACGTCAAATTATTGATGAGATACAACATGACAAACATTTATGCATAACTAGCGGCCCGCCCCGGCTTCGCACAGTTTTAAAATATACACAATATAAACCTTCCTCTTCAATCACTTTTTCTATTAAAAAACCCGCATCAAAATCCATTGCATAGGTTTAAAGATTTAAGCATACAAAGAGACATAGGGACAGAGGAAGCGACATTGTTTTACACTATATAATGATTTAGCATAACTCAAAAACTACTAATAAATTAGGGGAAAAGGGTTATAAAAAAGAATTATCAAATCGTGAGGTCCCAAATGAAATAGAGTCGGTTTTTGCAGTTTTATTGCGCTTCATTACTATACTATATATATATAGATAATAAACCCTAGAAACTAGTGAAGAAATGCAAGTAATGTGTATTGATCAACAGTATACTTGTTTCGCAATGTGGGCTTACTCACTGCAGTCTTGTCGCATATCGTAATGAATTAAATATGGCAATTGGCAACAACTTGTTCTTAACGTATCAATTATTTCAATTATAAATAAACTGATAGTTATTCTATGTACTTTATAATATGTCGTTATTTGAAGAGAATATGAAGTGCCATTTTGCGACTATTCGTACAAATCGTAATTCTTTATTAGATACCAGCCGACCCGGCGAACTTCGTTCACTTGGTACTCCATACTTTCGCTACCTAAAGGGACTTGGCGTGAAGACATATGTGTATATGTCTTCATACCAAGTCCCTTTGGGTATGATGTGTACATTTAAATGTTTTTGTACATTCAGGGTCTCAAGAGGTTTGGTCACTTTGGACTGAGTATTGATATGTCTGTATTTTTTAAACTACAAAACAAAAAAAGTATGGCATAATTTATATAGCGCATACTACAAAACAATAAGAATTAACAAATAATCTCTCCCGGTAATCCCTTTAATGAGTGAAATAAAAATAATACTATAGTGAAATAAAAAGTGCTCTATAACCTTCAGTTAGTAACTTCAGCGTGAATCGCGGACGGGATAAGTACAGACAGACAGACATAAATTCTAAAAATGTTACACCGTCGCCGGCGGTCTCGGCGACGAAGATCTCTCTTGCTCCCGGTGCCTTACGCCGAGCGACAAGTCACCACTACTCCTCCATTAAGTCCACCCAGTAATCAGAACGCAGCACCTAGTCGAGGTACGGTCTACCAGGATCAACACCCTTCGTTGCTGGCGTTGTAGGGAACAGTCCAATCCACCTAAATAATGATGGATCGGGCTAAGCACTCTGCTCGGCCAACAAAGCTCGGTAAAGTTATAAAAACCGCGAGGTTGGCAACACATTAGTCAATCAAAAAAATCTAAAAATGCTAGAAATGTGTTTGCTACCTATTAATCAATTATTATTAGTCAGTAGACTGCACTTATTTTTTAAATATCTTTAACGTACAGAATTCATACTTCTACAAATTTATTATACGTATAGTTAGGTCGTTAGGTAGAGCCCTTACTAAACTATTTTTTTTAGCAAAAGAAGAAGAAAAAGCAAAAACGCGTTTAGAGTTTTGAAATTAGTTTATACGCAAAATTTTATTGACGTTTACTCCATTGTATGTGAAACATACTTTTTTATTTCTATTTCTAAAGCTTTAGTAGATATAGGAGCAAGCCTTACTTAGTTATATTTTTATTAACGTTATCATTATTATATTACTGTTATATTAAGACATTTTCATGTGGGTCAATATTTTCAACATATTTGAAAACTTCCTCTAATTTTGTTTTTTGGCGTATTTATTATTTAAGTGTAAAAGTATTCATACAATTGTTCAAAAACACTTTAGACAGTAATAGTACTATTTCGACAGTTTTTAACATACTACCTATAAAGTGCAAATACATGTTTTACAGTACTAATTACCTGTAGATACTACAGTAGTTACTGTAAATAGAGTTATTATTATTGGCAACATAAATTGACTCTGTCAGGTCTTCTTTATCATAATATATTTTGTCTCTATCACTCATTTTCACATTTTCCACATAACTTTAGAAAAACACACAGACACTTCACTTTTGGGACATCATATACAGAAAAAACTTAGCCCAAATAATATGTTATGAAATTTCGAAGGAGGACAGCAAACGGTGCGATCGCAATAGCTACTGTTGATGGCGACACGCGTCCACAACACCCATTGATTCTATGTTCAATTGCTTTGGACAAAACTTGAATATTAATTTTTCGCATTGTCTGTCGAAAATCCTAACTGTATTTTTACCGTAGCCAACATTCACTTAATAAAATTAAGTAAGTTACGAAGAACATCATCATTAATTTAGTTTTATACCCATAGGTATGTGTAAGTTAGTGTCAGGTATCGTATAGGTATGATGATGAATTTATTTTATTTTTGTAAAAACCGCTTAACTTTGTAAGCCTTAAATAATCCCCAATAGATGCCAAATCTATTTTAAACCGACTCAAAAAAAGAAAGAGGTTCTCAATTCGACTGTATGTTTTTATTTATTTTTTGTATATTTTTTACGCGATTACTCTGCCAATAACCAACCGATTTCGATGGTTCTTTTTTAGATAGGTTCCGAGGTGGTCCCATATTAATTTTATTAAGAATCATTTTTACTCCTCATTGATGAAGTCGTCAAGATAAGTAAAAAAATCATGTACTATTGAGTGTAAATTGATAGCTATTGGTACGATGTTCATAACATTTTTTTGTGGGACAATTTTGGAAACATTTGCTATCTTTCGGAAAGAGAATTATCAAATCACAACCAGAAACAGAATAGTTTTTATTTGAGAGTAGAGTGAGAGTAGAGTTTTTATTTGATTAATCATTATTAAATAATAATTAAACAGGTTTGTCAGGATCGTGAGGTCTGGCACTCGATACTCTCTGCCTACCCCGTAAGGGACTGGGCGTGAAGATATGTATGTAATCATAAAACTAAGATATCAGGTGGATGCAATTTAAGCACGTGATTTTAAGCCAACTTTGTGATTATATTAATATGATTTGTTTAGAGAAAAAAAATATTTTGTCCAGATAACACCATGCTTTGAAACACTGTGCGGTGCTTTCTTCGTTCTAGTGCAGTGGGCACGTGAAATTACGTCGTTGATTGTTAATTAATAGTACCCATGCGTAGCTCGCGTTAATGGAACCGCTTCGTAAAAAGAAAGCGGCGAGCAAATATCAAAACATAAGTCAGACCCTGTCGACCAACAGTTCGAATCAAAATTTACTAGATATGACATGGATTATTTTCATGTCAAAACTAAGTAATCTAAGTGTAATGGCTGCACTCAAAAACTTCAATTATCTTTTAATCAGTCATTAAGTCAACATTTTGTATACAAAAACGACTTAAGGATAGATCAAATGTTAATCAACATTTTTGAGTGCGACCGTAAATCACTTATATCTACCTTAAAAAATACCTATATCCAAATATCTGAATTCTTCATTAGGCATTAGGCACGTATCAAAGATACATACAAACATACATATCAAAGATACATAGATGTAGAACAATAAAAAAATATAGTCATATACATATTCAACTTATCAAAACGAAAAAATGTTCATACAAATTCATACGATACTAACTGTTACCCCCGACTTCGTTCACGCTTTAATTGACTTCATGGTTAGTGAAGGGAACGAATGATTTTCTTGCAGTATAAGGTATTTACTAAGTGTTGAGCCGGAATACAATCTGCAACTACACTAAATTTGTTAAAAACCCGTTCAATAGTTATTATGTTAAAGTGCAGACAAACATACAAAAAATTTATAACCCTCGTTATATATAAATAATATGTTTATGACATATATATAAATAATATACTTATGTTTTTTATGGCTTTGGAAGGCAAAGCAGACGGATTTCCTAATGGTAAGAAATTCACGCCGCCTAGAGACACCAAAAGTGGTAATGGTGCGTTGCCAACCTGAGAATGTTAGTCCTCAAGCTAAAGTCAGTTTACCGGCTACCCTACCCTCCGAACCGAAACACGTCAACGGTGACCACTGACGTTATGGCTGCAGGAATAGGCATTACTTTATTACTGTTTTATTACATTTATGTGTCTTATATAAAATTAAAGCAGTTAAGTAATATTGTGTTCCGGTTGGAAAGGCTTACGCAAAACGTTTATCTTTGGTTGTAACATTCAGGTTACTGTATAATTCGATCAGTGCAATCACCCATAACTAGGTAGTATAGTATTGTACACTTATTTGTCAGTTTAGTTCCTCCATCTCATCTCTCATCCGGATTGGTACCACCGCCTTACCTATTCCTGCCGCCATAGCTTCTTGACGTGTTCCGATTTGGAGGTTAAGATAGCCGGTAAACTTACTTTTGCTCGATGCCTAATGTCCCGGCCTCAGTTTAGCAACACACCATATTATCTATTCCTGTCAATATAATGGCAGTGTTCATCTTTGAGAGTGGAAGAAATGAGGAAGGACATGCTCCGCTGGTTCTATCATGTAGAAAGAATGACAAAACAGATATACAATGCGAATATGGGTGGATGTAAGTAACCAAGGGGACCTAGGTTGACATTCCACGATTAAATCGCTCAGGTGTTACCAATAGTCTCTGGAACCGGCGAGTTTGTATGAAAAAGTAATTAATGTAAAGGAAGCCGGACAGGTTTTTTAGGATCGTGAGGTTTGACACTTTGACACGCTATGAGGTTTGACACTTTGACACGCTACCCCGTAAGGAAATTGGCGTGAAGATATCTTTATCGTGTTTAGCGCTGAAGGACGGGCTAGATAGTACACGTGTCCTATGATCCCAACTATAAGATAGCAACGCAATCGCATTAATGTTCGTCCAGACCTTCCAAAATAGAGTAGACCATGTCTTCCTGCCAGACAACTCGCAAAAGGCGTTCATAATCTTACCGTTACTAACACCGTGACACCTGTGTAGGTAGTAAAATTTCACAGCGACTTGCCCGGATTGGTACCACCGCCTTACCTTTTCCTACTGGCTTATGCCGGTAAACTTACTTTTACTCGTGCCGTAACATTCTAGCCTCAGATTGGCTAAGCATCATTACTATCTTGTCTCTAAGCGGTGTGAATTTCTTACCATCAGGAGATCCATTTGCTTCTTTGCCTTCCAAAGTCATTAAAAAACATAAGTATATTATTTATATATACAGTCGTGGTCAACTAATTAGGGACACTCTTTGGTTAAACCGAATAAAAATAAAATAATAGTTTAGTTGATGACGGTTGCTATAACAGTAGAGCCACGTAATGGTTCTCGATCTTATAGCACAAAAATACAACAAAGACAATTTCTAAACACTGTTCTAGATTTAGCAGATGATAATGGATTTATCTTAAACGCAACATGAAACACAAGGTCTGTGAAATTTTTTTAACTATGAAATTTGGTACACAACATTCACCTTGACCAACATTGAAATAAACTGTAAAACGACCTGCAATTTAACTTTATTTGATTGTATTAATAGGAAAAAAGAAACGCAAGCAAAATGAGAAGACGTAATAGCAGACTTCAGCCACAGATATGCCTTCGTTGTATTTGTTGTCTTCAGTTGGCCTTATATCAGTGTCAATCTTATTAACATAACTTTGAGATAAGTTACTAAAATATTTAAATGTTCTTTTTTTTAGTAAGAAAGCCAGTTGTTTCTGATAGTTAGAAATAGACATCCCCTAGATAAACTGTCTGTATTATTAGGGAAAAAGGCGCTTACAAAACTTAAATACATAATAGCCGAACGCATTCCCTGACTTGCTTTACTTGTATCTGTTGTCTTCAGGTGACCTTATATAAGTGTCAATGTTTTAAACATCACATTGACATTTTGTTTCTAAAATATTAAGAATCTAAAATATTAATGCATGTAAACTTTGTTGACAATACTGACTAAACTGAACCGGAACATGATAGTAACGAAACATAAAGTTACAAAAGTAGCTGTGGGTTTGCTCCTCATACCCTATCTCTTACCAATAATAATATAATATGGTGTATTACTTAATTTTTATAGAATAAGGAAAAAAAGACAAGCCCGCAAAGTTTCTTACCGGATCTTCTCAGTGTGTGGCCGCGTTCCGATCCAGTGGTAGTTTTTAGTATTATATAGACTCGTCACAAGTGCCTCGTGTAAGGTGTATGTGAATAAAAATATTTTCTTTCAATACTATTTTATATGACGATAATATTTTGCTACGAATTAATTCTTTAAATTCTCTATGAAACGTACAACTCAGAAAATTTCAACAATGGGAAAATTTTCAGGATTCACATGTAACAAAAAAGTAAATGTTTTAGCTTGTAAAATACTTTAGCCAAGAAAAAAAAATACGAAATCGTTGTAATTAATTGCTGAAAACTTTTATTTATTTTTAGATAACCAGGTGTTTACCATCGACATCGTCAGCTTAGAATAGATTTTCATGCAAACGTTCATCCCCACTACTGTAGGGGATAGTTCGGGTCTACTGTGTAGACCACCTGCCTTCCTGACAGGCAGCTCGTAAGAAACGAGCACAGGTTGAATGGGTCCAGCCAACCAGTGGCTGTTCAGTGCCGTTTAGCAACTTGACCTTGTGAAAATCCACCGCCTCATCTATTTCTGCCGTCATAATGACAGTATCATTTTCTGGTCAGTAGGATAGGGTAGCCGGTGGACTTAGACAGTCGGCCTAACATCTCGACCTCAAGAAAGCGATGCACCTACAAAATAAAGTTCCTTACGGGTAGGTAGAGAGCATCGAATGCCAGACCTCACCTCACCCAACAAAAACTACACCTACCGCCACCATTAGGAGATCCAATCTCTTACCATCAGGAGAGTGGGGTGCTTGTTCGCTACTTATCACATAAATATACTCGTAAGTCTTCGTTTTTATACTCGTTTTTGACTACGTATACACGTATCCAATTTTATCAAAATCACTTCCGCTTAGCCGTAAAAGCGTAATAGGCAATTAGAGTTTCGCATTAATTAACATATGGATTGATACATCGGATATTCTGATATTTCCATTTTAGACTAGCTTTCTTGCTGCTAGAATCGTCTACTACAGTTTTTAAGTACGATGACTCATACGACTGTGATCCTATTATTGGCACTAGTGCAATCTAGAATGTACAACACCAGACTGTTATCATTTTCTGACCAAAATTTCATTAAATTAATTTCATTAAATTTTGGTGCGATATTTACACTTTTATGAGCAGAATGAACGTTCAGGTTTGTGCGGTTATACCTACAATAACAATCTTAAAAATTAATGTACGCTACGGAAAATCTGTGGTGTAACGCTCGCTGACCGCATTCGTAACAGTCAGATCTGAGAAAGAGTGGGATTGAAAGAAAGTGTTGATGTTAAAATGCGAAAGAGCATGCTCCGCTGGTTTGGTCATGTGGAAGGAATGACAGATGAAAGATTGAGAAAGCAGATAAACAATGCGAATGTGGATGGAGGTATCCGGGGAGACCAAGGTTGACATTCCATGATCAGATCACTCGGATATTATACGAGGGAAGTGTCAACAGTCTCCGAAACTGGCGTAGTTGTATGAAAAGAGTAATGAATATGAAGGAAGCCAGACTGGTTTGTCAGGATCGTGAGGTCTGGCACTCGATGCTCTCTACCTACCCCGTAAGGAACTTGGCGTGACGATATGTATGTTTGTATGTAAGTATGTGTTTATGTGTGCATGTGTGTATGTATGTATGTATGTATGTATGTATGTATGTATGTATGTATGTATGTATGTTTGTTTGTATGTATGTATTTATTTATGTATGTATGTATGTATGTATGTATGTATGTATGTATGTATGTATGTATGTATGTATGTATGTATGTATGTATGTATGTATGTATGTATGTATGTATATATGTATGTAAGTATGTATGTAGGTATGTATGGAAAATTAATGTTGATGGAAAGCCTTAATTAGAGATATATTAATGAACATTAATTTTGATGAACTCAGAGCCCTTTGCCTTTAAATCATATTGTTCTACAGAACGATAAAATATTTTTTACATATCTTCACGCCAAGTCCGTGTCACACAACATCTTGTCAGAGTTAAACAAAGATCGCATTACGAGTCTTATTTGCGAAAGGTAACGGGAAATGAACATGTCGAATTTATGGCAGTCGTCATCGACAGTTTGTGGAATTTAACTGCATATATATTTTTAAAATAACACTAGCACTTTTCCAGAGTTTTTAAACACATATTAAAATATTTATCCTAGTAAGTATGTATATCACAGATAAGTCTTTAACTTAGATAACTCTTTAGAGTTCAATTATCACAAATGTTCAATAAAGTACAGTGGAAGAGAACAAGTGATTTATGTGTGGTTTTTTTTGTGTAACTTCGAAAATGACGTCATATTGCATAGACTAAACGCATAGTACAAAATAAACATTTAAATTTTAAAAACGATTTTACACAGATTTAACAAAAAAGGTCTTGACCTTCTAAAATCACGATTTTAAGGTCACGTTTGGAAGTTATAAAATAACAATGTCCATGACGCCTCCAACAAATGAACAATAGACCACTCGTGTCCGTTGCGATCACGACAACTTACGAAAGTTGCTATGTTTTATGGCTGTCACTTATTACCTAGACATGTAAGTAAACTTCGAAACCTTTTTTTAAGATAACTAGCCTACTTTGCTCGCGCGGTATTGAACCATTATTTTCTACTTCCTTGTTTAAAAATCTAAGTACTTCTTCTTTTATAAATATGGCTTTCGATCTTTTTTACGACTACTTTGCAATGTAACTTTGAAAAAGGGATAAACTTGGAAGCTAGGAAAATTACATTTGAGTTTTCTTATACAAACTACACTAAGTTCGCCGGGACAGCTAGTTATTTATATTGTCCGCGTCTTGGTCAGCGTGGAATATTTACGATTTTTATACAAACTTTCAACACCTTTAAAGGTTAATTTTTTAATAAATGTTAATGATTTTTTCGGGTCTGTAGCTATATGCATATTAAATTTCATCAAAATCGGTTAAGAGGTTTAGCCGTAAAAAAGCAACAGGTAGTCAGACTTTCGCTTTTATATTGTACGAGTATTAGTATGAATCAACTATATAATTTACGATAATGTTTTGCAAAAACAATTTATTGAGAAATTCGGAAGGCATTCAGCAATAAGTCACTATTTTTCTCTGTGTATCGTACCCTGTATCTGTTGTTGCAGATCCTAGTTTTATTTTATCTCGAATAAACAAAATGAACTGTTTTTTTCTGTCAGTCAAATTATTTAATATGAAAACAATTTTAATCATTTTGTTTAGATAGATGAAACACATACATACATGGAACCGAGAATTCTCCTTTAATAATTTAGCAAATTTCGATCAAGCGAGAACTGCCTATAACTCTAGCCACAGGGCAGCAACGCAACTCTTACCATTAGGGAAGCCGCGTGCTTGTACGCATATTTAGTTTTGCACAGCAGAATGACCACCATCGTCAAGTAATGTATAATTTGTATGCAATTTTAAAAGAATATTGTTTAGTATGCTTGAGACTTTCTCGTAACAACAATGAGTTACAAGTCGACGACTTTTTTGAAACGAAGTTTGAAAAATAACTATTACTGGTTTTTTAGTAATTATCTATATATTTAAAAGAAAGTCGTGTTAATTACACCATTTATAACTCAAGAATGGCTAAACTGATAGAGAGGTAGCTTACAACCAGGAAAACGACTTTTTATCCCTTTCGAATGTGAAGAAACTAGGAAAAACAATGTTTTTATTTTTCCAATACAAATTGAACGGGTGGAATAAAGATTGCCTTAACAGCAAGTATTTAATTAATGTATGAATAAATGTATATTTAATTTAAGTATTAAATATAACTCAAAATCCACAAGCCGGACCATAATATTATTATACATTTCAATAATGATTTCTAATAAGGATGTATATATATATATATATATAACATGTACCAAGAAAAACCAACCTTCATGATAATTTTATCTTTTTTCATTTGTTACTAGATATAAACTAAGGCAGAAGCCAAAAAGATCTTCAGGAAACGTGATATTTAGAAATCAGAATTTGTGCTTTTTTTTATCTATTCATATTCATGGAAAAAACAATGCTTTAATCCATACAAATTTTTAGTAATTGTTAATTTCAAGCGACACTAAGTTCGCCGGGACTATTTAGTAGTTTATATTTATTCATGTCACGTCCAAACCCCGACCCAGTATTCAGACCAACTGTAACTCTAAATCAATAACTAAGACAAGCATTAATATGCTTTATTCTCTGGTAATAAAATACAGATTGCTTTGTGAATTTCATGCTTTGCTTTGGAGGTGTTTTCTACTGCTACTACTGTAGTTATAGAGGTTATACAAGGTAAGAAATTAATCTTTCGAATGTTTAAAAAAGCAGGAATAATAAAGATGTTAAATATCATGCCAAAGATTTATACAAAAAAAAGTATCTTCTAGCATTTATACCCACAGATTCGACAAAGGTACAACCCGGGTACCTACAATTAATCGAAGATACTTAAAGTCCTACAATGTGATAAGTAGGAAACCTATCACAAACGGGGCACTTATTTGATCCCCGTGTTTTAATAGAAAATTGAGGGAACGTACTTTTGCTCGACCCAAGAATCCAACTGGGGATCTCATGTAGTTAACGCAAACAAAGAACCACGAGTCTCCAGAGGCAGAACCGATTTATATATTCACACCAAATCCTCTTTTTTATCAATCTTGGAAGACAAACAAGCAGACGGATTTCCTGATGGCAAGAAACTCACGCCACCTAGAGAGACGAGTAACAAAATGTAAGTAGCTGTTATTGTTAAGCGATACTAAGTTTACCGGACTGGCTAGTGAAAATATAAATCTAACAATGTCACTAGAAAATAGAGCAATCGCTTTATCTTGTGTAAAAGATAAATGACTAATATAATAGCTAAAGTGGGGCGCAAAAATGTAGCTTAAATCGATTGAAAGTTATGTCGTCAGAGTTGACAGCCTTGGCATTTGAGCTGGTTCCGGGCGACGGTGACCGGTGAACGACAGTCTGAGCTTAATATATCTACAATTCGCTAATTGGCTATTTCTTATTGTATTAAAAACCGACGAAAACAAGGAGGTTCTAAATTCGAAGTATTTACATTTTTTAACCACGGATCTACAAAGTAGTCCGATTTTGCATAACTTTCTACAAAGTAGTCTGCTTTTAATATTTTTTATTGGATAACGTAATCGTACACTCCCAAGGTTACATACATTTTATGTTAATTAGTCCAGCGCTTTTTAACTTATATACATAGTCCGTCTTATTAATAAACATGGACTAAGGTCGGTGTAAAATTAAGTTGATATTATAGTCTGTATCACATTGTAATAAGAACTACAATCCATGGTTAAACCTTGGAGTAATTTACGCCGCGTCTATTAATAAGACAAAGTAGGTATAAGATTGTTTACTCAGATGATGTAATATTAAAATTCTGTGCAGTTTTACTGCCTTTAATTTTTTATGTAGTTGAAAATACTTATTTGAATATATTAACTATTTCACATTTGTGGCGTCCAATTCAAGTTTGAAGACTAAGATCAACTATTGCTTTATATTGACAATAGAAGTAGTACCACTAGTCACTTTGGTATGTAAATGCAAATTTCCGGAAATATACTTCAAATTAGTAACGTTTTTTAATGGCAAAATGTAGAAGCACGCGGCTCTCCTAATGGGTACATATGGGTCCTGTGACCGGGATATTAGACACACTTTTTTTATCAAAGAAAAAGTTTCCAGTTGCAATATAAAAAAACTAATTGGTCAACACCCAAAGACAAAGGAGAAAACTCGTGTAGAACATTCTTAACACAATATAAAGTTCACATGTTGGATGTGCTAGAAAGTTTTAAACAATTTCACATTTAGCATGTGTCATATTAAATGAAATCACGTAACAAACGTAGACAAAACCCGTTCATCGCTTACATTAACCTTTGTACTGCTGGCCTTAAAATTCTGGTTCTCGTGTCATCGCCAACTAGTCATCATTTTTGTTCATATTTTGTTCCTTCTGAATATTTTAACAGCTATTCGCGATGTCTGTGCTACGTATAACATAATTATTTTATAAGACTACTAGCTGTCCTGGCGAAATTCGTTCCACCCGTTCAGTTTGTATGTAAAAGTAAAGTATTGTTTTTTCCATTTTCCCTGTAATTTTCCCGGTTTTCCTCTCCATAAGAACCTTCTGACAATAACTAACACAACAAAGAAAGAATAATCCAAATCGATTCAGTCGCTCGAAAGTTATGCGCTTACCAACGCATTTAGCAATTCATTTTTATATGAACCTATATAATGATTCACAACTCACAAAGGTGCTCTTCAGTGATTTGCCCAAGTAGGGATCCACTGCTTTACTTATTCCTGCCGCCATAGTGACTGTCATGTTACGGTCAGGAGGGTAGGGTAGCCGGTAGACTTGCACAATGGGCCTTACCTCCCGGCCCCTGGACAGCGAGGTACAGTAGTACTATTTAAATTATGCGCTTCGGCTACATTCGTCGAGCTTCGGAAATCTGAATGTATTTTAAAGATATCTATATAGAGTTGTTATTACACATAATTAATCATTTCGCTTAAATTTAGATTAGGCCCGCCAATTTTAAAATAAATAATTTAAATAGTAGTACTGTACCTATAACATCTATGTTGCCTATAGGGCACAGTTGTCTCCTACCATCAGGAGAACAGTGTACTTGATTGCTAATCGCTTTGATAAAACAAACTACGGCGTCTTTTAGCCAAGGTTATCTCTTATTATCTGGAGGAAATTGTACACGCTTGTGGTCTTACACCATAAAAAATCTGTAGAATTCCTCTTGGATGTCGATACCATGTGAATTGGAAATTGGAACCTTAGATGTCATTTTAGGTACTTTAAAACACAGTAGGTACTAGCGGATTATTAATATTAAGTTACACATAATATATTCAACGAATCCGAAACAATAATGTGTTATTTACTATTAACTAAATGTTAATAATTCGCCAGTGTTCAAGAGTACCAAAAATGAAATACTCCGATTCCCATTTATTTAAAATTTATAAAAGCAAAATTATGGTATAAGTAAGTAAGTATAAGGTCTCAGAGTTTTTGGAAGACGAACATGCTTGGGAATAGAGATATCAATATCGCACTGCAATTTGTAATGAAATTTGTCATACTTTTTATTACTTTCACTTTTACTACTTTTTTACGACTATTTTTTTTACTTTTTTACTACTTTTTTTTACATTTTCATACTTTTTATTTTAGTTAAAATTAGATTGTAATGTATGTATTTTTATCTAATTTATAATCTATTAGAATTTAAAAAAGACAAGCCTGCTGAGTTTCTTTCGCCTTCTCAGTGTGTGACCACGATTTCGTTCCGGTGGCAGTTTATAAAAATTTCGACGCGCACAAGTACCACTTGTATGGCTTACGTGAACAAAGATTTTTTTCTGATTCTGACACTGGTTCTGAATATTGCATAAATAGAGGTTCAAGAGTAACCCTACCGGTGGGAAGTAATTGGTGTAAACTGAAATATAAGCTAGAAGCATATGCACTTACGTTAAGAAAACGCTATAATTGTTATTTTCCGAAAATACTGCCCTATCACAATACGAAAGCCGAGACAAACTTTAAAGTTAATATACACGCATCTAATGATCACTCTATTTTTTATACGGAATTGAGAGACTATATTTACTGATGTAATACTTTGAATTGAAGATCACTCAATATTGTTCCCAGGGTTTCCTTGGAGAATACGGACTAATTATTAATAATCCGAACACAGGAATACGTTATATTTATAATAAAAACTAGTTTTGCTCGCGACTTTATCGGCGTAGAATAATAAAGATTTTCGTACAAATTTCTAACCCTCTTATAGACTTTTAGGTGTAGATTTTTTTCTTAAATTAGCCTGTTTGAACTAGGATCTTTAGCTATAAGCATTTCAACTTTTATCAGAATTGGTTCAGCGGTTTAGCCGTGAAAGAGCAACAAACAGACGGACATTTCACAAGTCTAATTTTAACTGTGGATGAAAAAACACAACGGACCACTAGTTCACAAAGATTTTATCTCTCTATATGATGAGACAGCAAACGATCACATAGCTCTGTAGTTGTAACAGACAGTGGTAACAGACCATTGTAGCCTGTGGTATGTATAAATAATATAAAATAATGTACTAGTAAAAAATAGTATCTTCACGCCTATATCTCCGAAGGAGCAGGCAGAGGCACATCAAAGGCACTCACGACTAGCACAAACCACTAAGTTCTACAATGGCAAGTCTATCCCAAACAACTCAGTCTTTATGAGAAAGTGGAAAAATACGCATTGCCAATTTTTTTTTGTTTGCCCGACCCTGGTATCGAATCCGTGACCTCAAGAAGTCTAAACCAGACCGCTAGACCACAGAGACAATTACTATATATTATAAGAGTACAACGTACAAGTAAAATAAACATTATCCGTCATAATAATAAACGTAGACTAAAGTAGGAGTAAATTAAGCGGATATTGTAGTCTCTATTCCATTGTAATAAAGACTATAGTACCAGAAGATATCTTGGGAGTACTTTAGTCCACGTTTATTAATAGGATGGTACAAGTGTAAGAGATAGTACCCACCTGCCGCCGTAGGTATCATTCGCCAACGGTAACAGCTCATCGTCAGAATTGTCGCTCCCCTCCTCACGCCGCGACTTCCCTCCCGACGTCGCCATCGTTTATAATCTGAAAATATTTTAAAATAATAACTTTCTAATAAATTTTGTATTTACAATCCGTTTTAAAGTAAAAGTAAAATATCTTTACTTCCATATCCCTGAATAGGTAGGCACAGGTACAACCAGGACACCCACGAAGACACTAGCCGAAGACACTAAGTCCCACAATGTGATAGGTGACAAGCCTATCGCCAACCGGGCACATATAAAATCTTGAAAATATACCTACATTTTCTAATTGTTTTTGTTGCCTGACCCGGAAATCGAAGAAAGTCAAGTTCGACGCCGGAGAAATTATATAAATATGGTACAATTTATTATTGTAAACAATATGAAATACAGTTAAACCAACCTTAGCCTTTGTTGTATTTAAAGGCTGTAGTAATGTAACTCCTTAATATATAATGCTCCTAAGAAGAAAAAATCGAAAAGAAGGAAAAATAATGCTTTAATGCTTAACAAACTGTTAGTTGCTGTTAAAAAATAGCGATACGAAGTTCACCAGTTAGACTAGACTAGACATATACATAAAAAAGAAGGCCTATTTCCCCTGGTCATAGCATCACGCATGGACGGATGGACAAATTTTGCTAATTCTTATTGTACTGTGTTAGTTACTGTAAAAAAAATGTTCAAATGAAAAGAAAACCAGGAAAAATTGCACGAAAAAAAAGAAATACGTTACTATTGTTTTTCTCATACACATCTGTTAGTAATGTCGGTACGTATTTCGCTGGGTCGGCTAGTTAAATATTAATAAAAGAAATGAAATAATCATAAAAAATTATAACCCCCAGCACAATCTATTCGTGTTGAGAACTATCTTGATCACATCAGTTTTTAAAAAAAAACGGATTGCAATCTGTATATTCTTTTATGGAGCTATAATTACACGTCGACCGTAAAACGTAGCTCTTTTTCCGTCGAAGTTGCTTGGCGTTCCTGTGACTTAGCCTTAATACTCGCCACTGTCTTATTCTTCTCGCTCAAGATGGTTGCCATCTTGAGATCTCATCAAGATGGCAACACACCATTGCCACCTTTGGTATCAACAGGCGACATTTTTATTTTGACCAGTTTCCTAAACAATTTAGTCAAAACATTGAATAAAATCAAACTCGTTTTAAATATTTATTGCACTTCCATTTTACCAAATTTAGTTTTAATGTACCTACATGTGTCTTAATAATGTATGTTTTTATATAAGTAAATAAATTTAACCTAAACATTTTAAATTCCAAATTCATCATAGTATGCCAATGGCATTATTAAAAATTAAAGTATTGTTTTCCCTATTGTCCCTGCAATTTTCCCGTGTTTAATCTTCATACTATCCTTCTCCTGACAATGACCAATATAACAAACAAAGGATAGTAAAATTGGTCCATCCGTTCAGACATGATGCGATGACAACGCGAAATAAAGATTAATTTTTATATATAGAGAGTAGCCGATCCAACATATCGCTTGACATTCACAGCTACTACATAATATTTGATGCTCCGACAGTAGCGCAGTCTGCCGGATCCAATGTAAAACATTCCAAAATCAACGACTATTTACAAATAAAATTTTAACTAGTGGAACATTTTGTGAATATAAACCATTCTCGAATCTCCTTGAAAACACACATAAAATT
Source organism: Calephelis virginiensis (assembly GCA_002245475.1). Taxonomy (NCBI): domain Eukaryota; kingdom Metazoa; phylum Arthropoda; class Insecta; order Lepidoptera; family Riodinidae; genus Calephelis; species Calephelis virginiensis. The sequence goes on from NJDC01003875.1 coordinate 61,043, forward strand.
TCATTAAAATCGCTCTTGTCTCTTAGTAGGAGTTCAGTAACATACACACGCATACAAGAAATATATATAAAGATAAATTTTAATGTCATCAAACAAAAGGACCAACTTTTGTTTCTGATGTAAATTAAAATAATTATTATATTACTTATAGATTGTTATTTTTGTTGTTGCAACGCAAAAAAATAAAATAAATATCCAATTATTATATGTATTAAATTAAATATGTATGTATGAATAAATAAAATATAACCTAAATATTTGTAATTCCAAATTCATTGCGATATGATCCAATGACATACTGTTAATTATTGTTATAAAAGTTCTTACAAATAATAATAATGTTATGCACGAGTATGCTGATTTAATTAAAAAAATGTGAAATCGCCTTCCCCTTGAAATTTATCTTTAGTTATTCTAACATTGAACTTTATATTTAACAACTGGATAATATACACAAATTAATACAATAAGTGCGTTGAAGTCTTTTGTATGGCGGCTTGAACTTGCAAATATTTCAAAGTTGAAAGCCGCATTCTAATCAATTTTTAGAAAATTAAGCGGGTTCTTAATTTGACTTTTTTTAATGTGTGTTACTGTTTTTTATGTGTTTTTGAGTGTTTTACTTTGGGAGATGAAACAAATTTAATGTTTCTTTTTTTTTTTGAAAATATGTGTTTTTCGGTTGATCATATTTAAATTTGATCGCGATCGATAAAGGAGATTTTAATTAATACTGAATAATCGGCGTAGGACTTGACTTGATGAGGTCCTGGGTTCGATCATTGGGCCGGGCAACAAAAACAATAGAAAATATGTATTTCAATTTTCTACTAAAAATAACGTTGCCCGGGATTGGACATGTGCCTGGTGGGCGATAGGTTTGCCATCTATCAAATTGAGGAATTTGAGTGTTTACGGCTAATCGTGGGTGCCCTAGTTGTGCCACTGCCTACCTCTTCGTGGATGTGGGCGTGAAGATACTTTACTTTTTATTTATAAAACAAAAACGAATATCGTCAGATATTGTGTGATATGCTATTGTTCAGTAGAAAATACGACAAACGATCAGAATGCTAACCTGATGACAACCTTCAGCCCTCTAAAAAGGGCCTAAAACCTTGTGTTTTCAACCATTCTATTTCCTAAAATCATTGTTAACAAAAGTCAAGTTTTAATTTCAACCGACTTTAAAAAAAGATGGCGGAGGCTAAATGAGTTTGATAATAAAAAAAACTTTTTCGCTCTGGCATAACCGAAGGCAACATGTTGCTGTTAACAAAAGATGTTTCTATGCACGACAAAGGAATATTCTCTGAGATGATCCTTGTCATTCAGTATTGTGAATCATGGCATTTAGCAAATGGAACCGCATACTTTTGCGAACATTCTCTCGACCTTGCGGTCGTTCCTCCTTACTTGGTAAGGCTTTACACATAATATATTTTATTGTAAAAAATATCAGGCATTTTAATAAATTGGGATTCTCGCCAAGCGCCATCACCGTTTTTTTATGATATTGGAAGGCAAACAAGCAGGCAGATTTCCTGATAGTAAGATTCACGTCGCTTAGAGACACCAAAGGTGGTAATGGTGTCTTGCCAACCTGAGGGTGGGACGTTAGGCCTCGAGCAAAATTAAGTTTATAGGCCACCTTACCGTCCGAACCGGCACACCTCAATGGCAAGCATTGACGTTATGGCGGTCGGAATAGGTAAGGCGGTGGTACCAATCCGGGCGAGTTGCTGTGAAACTCTACCACTAAGTAGGTTGTCACGGTGTTAGTGACGATAAGCTTATGCTCGCCTTTTACGAGCTTCCTGGCAGGAAGGTAGATTGTCTATCCTGGACCCGGACCAACCCGGGGGAAACCGTAAGTAGATATCGCACAATCGAAAGTACGAGTAAATTCAATACGCTATACTATCGGGGAATGTTACTTATAGGGACCAAACACAGCATGATTTATGAAACAATGAAATTATAAAATATTAGCTGTTGTTTACTTCGCTCACATAATAAATGAATCAGTTTTACATAATCTCTTTTTTAATAACATTTGTTTAACTGATTATTAAAGTTTTGAAAATAAATAACACAAAGTTCAGCGTTTAACGTTAAGTTGTCTCTTTAGTAGAAGGTACTTTATTTATCATTAAAGAAAACATAATATAGTGTAAGCAAGCATAAATAAATAAAATATTATTAATCATTAAGAACTTAGTTTAATTAGAGTAGTCATGGTTGCCAAGAAGTTTGTTTCGCCGTTTCTTCTCTTCACAGGCTAGGCCTGAAAACGATGGTAGTGTGCGGTAGATATTATTAAAATTAATCTCTCTTTAAAATAATTTGTTATCAATTATGAAGATTATAATAAACTAGTTGTTCCTGCGAACTTCGTTCCGCCTGTTTAGTTTGTATGGGAAAATTAAAATGTTGTTTTTTCAGTTTTCTCAAAATCGAACATGATAAAACTTATCCTTTGTCCTTATCCCGGTTCTGAGCTACCACCCCACCAATTTTCAGCCTAATCGGTTCAGCCGTTTTTGAGTTATAAATAGTGTAACTAACAACACTTTATTTTTATATACAAATGTTGTGATTTAAATATTGAAATATTTATAAATATTTCATTTCTATAAATATTATTCAAATACTTGCACACCACAATGTTGGTATGCTTTGTAACAACTTTTTAACCCACTCCAAAAAAGTAAGAGGTTCTAACTTCGATTTGTTATTTTTGTAAGTTTGTTACGCAATTGCCCAGCCAACAGTGAACCGCTTTTGATTGTTCTGTTTTAGAAAGGTAGGTCATGATTCCGAGATATTTTCAAACTTATTTTTATCGTCATTATATTTTTTCCACTTATTTTTTTTAAAACTAAAATTTATGCACCATTAAGTATAAGTCAAAAACCACTAGTCGGATCATGACAACATTTAATAATATAATAATAATAAATTATCTTTATTTCACATAAACCTACAAGAGGCACTTGTGATGGGTCTATATAATAATAAATCTACCACCGGATCAATACCGTCTTTACCATAAGGGCACACGGGGCCAGTTCCCAGGGCCCCTATACTCAGAGGGCCCCGAAGGATCGACTATTTCACTCACTTTTAACCTTAAAATGTTTTGGTTGAGTGCATTACGTTTTTGTCGTTGCCCTAATTCGGGAGCATTCAAAGAGTATAATAATGTACCTATACAGAGAGCATTCTATTTCGTAGCTTAAGAACGACTAAGTAATATGTCAATAACATTCTTCAGAAAATTAAGTTTGAGGATTAATTAGAATATTTTGCTCAACGGAAATCTCGTAAGAAACTACATATAATCGTAATCGTAAAAAAATAGCAGCACACCAATATTATTAATGACATAGTGTAATAAAATAACGTAATTGGTTACCCAAAAAATCACAGTGAAAAAAATTTAAAATTGACTTCTTTATATTCCAAATTATTTTTACTCCTTGTATTGACGCAGTGTATATCACGATTTCTTTTAAATGAACTTGAATTTCTGTGGACATACATAAAATTTTCAAAGATATACTGGGATGCTAAAGTTAGAATTTTATGTGGGACCATTTCGGAACCATTACCTATCTTTAAAAAAAGGATTATCAAATCGCGACGTAGTACTCAATAAAATCATTGATAGTCGGTTTTTACAGTTTTACAGCGCTTTATTATAAACACACATATTCTGCAAATAAACAAGCCTAACTTTTCATCATATGCTTGTTCGCTGTATTTACCCATAATAATGTATAAATTACAACAATAGACGAACATTTTTACATTAACCAACAACCTTAGTTCATAAAATTATGTAAACTGATGGCTTAAATAAGTCAGGAAATGTTTTATTGTAATTTTATTGTTCATAAGATAATGTAAAGATAATTATGCGATCAAAAACTGAAGGAATTGTTTTTGTAATCAACGCGGTTTATTGTTTAATGTGAAATCAGAGCAGTTCAAACTTTTGATCTTATGTAAGTTTGAATTTTCTACAAATAATTGCGATTGGCCCAAGGCTTTTTTTATCGGCACTATTCAAGGGGCAGGATTTAATTGTACCCTTGGTCGATCGCTGACGAGACTCTAAATGTTTGATGATTATCACCATGTCAGCGAGAGACTAAGGATACATATGTTAATATTCGGTCTGTAATGAAAGTTTTTCTTTATTAACCGAGTTCAAAAAAACGAGGAGATTCTCAATTTGGCCGGTATAAATTTTTTGATGCATGTACACCGATTTCTCTGAGGTTTCTGAACTGATTTTCGCAATTATTTTTTTGTTTGATGAGGAATAGCTTCGAATTGGTCCCATAAAATTGATTCAAGTAGGCCTATTAGTTTTTATTTTATGAGCATTTTTATCTACTTTCACCTATCGCGATGTTTATTTTTAGTTAATAAAACCACCATAAACTAATATATTAAATAAAAATTACTACATTAATAAAAATCGACTTCAAAATTAAAAATTTTAAAATTTTAAATTAATTGTATACTACCTATTATTTAAATGTGCCATTTACTTAATAGGTTTCAAGTCTATGCCAAGGCTTAAACTAATAATTATATTATAAGTATGGTACATATAAATAATAGGAACTATGTGTATAATTATTACTTTTAGCTTTAAAGTGGATTTTTACTAACATAGTTCTTCTTCTTTTATAAATGTGGCTTTCAATCATTTTTTACGACTTACTTTGCCAATGTCAAGTTAGTTAATTCTTATACAGTCATTAGTCACTATGTGCAAAGTCATGTCAGGTCAGGGTCTTAAGTAAAGCGGTGGCTTCGTTACTTAAGCTCATCTAGTGAGATTTGACGGCAGCGAGGAAATAGACGATACACCAATTTCTTCATGATTATTTCATTTGTGAACTTTAACTGAACAAAATTAATCTAATTCCCACCTAAATTAACCAATTTCACTCAATATAAGCACGAAATTCAATAATAATGAAAAAATCACGACCACCTTCATTCACGATGGCACCAAAAAACTCACTAACATATTTATATTTATTTAAATTTCGTGACAATAAATCACAAGAGCGGTAAAAGTGTTTAATCAATCATAACTTTTCTCTAAAATCAAATCTGTGTAAAGGACACTCTGTTCGAATTATGTTTACAAAAGAAAAAAATTGAGGTTACGTTCCCTAGGAAAATATATTATTTTTATGCATTAAAACTATTAAAATAATGCTTTAAACTTTAAAGTATTCTCAACCAGCAACTTTCTCTAGTAATAAACATGTTATGTGAACGAAATTTTATAATACAACATGTTTTTTTCGTAATGTACATATGAAAAACTTGTTTGTAAATATTTGAAGTAGGTATAATATGTTGGTGTCAAAAGCCCAAGAGATAGTTTTCAAATAGATTATTTTTTTTGTAATTCAGGCAAAGCATACAATCTGTAAGGTCTTTTATGGTACCTATAACATATTTGATAATTTTTATTACGGTTTTAGTATTTTGAGATTATTTTTATTCGTTATTATTTTAATTGAAGGTGGGACCTTAACTCTTGTTGTTTGTAGTTTCTAAAAACAAAATTGTCGATTTAAGACAAACAAAATGTTTTTGTTAGTTCATAGTGTAAAAGGTCGTCATAATAAAAAAAAATAGAGTAGTCATGAATATAATAATGACGTTTCTTTCTTAAACATATTTAAATTAGTAAATCTCCGTTAGAATATTGAGTTCTTTAAATTATTAAATTAACTATTAATAAGAATTTTGCACAACTATTACTACACAAATAATTTAATAATTACTGCATAAATTTTATACAGTAATTATTAATTATTTTATACAGTAATTAATCGCCTGTGTGGTCTAGCGGTTCAGTTGTTGGACTCGACTACATGAGGTCCCGGGTTCGAATCCCGGGTCAGACAAATAAAAGAAAATTGGGTTTTTCCAATTCTCTAATAAAAAAAAATGTTGCTCGGGTTATAATATCCTATATATGTGCCCGGTTGGCGGTAGGCTTGCCACCTATCACATTGTGGGACTTAGTGTCTTCGGCTAGTCGTGGGTGCCTTGGTTGTACCTCTGCCTACCTCTTCGGGGATATGGGCGTGAAGACACTTGTAAATCGTTAGCAAGTGATGTGATCTTCACATCTCGACGCCACTATTTCTGAATTAAAAAAATATTGTGCTAAAATCAGAACAGTGGCAACATTAAATAAAGACGAGTCATCTGAGAACTATAATTTGAGGTTTTAATTACACGAGTACGTTTTTCCCAATGTCGCGTGTTTAAAAAAATGAGTCAACATAAAAAATATCATATTGCGTATAAAAACCCAGTCTGACCATCTATGACGAATTGATTACATCAACATAATATTAATTAGACAACTCATAACATAGGTTAAAAATAAGTTAGAACGTGATAATTTTTAACCACCGACGGAAAAGTTGTTATAAGTTTTTGTATCTGTCTGTGGCATCATACCTCCTTAACGGGTGGTCTTACTTCGATACAGTTTCAGTATTTGAAAGCTAATGTAATGAAGACGGTTCTTAGTAGGTACGTCATTACTAAATTTAACTATTTTGTCGCCATTTTCAAATGTTTTTAAGACCGGATTATATAACGTATACAAGTATGTACAAGTAGTGGGGACGCAATGTTTCAGCTTTACAGCTATATGTGACAGTTATTAACCGACTCCAAAAAAGGAGGAAGTTCTTAATTCGACTTATGTTTTTTTATTTATTTTAAATATTTTGTTATTAAACTATTTTACATGGTAAAAAGATTCGCAGGGAATAAGGATAAGAATTTTGTCAAATTTAAAGGATTACTTACAGTATTAGTCCGTGTTAGTCCGTGCACATTTGCAGAATGGACCACCTGCCTTCCTGCCAGGAAGGTCGTAAAAGGCGAGCATAGGCTTAACGTCACTAGCACCGTGACATCTGACTAGGTTGTAGAGTTTCGCAGCGACTCACGTGGATTAGTACCACCGCCTTACCTATTCCTGCCGCTATAACGTCATGATGTGTTCCGTAGGTAGCCGGTAAACCTACTTTTGCTCGAGCCTAACATCCCGGCCTCAGGTTGGCAACGCATCATTACCACCTTTGGTGTCTCTAGGCGGCTCGAATTTCTTAAAATCAGGAAATCCGACTGCTTGTTTGCTTTCTAATATCATAAAAAAGAGGCTCATGAAAGGGATCGTAAACGATAATTTAATTCGTATGCACTGAACTTTTCCCTTTGAAACTTTGAAAACTCAGTTTTTAATTTAATCGGTGAAATTAGTCCTTAGGCTTGTTGTGGGTGCCCTAGTGATACTTCTAGCTATCTCATATATCTATATGGACGCGAAGATACTTTACTTTATAAAACACATTTCTTTTTCATGGACCATACAAGCTACTCTTGAGACGCGTCTTCATAAATTTAAAATATACTGCCGGATAGGAACGCACAACACACTGGAAAAATCCGACTAAAGGAACTCAGCGGTCTTACCTTTTTCAATTTGAGGAAACATTTTATAGTTAGCCTATTTTAATAGGAAAATATTGCAATATCTTAAAGCAATAATATGGGTTTTCTATAAACCTTAATACTCATTACGCTTGGTATACGTCACGGTGCTAAAAAAACCCACAATATAAAAAGTATCTTTACTCCCATATAAGCGAAGAGGTAGGTAAAAGCACAGACACCCACAACTAGCTAAAGACAACAAGTCCCACAACGTGATATGTGGGTGGACATATCTAAGCCCGGGTAACGATATTTGTATTAGAAGATATGACTTTATAAAATACTGATAGCCCGTACCAGTTTTGCACGGGTACACAAACTTTATTATATATATATATATATATATAAACCTTCCAAATACATCACTCTATAAATTAAAGAAAATCTCATCAAAATCCGTAGCGTAGATTTCAAGATCTAAGCATACATAGAGACAGATAGCGGAAAGCGACTTTGTTTTATCCCATGTAGTGATGAATATTTGATATTCTAAAATTAAAATCTAGCAAGCTAAAGATTGTTTAACTAAGCACTGTCAAATTGTCCTATACGAGTATGAATTAAAAAAAATATACAATGTTTAAGGCTTAACCAAATGTTTAGTTAAGCAATGATTAAGAGGTTATTTAACTATTTTAATGAATATGGCAGTAAATGTTTAAAGTAGATAAACACATATTCAAATGTAAACAGATTGGTATTGGTACGTAACCAGAGTAGAAGTATGGAAGTGGGAGGCATTGGCGGCCGCAAGGTCACCGACTTCAAAGCTAGTTGGGCAGTGAACTATCTAGTCTGTGATTCCTGCATGTCCCTTTCGTTGGGTTCATTGTAAGGCGAATGATTAATAAACTAGTTGCAGCCCACAACTTTGTGCACACGTTGACTTTTTGTGGCAAGCACCACTGATAGCACTAAACATGTTTTGTCTCTTTCTATTACTATTGTTGAAGGAATAGAGTAATATAGCAGACAACAACTTAATTTTAACACTTTGTAATGTAACGTATATCTATACATATATGCAAAATTTCGTGATACAAAGTATGTTCCGGATAAACTCAAAAACTACTGAATGTTAATGAATTTAAACATAGAAACAGATTTGACCATCCTAATCTATACAGATGTATCAAGAGTTTTTCTGCTGAAGGTAAATTCGGGGGATGTATGTACAAAATACTTTTTAAACTCCGACTAAAAAGGGTATATTATAAGTTTGATGTCTGAGTGTGTATGTGTGCATGTGGCGTCATAACTTTTGAACCGACGGCCCGATTTCGATGCGAATTTTTTGTTTAAAATCTAACGTTATCGGGAAGATTACATTTAGGTTTTGTTGAGTATTATTGTTTTCAACGTTATTTCTACTTTTACAACAATAAAGAAAATGTACTTTTTCCATTTTTCCAATAAAAAAAAAAATTTTCCCGCTATTGAATGTGTGCCCGGTGGGCGATAGACTTGCCACCTATCACATTGTAGGACTTAGTGTCATCGGCTTGTCGTGGGTACCCTGATTGTGCCTCTGCCTACCTCTTCTCGGATATGGCCTGAAGATACTTTTTTACTCCTAATTCTACCAGTTTTAAAATACAACTTTTGATTTCTCCACTTTTTCATATGAAGTTATGTCAAAACTCACACTTTCACATGTCTCATACTCTCACTCAAACTCACAACTCTGTGGGCTAAGTGTTGAAAAGAGTACAATATTTTCCAATCGCATAAAATAAAGATTGTCTAAAAACATTTAGATGTCTGCATTTTCGAGTCTGAGTGTTTATTAAATTTATTCTGATACTTATTAAGTATTTATATGTATTAGTGTCGTTGACTAACACCCATAACATAAGCATATAATTTGCTTACTTTGGGGATAGATATTTGTGTGTTTGTCCAGGGATATATTTATTTGTTTTTTAATTGTCTATTTCATTGATTAGCACTAGTCTTGTACATTGTATTGGTCTGGGCTTTTGTCAAAGGCAAAGCTGGGCTTATACTTACACGTTAACTGCTATTACGTGGGAAAAATCAGCGTCTATTTGTCCAAAATGGTATCTAAAGCCTGTGACATTACGCATTAAGCTTAAAATCGTGACTTTTAGGTAGCAGTACACCGTTCAAATTGTCTGTTTTTCTCTGTCAAATTGTATTGCAAACTGTCTACAGGCGACACTTTGCCATAAATATTATTTACTATTCCTGATGTAATTTTTTACCGCCTCGTTGTTCGAGGGGTTATCATATACGTCACTAACCGACCCCAGGATACTTTGATTCCTAAAGTTTGGGTATTTACACTTTTTCCATAATCAAAATAAATTCAGTACATATTTGGTTGGATCCAACCAACCAAATATGTACTGAACGTTAAAAACTGTCTTTAGTTTTAAAGCCCTGATGATGCTGTAAAATGTAAAACCGGTTGGCTGAAGAGTAGCGTAAAGTGTTGAATAAAGTGTATAGTGGATGATTACAGTGTTTTACTACGAAAAAGTGTGTATACACTGGAATTCCACCAAGTGCCGACAATAGCAAGTATAGATTCTGTTCAGGTATTTTTTTTCAGTATATATTTAATATATAAGTATAATATATTTATATTTAATTGAAGCACAATCACATTGATTATTTTGGGATTATATTCAATTAGTGTAATTTACCCAGGAGTATTTATTTAATATTTATTTTGAATTTTTTGAAAATAAAAAAAATATGACTGTTACATTTCTATAATACTTCACTTACAAACACTTCACTTCTGCACTTTAACTAAATGAAATTGTACAAAATACCACAAAATTAATTAGTATCATCTTCACGCCCACATTCCCAAAGAGGTAGGCAGAGGCACAACCAGGGCGCCCACGACTAGCCGAAGACAGTAAGTCCCATAGTGTAATAGGTAGCAAGCCTATCGCTTACCGGGCTCATGTCCAATCCCGAGCAACATTTTTTTTTAGAAAATTGGAAAAGCCCATTTTCGTTTTGTTGCCCGACCCGGGGTTCGAACCCGGGACCTCATGCAGTCAAGTCCAACAACAACAAACACCAATTCATAATCTGGTGAAAATGGTAGTTTCGGCTTTCGGCTAATCGTGGTTGCTGCCCTGGTTGTGCCTCTGCCTACCCCTTCGGGGATATGAGCGTGAAGATGCTTTTTTATTAATCCCCAACCCTTGCAAAATCTATGTAAGTAATTGAACTAGTTCAGGTTTCTTATCTGCTATTTATATAATACAACCAGTAAAAATGTTGCTAAGTACTTTGTATCTGAATCAATGCAGGCCACAAGTTACTTTCACTATTGATGGCCGTCAGCTGGTTTCTCCCCTCCACACGCTGTAAATAGCCTTAGATTCGACACGAGGCTTTAATACCTTTGGTTTTATTAAGAAACTCGAATTAAAAATAACTTAGAATTACAATAAGCGCTATAGCCCAGCTGATTGTTGGGCAGTTATAATATTACTTTGGTCAGGAAACAGTATCTTCACGCCTTGCAAGGCACCCATAACTAGCCAAAGACACTAAGTCCCACTATATGATAGTGGCGCCAACCGGGCTCATATCTAATCCCGGGCAACGTTAAATATGTTAGAAAAAAAAGTATCTTCACGCCCATATCCCATATAAGATAGGCAGAGGTACAACCAGAGCACCCACGACTAACCGAAGACACTAAGTATCACAATGTGATAGGTTGCAAGCTTATCAACAACCGGGCACATATCCAATTCCGGACAACGTTATTTTAATTAAAGAATTGAATATATAATTTCTTTTTTGTTGCCAGACTCAAGAAGTCAAGTCCGACACCGGCCCGCTAAACCACAGAAAAGAAACTTTGTTCAGGAAATTAATATTAAAAACATACATATACTTTTAAGGCCATAACTTGCTTCGCCCGCTTTACATAGAGCATAATATTCTTTTCTTCAGTCAAAAATTGAGGATATCTCGGATCCATTTTACTATTTTGGACACCAAGCTGAACAACTAACTTTTATAAAACGGTCCAAAAATGTCACTCGTCACTTATCACAATAGTAAGAATATTTGACGAGTGCTTATCGATATTCTAGACAGTTCATACGCAGCTTAATATTCTGTTATCTGTCACAGTATAGTAATTAACATATCACCAATGAAGTTGATCATAAAAAATTGCAGTCTGACTTTTGGGACATCGACATGATGAACACAGATTTTGATAAGAAATCTTACCAGTTACGAAAGATTTTGATTCGTTTTCTTATAGGACACGTGTATTTTCATAACTCAATTAGTAATTACATTCCAGTTATAAATCAAACGTAAGAAATAATGGACACGTAGCACGCAACTTCGTATATGGCATCGCACCAGAAATCCGGTGGAGCGTACGAGCGCACAATACTTTGCAAGGCCTTGCTGGTTATATAGTCTCTATTATTGCACAATGGAACCCCAAGGGTGTATATAATACTAGTACATATTATACCTTAGGGCATAATTAAATGACCCCGTTACTACATGACTGAATATCCCCGTGTTGGTTTCTTATTCCTTTTAAACCGACTCTAAAAAGTGGTTATTAATTCGTCGGCATGTTTTTATACGCAAGGCGATACTTTGCAAGGCCTTGCGTGTTATATAGTCTCTATATCATTGCACAATGGAACCCCAAGGGTGTATATCAAACTAGTACATATACCTCAGGGCATTAATAATTTACCCCGTTATAACATAACTGAATATCCCCGTGTTGGTTTCGAACTCCCTTTACACCGACTCCAAAAAGATGTTTATCAATTCGTCGGTATTTTTTTTATATGTAAGGCGATACTTTGCAAGGCCTTGCTTTTTATGTAGTCTCTACATTGCACAATGGAACCCCAAGGGTGTATATCAAACTAGTACATATACCTCAGGGCATTCATAACTTACCCCGTTACTACATGACTGAATATCCAAGAGTTGGTTTCTATCCCTTTTAAACCGACTTTAAAATGATGGTATCAATTCGTCGGTATGATTTTATAATGAAGGTGATACTTTGCAAGGCCTTGCTTGTTATATAGTCTCTATATCATTGCACAGTGGAACCCCAAGGGTGTATATCAAAGTGGTTTATATTATACCTTAGGGCATGAATAATTGACCCCGTTACTACATGACTGAATGTCCGCGTGTTGGTTTCTAACTCCCCTTAATCCGACTCGAAAAGATGTTTATCAATTCGTCGTTATTTTCGTCGTAGTCTCTACATTGCATAATGGAACCCCAAGGGTGTATATCAAACTAGTGCATATTATACCATAGGGCATGAATAATCGAACTCGTAACTACATGACTGAACATCCCCGAGTTGGTTTCTAACTCCTTCTAAACCGTCTCCAAAAAGAAGCATATCAATTCATCGGTATTTTTTTTATATGTAACGCGATATCACTTAGCCAATAAAGAATGGATTTTGATTATTCTTTTTTAAAAAAATAGGTCTTTAATTCCAAGATGGTATATAAATTGGATCAAGATCAGACAAGTAGTTTTTGAATTATATTTAACTAACTGTTTACATGCGACTTCTTCAGCGTAGAATACTTGCGATTTGTATACAAATTTTCTTTTCCTACTAAAAAAAGTAAAAAAAGCTACTAATGTCTAGAGGGCTCTATTAAAAAAAAATAGGTACATATTTAAACCCCGGAATACAAAAAATAATAATATAGAGCGCAACAAACAGATAAATAGACTAGTATGGATAATTTATAATGTCAGGGTTCGAATCCCGGGTCGGGCAATAAAATGATAAATTGGAAAAACCCAATTGGACCAACCCAAAAGTTGGAAATTGTTTCTTGCCACCTATCACATAGTGGGACTTAGTGTCTTCGGCTAGCCGTGGGTGCCCTTCGGGGATATAGGCGTGAAGATGCTTTTTTATGTCAGTTTTTGCAGTTTTACTCCGCTCAATTACATTCACTACTAACACTGTGACTAAAGCAAGATAATAAACTTCTGAGACAACTCTTCCGGATTTGTAACATCGAATTTTTATTACTATTTCATAATGCTAGTTCTCGCTTAGATAGGTTAAGAAAAATGTTACCGCCCCATAATCCAACAAATATTTTAATTTACTCCATATAAGTATATGAATTTACATAAAAATATACATTTGTGTGTCCTTCAAACTACCACAGTAGTTAGTACCTTTTCATATCGAATGGTTTCATTTACAATGAGGGTTTGCCTTCATGGGCGTGACGGACGACCTTAGCAGTACAAGGGTATTTAACGGTTTATAACGAAATACCGGAATTCTCGCCATTATTAACATAACACATGAAATTGTTTTTTAATATCGGATAAAAATGTTAACGAGCTGATAAACATAGAGCGCTTCGGCTTTTAGCCATGACGGGTTATGTTCCCAATCTCAACTATCGGTTGTGTATTTTTTTATTTCCTCCCAACATGATTTGAAAGTATTTTTAATACAAATGAAAGTCTGTCTTAATACAAAGTAAAGACTTCCATATCCTAAAATCGAGATAAGAATTTGTCTCCCTGTAAAAACAAACGGTAGTTAAGACATAGAAGCACTGAGGCGGCATACTTAATAACAGAGAACATGTACAGAGTATTTAGTGGTATCCTCTCTCTACCATGTAAGGAAAAAGAGCGTAAAAATACCGTTAATATTTTTACAGGAAGATTTATTTTTATTTAAATCTTCATACAATCCACCTTGAATAATATAATGAAGGTATACATATGACGTTGAGCGCTCGTTGATGTCTTTTCTACTGTGGTAAGCAAAATGAACATTGCACTGAGCTCGAGCAGTAATTCTATAATTATATTATTATCTCGCGTGTGAGCGTGCTACATGCGTGCGTGCGTGCGTGCGTACGCGTGTAAGCGTGTGTGTGTGCGTGTGTGTAGGTTTTTTTTAAAATAAAAACGGGAGATGCATTCATAATATATATTTTTCAAGTATTTCTTAATTTGACTTTAGATTTCTTTTCCCTAAAACAATTGTTTCGTATTCATATTAAATAAAGTTGGCATACCGATGATGGGCGTCCAGTATATACACCAGAAACTCGTTTGGCAATCGCGGAGACCAATATATCTTTAGCCAAGGCACTGTTATATGTAAGATCAAGGCTATTGATCGGTAAACATTTCCTTATCCGTTTTTTAACATGTTGCAAATGAGGTTGACATTTATGCAACATATAATAACGTGCTATACAAGAAACCTAAATAGATATGGTTTTAAAATTAGAAAACTATTACAGAACTATTAAATATATCTCTTTAAGATAAGCTGCTTCTCTAATTTACTTCCCACCAGAAAGTAATCAAACCACGACATTATATTATATATCCTATAACACTATAGAAGTGGTACCTAACATTCCCATAGTTTTAAGTGAAGAAATCCAGCGCAGGTTTTGTTCCCGTGACTTTTTCTATTTTTACGCTATCGCTGCTCTATGGATTAAGCTACTACGGCTTAAGTCCATACGTCTATTTTTTTAATCCTTTTCTCATTGATTGGTTGCTATAAGCTACATTACTGTAAATATTTCCGATTGTGACTGGTAGTTTCAGAGATTAGTGCATCCATACAAACTCTCTAATTGATACCCATTCTGTTAATTAGTTAACTGGTAAGACTGGTATGCAAACTTTGTAATTAGTCCAGTAACAACGATTGGTTTCGGTTTTGAAACTTGATTTTAATCATGGTATTAGGTTCTAACAATAAGATACAATTTACTAATTTCACTTATATTTTCCAACATGTTTATTATTATATTTTAGCCAACCGGCTAAAAAATATAATAAAACTTCGCTATTATTTGAACTAGATGAGAACAATATTTGAAGGAGCACAGTTTTTAAAATATACAATACTAGCTACTAGGCTAACATTGGTTCGGGATAAAAACTATCCTATGTGTTAATCCAAGTTACCCTCTATGTGTGTACCAAATTGCATTAAAATAGGTTTAACAGTTTTTGCGTGAAGAAGTAACAAAAAGACAAACTTTTGCATTTATAATATTAAAGAATAGGATTATTTGTAAGTGAAGATGTCAAGTATCGTATCTTTAATATAAGCAAATTTGATAGGTAGATTTGCATTTAAAATAGTATTACTTTAATATCCTTTCTTCTTCTTTCTATCTTTAATACATACCATAAGTGCGAAAATGTGTTTGTCCTTGTTTTACCTCGCAATCTACCAATGTTGAGGCATAGTTTTTTAGTATAGAAATATAAGGCTACAGAGTGACAAGGACAACTTTTTTTAATATTATTAAAAAAAAAAGTATCTTCACGCCCATATCCCCGAAGAGGTAGGCAGAGGTACAACCAAGGCACCCACGACTATCAGAAGACACTAAGTCCCACAATGTGATAGGTGGCAAGCCTATCGCCAACCGGGCACATTTCCAATCCCGACCAACATTTTTTATTAGAAAATTGGAAAAATCCCATTTTCTTTTTGTTGGCCGACCCGGGATTCGAACCCGGGACTTCATGCAGTCAAGTCCAGCACCCGGAGCGCAAGACCACAGAGGCGATCCCGTATTATATTTAACGATTTTACATGGAAGAGCTAAATTGCTTTGATCCGCGGACGTAGCAGTGGGCAACATCTAGTATTGCGATAAATCTCTATGTGCAACGTGTCTACAACGTTGTGTAATGTCTTTTAGATGGGTTAAGATATGTCAAATCATCCCATCACTTTCGTTATGAAAGTCAAACGTGAACTTTGAGCATTACGAAAATCGTGCTCTGTAATGATTACAAATGACCATACCCTAATAACCCATGGTACGTATGATGTGTGGGTAATTTGGGTATTGTCATTTCTCGTAAAGTTAATATACATTTTCCCCGTATTGGTCCTGGCTCCTTTGCAGAATAGACCATCTGCCTTCCTGCCAGGCAGCTCGTAAAAGGCAAGCATAGGCTTATCGTCACTAGGACCGTGACATCTGACTAGGTGGTCGAGTTTTGCAGCGACTCACCGGGATTGTTACCACCGCCTTACCTATTCCTGCCGCCATAACGTCATGACGTGTTAAGGTTTGGAGGGTAAGGTAGCCGGTAAACTAACTTTTGCTCGAGGCCCAACATCCCGGCCTCAGGTTGGCAACGCACCATTACCATCTTTGGTGTCTCTAGGCGGCGAGAATTTCTTATCATCAGGAAATCCGTCTGCTTGTTTGCCTTCCAATACCATAAAAAGCATTTGTGTAAAAAAAATTAAATTGGCCAGATTTAAAATTCAAACAACAAATAAATATATATAGAAAAATTGTGATGTACATTCTGTAAATACGAGGAATGAAATCTCTTCTCGACAGCATCACTTATTCTTTCATAAGCCAACGTTATAATATACTTCCCGTCTCTATACTACTCTTATAATAAACTTCCCGAGCATACTAAAGACTTAGCATTAAAGAAAATAAAAAATGTATTCAATTTAAGCTGTATGGTTAGGGTTATTATAAAATTTCAGAATATTAAGAAATTTGCTCGTAATACCAATCTCTACAAATTATATATGTAACAAATTTTTGAAAATTCGATTTGTAATAGACAAGCCCGCTAAGTTTCTTTAGCCGGATCTCAGTGAGTGGCCGCGTTCTGATCTGGTGGTAGTTTATAGTTTTATATAGACGAGTCACAATATATTTTGTTGTAATTATTTTGTTGCCAGACCCGGGGATCGAACCCGGAACCTCAAAAAGTCAAGTCCGACGCTGGACCGCTAGACCACAGAGGCGATCGTAGATTCTAAAAAATAATAAGCTTCTATAACATTGACCTTAAGATAAACTTTAGGTTAAGTAAGTATAATGTTATCAACTTGCCTTGGTAGAAGTTTCTGTACAACATTTTACTAACAGTAGAGATCACTGATATCAGTGAAGTCTGAATATTATAATAGTATATAGTTAGTCATTGATTCGGAAAAAAAGTGTGT
>NJDC01003875.1:79069-106939 GCA_002245475.1 Calephelis virginiensis
AGTTTCTTTAGCCGGAGCTTCTCAGTGAGTGGCCGCGTTCCGATCTGGTGGTAGTTTATAATTTTATATAGACGAGTCACAAGAAATTTTATTGTAATTATTTTGTTGCCAGACCCGGGGATCGAAAACGAAACCTCAAGAAGTCAAGTCCCACACCGGACCGCTAGACCACAGAGGCGATCGTAGATTCTAAAAAATAATAAGCTTCTATAACATTGATCTTAAGACAAACTTTAGGTTAAGCAAGTATAATATTATCAACTTGTATTGGTAGAAGTTTCTGTACAACATTCTACTAACAGTAGAGATCACTGATATCAGTGAAGTCTGAATATTATAATAGTATATAAATTGATTCTAAAAAAAAGTGTGTGTGTACTTATGTACACGCATTAGAAGTTATACTTCTTCGGCGTAATAAGATAAAACTAAAATGTTATCTATAGCTAACTTCATAGCTAAAAATATTTTTAAAAACTAAAATGTTATCTATAGCTAACTTCATAGCTAACTTTATCATTTAGGTTTTTCGTGACGATGTGCGCGCGCATCGTAAAAATTTACCCTCATCATTTTTTCCTAACGCGCCAAAAGAAATATAAC
The DNA here is from genome assembly GCA_002245475.1 of Calephelis virginiensis. Taxonomy (NCBI): domain Eukaryota; kingdom Metazoa; phylum Arthropoda; class Insecta; order Lepidoptera; family Riodinidae; genus Calephelis; species Calephelis virginiensis. The sequence goes on from NJDC01003875.1 coordinate 79,673, forward strand.
TTCAAAAATAATAAGATTCTGTTAAATTGATCTTTAGACAAACTACAGGTTAAGCAAGTCATAATTACAGAGTCCAGTAGCAAATGGTAGTATGAATGTCATTGGGGTAATTATGGGCCGATTGTTAATATTTTTACGAGTTATCTAACAAAGTGTTATTAAAATTGCGTAATTGGTGGCGGAAACTAAAAAATATTGTTGGTCGAAGTGAGAACGACCCTCCGTAGGAACCGGATGCGTTCGAGGCCTCTTTGTCTTTCGGTATATGGAGTTAATAACTGGATATAGATCTTATATGAATGTTTTGAGAAAGTTGATATTGCTGTTTAACCTTGCAACTGATATTTATTTGTAACTAGCCAACTCGGCGAACTTCGTATCGCTTGACATTAACTCCCAGTAAGAAATTGCCTAAGAAAAAAATAAGTTAATTCTTTGTTTTCCCATTTTTAATGCAGATTTCGTGCATTTGTCTCTACATAAGCAACACAACAAAAAAATAAATAGCAAAATTGGTCCATCCGTTCAGGCGTTATGCGATGAACACGCGAAATGGGAATTAACTATTAATTTAATTCATACATTTTTATTAACAACACATGATTTTTAATATATATAGCACTAAATAATTCAATAAACGTAGAAAGTTGTTCGTCGCTTTGTTAATCCTTTCTAGCTGTCTTCCGAACAGTGTTTTTGGAGAAATAGGTAGGACTTTACATTACCCATGTGGTAACCTTTTTCTAGCTTTGTCTACCATTTACCCAACACTATCTATTTTCTATGATTTATGTTACACATTATGATGCTACTGTTTATTCCCTTTGAAAAATACATCCAACATACAAAGTAATAAAAAGGTCCACTAAAACTATTTAGCTATATAACCTTATATCAATTTGTAAATATTTAAAAAAATACTCATACAATAAAATACCGAACAAACAACAACGTGTAATAATTGTTACATCTTATATATAAAAACAAAATTGAAGTGTCTGTCTGTTTTAAAAATAACTGAATCTTAAGTGCTTATATCTTACATGCTAGTAAAACAAATTCTTTTCGGTTTTAGTCTGTCTGCTTTTCCGCACGTCCTTGTATTTTTTGGAATAGCTTATAGAATAAAATACGGCAACATTTAGCCTATTTTTAGCCCATAATGCCCACGGGATTGGGGTTTAAGTTGGGATATTCGCGACGTACGTAATCACCTACGCGAATGAAGCCGCGGGCACAGCTAGTCTAAAATATAAATTAAAATAAAAACGACTGCGAAAGGAACCGGATGTGTTCGAGGTCTCTGTCTTTCTCGGTATAATAATCTAATTATATTAAATTACTGCATTTATAACGTGAAAGACTATCTCATATAAATATAGAATTATAAGAAAGTGGTTTTTTAGTTTAACCGTGAAAATATAAGCAGGTAACCGATTTCTATTTTTTATTATTTTATCGTCTCTGCGGTCAAGTGCTCCGGTGTTGAATTCACGATATCCCAGGTTCGATTCCGGTGATAGGCAAAAAAAAAAAGAAAATGTGTTTTCCAATTTCCTTTTGAAATTGACGTTCTTCGGAATTGGACAAATGTCCGAATAGGTTTACCACACTTAATGTGGGACTTTATATCTTCGGCTAGCCATGGGCAGCCTATGTTTTGGAGGATACGAGAGTAAATGTACTTTCTTTAATAAATTTTACATTTGTAATTACAACAAGGCTGGTTTTTATATTAAAACACAATAATCCCTGGTAGAATCCAAACCTGTTTGTTTTAGATGGCCCATTAATCGCTATTATTAGCCATTTAAACCTATTAACGAAACTGCGAAAACAGATTAATAAATACAACCTTGAATTAAATAAAATCTTTAAACTCCTGTTTTGATATTGATATATGAAATAGTATCTTTACGCCCGTATTCCCCATGACGTAAGTAGGCAGGGCACCCAGGAATAAGAAGACTGGGACTGGGAGGAGGCAAACCTGTCCCCAACCGGGCACGTATTCAATCCCAGACAACGTCGTTTTTACGAGTATTAGAAAATTGAAAAAAAAAACACCCTTTTTCTTTCCCAACCAAAGGATCAAACCCGAGACCTCATTAAATTAAGCCCAACACGGGACCGTTAAGCGCAGGGATCAAAATCAACATATAAAAGACATTATATAACTTTTGTTATAATAGATTTCTTATTCACGCTTATACCGGACATACTGCATACTTGTTCCACCTACATTCACTTTTGTTTGTCATACATATGATATCAAACATATATATACATTTTACTTTATTCTTATCTGTACAAGGTTTTAATTGTAATAATAACTAGTTTAATTATACTAGCTGTTGCCTGTGGTTTCGCTTGCATATTGAAGTTTGTAGGCCCTCGCATGAAATTGATTGAGAAATCAAGATAAAAGCACTTAAAGTCGTTTTCAGGGTCATTTAAGTTAGAAATTGTGTTATAGATTTAGGTGTTAATAATAAAAATAATACATGAAACTGAATAAAGTCGCATTTATTATTAACTAGCTGTTGCCCGAGGCGTTGCCCGCGGGTTAATTGTCACACAGGAACATTTTTCGAGATAAAAGCTATCCTGTGTCAAGCCAAGTTACCCTCTATGTGTGTGCAAAGTTTCAGGAAAATTGGTTCAGTAGTTTTTGTGTGAAGAAGTAACAAACAAACATATAAAATTTCACATTTATAATAGGTATTAATAGTATGGAATTCTCCACCTATTTCACAGAGACATTGATGTAATGATATAGGTACAAAGTATTAATCTTATTAGAATTAAAGATCGCATTCCGATATCTACATTTTAATAAGTAAAAAGTCACGGTGTCGCACTTTCGAAAGGGAAACTTTACAACCTACTTACTCTATGATACTTTTACATCAAATGGTTTCGATTTCATTTATTTATAAAAACGAAAATAAATTTAAAACACACTTAAACTTGGTAATATGTTGGAAACTTGTATACTTTCGCAGCTGATCGCGCAACCTCGAGCATTATAGAAAGGTCGATTTCTAAGTCAGAGTTTTTATTTTTTTACGCAACAAAATTAGTACTTACATAGTTTTTGTGTGTTTAAATCCTTATTTGTTTGTTTATCACTTCACAATGTTCCAAAGTTTGGGGCACACTCGCGGTTCGGTGTTGTAGAGCATGGTGTGTGTGCGGTCGGTCGGGTCGCCGCGAGCTCACTGACAACTGACACAACCTTCTTGCCACCAGTCACTTTTCCGATCTTTTACTGACTCACAGTTGTCTTTCGAACAGGCTCTGTCGATCAGATGTTTGTTCGTTAACAATGTGTTTCTTTAGGCATTTATTTCCTGAATACCACTACACTCATTACTTTTGCTGAATAAAAAAGTAATTACTTCAAATTAAAGCTTCCCTGACATTCGACGACTCTGGGATTGTTGCCACCTTTCGCCAAAGTCAATAGGCCATTGTCTTATTCCGTTTTTGAATACTCAGAAGTTGGTCAACTTAACCGCCTCGTTGGTCCAGTGGCAAGCGTACACGCCTAACTACACCGACCAACCGCAAGGCTCGGGTTCGATTCCCGACGGGGACAGGCATTTGTGTGATGAACATTTAGATGTTTATATTTACAGGTCTGGGTGTTTATTAAATTTATTCTGGTATCTATTTAAGTGTTTTTATTTATTTGTATCGTTGACTTACACCCATACGTGGCCCCAGGCGTGTACACTAGCCACTCGACCAACGAAGCGGTCGGTAAATAACATGCGATACATATTAACAGCAACGAGATTTTTTTTACTCGCGACAGACATCCTAGCCGTCCCGGAATTAATGAGAAAAAAACGAACATAACAAAATTATAACTTTTTGTTTCCCTGTGAAACTCTAAAAGCATGTTTTCAATAAAAATAACAATTATTACTTGATGAGTCAAATTGTGATTAATAAATCATCTCAAACTCGTTGCAAAGATTCCGCGAAAACTATTTGATAAAATCTGATTTTAATGGGACCAGTTTGTCGTGGTCCTTGGATTTGGAGTATTATTTATTTTAAAGTCTCATTAGTTAGTTTATTTTTTTATTAAATAAAATAAAACCATGAATTATTACTAAGCAATTTATGTAACTCCCACATTATAGAAAACTACATTATAAGGAACAATACATTATTTATCTCGAGCTTTAATAAAAAGACGAGCTTAGCGTTTGTCGCTCTTTAACAGTACATTTTTTGGCCAACAGGCAAAAGTGAAGTTTTAATTGAAAACAAAAATGTAAAAATGATATATTTAGAATTTGATGTCTAATTTCCCCGTGTTGGTCCGGGCTCCTTTACAGAATTGATTATCTGCCTTCGTGTGCCAGGTAGCTCGTAAATGGCGAGCATAGGCTAACCGTCACTAACACTGGGACGTCCTATTAGGTGGTAGAGTTTCGCAGCACCTCGCCCGGAATGGTACCACCGCCTTACCTATTCCTGTCGCCATAACATCAATACTTGTCGTTGACGTGTTCCGTTTCAGCGGGTGAGATAGCCGGTAAACTTATTTTGCCGAGGCCTAACACTCCGGTCTCAGGTTAGCAACGCACCATTACTACTATTGGTGACTCTAGGCGGCGAGAATTTCGTACCACCAGAAATTTCTTCTGCTTGTTTGCCTCCAAATATCATAAAAAGAAAAAGAAAGATAGTTTACTACATCAAAAATATGTATCACCTTCAATGTTTTACAAAACAAGTTTTTTATAAGGTAGAGCCCGAGAGCCTTTGGGGTATAGGTCTTACAATAATATTTACTTTGAGATTAATTTGAGGTGTTTCAAATTGCTTGGATAGGTATCAAACGCCTTCACTATTCCTGTCGCCATAATACACGAATAGATCTAAAGCAAACTATTTCTTTCTTATTAAGCATTGAGTTTTTTACTCATTAGACTCTGTATTGAGTTCATGGAAGACTGCTTTAGTGCGTCTAATACTTAAAAAGCTGCCACTCGAATTCATTTTCTTCATTTCTTCATTTTGTTTATATGCCTTCTCTTAAAAACAAAATATATTGGGTATAACACTTGGGTATTAAATTACAAAATTTCACTAATAACTTGTCCACACAGGACGATTTGCGCGCATAGCCACTAGCGCGAGGCAGTTTATATTGCGTTCAGAAACCACATTTTACTATAACTAGGGAGAGACTTGAAATTGACGCAGAGAGGGACTTGAAATATCTGCCTGTTGACTCAAATATAGCAGTTCTGTTGTCATTTGTATATCGTGGAAACTTCTTAAACGAAGAGAAGTTGACAATTTAGCGTGCATCAAATTTAACAACTCACGTATCCCATGTTAAGGAACATTTTAGAATTATAAAGACTCTAATACTTTTTTTTTTACGTAAGTAATAAAAAGCTTCTTGTTGAAGTTGTTACGCTTTATTTCGAACTAAATACGTCCATACGCCACGGACACGCAGTGCACGCAGCAATGACGTCAGAGTATCTCGACGCGCTTTAGGTGCTTATCAAGAAACGGGAAGCATCATCGAGTGCGCGCATATGTTTTCGCGCGTAAAACGCCCTTTGTGGACAGACTTTATACGAAAACGAATACACGTCATCGCTGTCAGCGCCAGATACTAAACCTGCGTCTAACAACTACAATAATTAATAAAACTACAAAGTACAGATTAAATCATTTAATTACAGTATTCATAAATATCTTAACAGTTTTCATCAAAAATTCTTTTGGTAATTAAAATAAAACTAAAAATTAACCCAACAATAAAAATTGTAAAATTACGAAATACAAACCGAATAATTTAATAAATATGTTCATGAACGTATTAACAATTTTTATTAAAAATATTTATCTAATATAAAGAAAAACTAAAAAGTAACCCAAAATGACTAAAAAATAAATAAAAATACATAACAGGTACAGATCAAACAATTTAATTCACATGTTCATAAATACCTTAACAGTTTTCATCAAAAACATTTGACTGATATAAAAGCTTCATCACATGCATGGTATCGAGTAGCGGTCCCGACGAGTCGTCGTAGTTGCTGTCACATGGTGGATACTAGACTACAAACTAAAAATCTAAAATAAGACGACTACAAAAACTAGTAAAACTACAAAATGCAGATCATATAATTTAATTATTGTGTTCATAATAGCTTGACAGTTTCTATTGTAAATCTTCAGTCATTATAAAGGTTGCGTCACATGTACTCCCTGAACCGCACGGTACTGCGTCGCGGTCTCGGCGAGTCTTCGTCGTCGCTGTCGAACGCCGGCTCGTACCCACGGTTCATATACGCTCCGCTCATTGACGTCCGGCCCACCATGTCATTTAACTATAGACAAGTTATATTACGAAAATAATTCATATCTATTCAGGTTATTAAGAATTGGGGGTTAAAATAAGACAGTGTTAAATTATACATTTCTTTTTTTGTATGATATTGAAAGGCAAACAAGCAGACGGATTTACTGATAGTAAAAAATTCACACAGCCTAGAGACACCAAAGGTGGGAAACGTGCGATGCCAACATGAGTCCGGGATGTTAGGCCTCGAGTGAAAGTAAGTTTACCGGCTATTTTACCCTCCGAACTGGAACACGTCAACGTCAAGCACTGACCTTATGGCGGCAGGAATAGGTAAGGCGGTGGTGCCAATCCGGACGAGTCGCTGCGAAACTCTACCACCTAGTTAGATGTAATGATGTGTAGAGACGGTAAGCCAATGCTCGCCTTTTACGAGCTGCTTGGCAGGTAGACAAATGGTCTATTCTGCAAATGAGCACAGACCAAAACGGGAAATCTATCTAATCTTACATTTCAACTTAGGTTTGTCTCACATATACACACCAGTATCAGACCACGTGATCGGGTGCAATTTTTTAATTGAAAATGCAAATCATAATTTACAAGTACTTCAAAGTAAGCTAATTGTATGTTTGTGGAATGGGTGTTAATCAACGATAGTAATAAATAGAAATACTTAAATAGATACCAGAATAAATTTAGAAATATTAATTACTATTTTTACGAAAACTGGTGTTGCATTTTATGTCAGTACTCGCGTGCATTTTTGCTGTACCACACAAGCACAGATGTTATGGGTGAATCGCTTTTATGTGACCGGGTATAATAGTCCTATGGAGCAAGTCTACCCCTTCTGACCGGAACATGAAACTATCATTATAGTGGCAGGGATAGATTAGGTGGATCCCTGCCTGGACAAGTTGCACATTAAACCATCAGTCGCTTTATTGGCAACGACCCATGCAGTCTATGCTTGCCTTTTACGAGGTACCTGATAGGGAAGCAAATGGTCTATTCTATAAAAAGAACTTGGATCAATACGGAGGGAGTTCAAAAACGAAGGAAGAATAAAAATTTAGTTAGTTTTTATCCTATCAATTTTATGTAAGTGTTATATAAATAAAAGAAGCGTGAATTCTGCACATTGAATATATTTAAAAAATAGGTGCAGGTGATTAAATAGGAGTAGCGAAACAGATTTTTAGAAATTTGTCTGTTTTGTCTACTACTTTGTGTTTCGGGGAAGGTTATAAGATACTTTTTAACCCGCTCACTAAAAGGGTAAAAGTGAAAATGTAAATGGGGCTATAATTCATTAAGGCATAGCCCGATTTTATTTATTCGTTTCTTAATTTGTTGTATGTGATTTACAGAATGTCCACTATTTTTTTCCAAGTCACAAGTTTTTGAATTTAGAAGTTACACATGTAACAACACTCAGTGTAAAGTAACCAAATAACTTGAAATCCATAATGTAGAGATACATATGAATGGACAAGTCAACTTACATGCACATACATATCTTAGCGCCAAGTTTAACTGTAGAGTAAGCACAAAGTATGGAGTGACAAGTGAACGAAGTATGCTGTAATATAGTAAGTTTTTCGCATATTTCAGATACTGACACAGACATATATGATGTATCGATATGAGGGGCGGGCACTACGTCTTTGTTCTCGTTGCCAAATCGTAAGGGTGCGTGCTCATTGATTGAAGTTTTGTTGAAATTGTGTGTGTGACAGTAAATTTTTTTGGCTTTAAAAAACATACTTACAGCGTTGTGATCGTCGTACAGGTAGGCGGAGTGTTCCCGCTGGGCCTGTGAGCGGCGGCGCTCGGCCAGCACGGAGTCCCGCCGCCACATGAGCGCCCGCAGCGTGGCGCGCCGCGAGTCCGCCGTGCCGCCCAGCGACGGCAGGCGGGACGCCACACCGCCTTCTCAATTAGAGTATGTGTTTTTAGCTAAGCTAGTGTTCATTAACAAACTTATGCGATTACCTACTCGGGCAATCATTTTTTATCAAGATTGTCAGGATAGTTTTTGAAAAGGAAGGTCATGATTCTGAGATAGCCCCATATCAATTTTATCATGATCCAATTAATATTTTGGAGTTTTACGGTCACACTCAGAAACGGCAATGTACAATTAATCTATTATTAAGTCACACTTTTGTATGAAAAATTTTCGACTAAATGTCTGACTCAAAAAGTTAATGTACGTCTTTGTTTACGGCCATTCCTCAATAACGAATGAATTGTAATGACCTCAACATTGAAGATATCATTTACTTAAAAAAATGTATGCATCATTAAACATAACCCAAAGCTACGAGTATATTTTTTACTTTTTATTATATTGTTTCTTTGAAAGCTGTGCTCCCTGGACATATTACACAAATTGTATCTAAATACAAAGTAACTAACCAATTACATGCCAGAATAAATTTAATAAACTCCTAGACCCAAACAAGCAGACAACACAATGTTTATTCCCATCGGGAATCGAACGGAATCGGCGGAGCTAAGGGTTATTAACTAACCCCTCGACCAAAAAGCGGTAATCTATATAGTTCTACATTACTTTCAAGTTTTGTCGCGGATTATTGATAATTTTCAATTTTATAAATATTTGATTGACATTTTATTTTTGATTTCGATATACCTGGATCTCCACTCTGCAGTATGGTGAGGCGCCGTTTGAAGTTGGTGTCCAAGTTGGCGACGTTCTGTTTGTGGTCGCGCGACCGCTCGAGGTTGTGGAGCGTCTTGCGGCGCGACACGTGCGACTCGTCCACCCCGCGCTTCTCCAGATCGTCCACATTCAACTTCTGCAGATCCCTCGCTATATCCACCGCACGTTTTTCGAATTCCATGTCATCCGTTAACTCGTCCGACTGTAAATAGAAACATCATTTTGCAACAAATGCGACGAACACATCGCTTGCTTTTGAACTATCTAGTAACTTAAATTACGCAAAATTAGTAACATCCCAACCTCGGGCTGGCAACACCACTTTTTAAACTAAAGGCAACGAACATTTCTAACCATCAGGAACTTCGTTTCTTTGTCATTCGTATAGATTAGCTCATTCCAAAAAAAGCAACTTTCCATCTATTGCAAGCTCACATGAAGCAAATGTCCGTTTAACCCCCGATAGAAAAAGAAGGATATCCTAGAGCGGTAGGAATTTTGACTAGTATTCTACCTAAGTTACGTAAATCTTCAATAAAAAACTAAAGATTGTTTGCTTTGTACCTAACTGACCACATTATTGTTATTGTAAGTTTATTGATTCATTTTCATGTACAAATTGTGAAACCGTATGTATCATAATTAATTAAGAATAACAAAACTGCAAACAAGTCGCGGGGTTATAATTGCTTTTTCGAATGGTAATAGGATGGGTATGGTAATATAATGTGGAATCACCTCAAAATCATAACCTACCTTTCGTAAACGAACTATCAAAATCATCGATTAACCGTTTCATAAATTTACAAAAAAACAAACAATTATGAACTTCCATTTTTAAGGAGTCAGTTAAAAAAGTAATTCTATTTCAAAATGGTATACGTAATATTTATTTTCTTACGAATAAAATACTCGTGTCATAATGTTAGTTATCATACTCCTCCGAAACGGCTTTACCGATGTTTCCCAAATTTTATATGCATATTCAATAGGTCTGAGAATTAGCTACTATCTATTTTTCATACCCGTAACGGGGAAAGGGTGACTCACCCCATTTTTTTTACTAAAATCACATTAAAAAAATAGCAGAACATCTGTCGGATCAGCTAGTTGATTTATAAAATTTAATTACTTAAATGGAAAATAGGCTACAAAAAGTCGCACGGAAGTTCATAATTTACGAGATCAATGCCTGATAATTGGTTAGTGTCAAATGGTAAAAAATAAGAAGTTATTGAAATTTAAATCAATATCGACAACAACTATACATTATTCATTACACGCGTCTATTATTTGTCATCATTCCATTTCATACAATTATGTTCAATTCAATCTAACTTCCTCATTTTATTAGAGGTAACGACTTAAAAAAGGTTCTACTGTATTATTAGCTGTTGCCCCCAACTCCGTGCGCTCGGAGTTTCATACAAACTTTCATTTGTTATTTACCCCTTGAAGGTTTAAATTTTTAAAATTAACTTTATAGGATTGGATAATATTCATACATAAAATAATCCCATACATAAAAACACACACAGACAGACATTCTGATGGCAAGGAATAAAAGTTGTAGAAAGAGGTCAAAAAATAAGTTTACCGGTTACCTGACCCTCCAGAGCAGGACAAAACGATGGCGATCACTGTTATTGTGATTTTTTTAGCAAAATCCATTGAGTAATTTCAGTTGTACTTTTTTAGATAATTCACTCATCACATAAACCTTTTATATACTCAAATTATAAGGTAAATCAGGCTTAGGATTCAGGTGTGCGAGCCAACTGCTGTATTAATGAACAAGTAAGGGTCTTTTCAGGCTATTCAGGCACATGTTCATATATACATGGGACCGTAGATTTAGAATGTACAAGATCAACAAAGCGTGGTAGTGAGAAGTCCTTATCAGGTACAAAATGTCTTAGATGAAAAGAGAGAGAGTCAGGTACCGATCTGACAATATTTACGCGAGTAAGAGTCCATATCGTGCGCATCGTACCGGGTCGCTGTGAAATTTGTGAATTTTTTAATCTTACTATTAAAAGAGAAGGAAAGATACATGCAAGTATGGTGTCGTGATTTGTAAGCGCATGTGACGTCACAAAACGTAACAATCCCAATATAAACACGTTTCACACCTATAATATAAAAATGAATCGCTAAATGTGTTGGTAAGCGCATAACTTCCGAACGACTGGTCCAGTCGTCGATCAAGTCGATTTGGCTTTTGGCTTTTGCTTGGAATTATTTTTTTATGGTGTTAGTTATTAACAGGAGAAGGTTTTCATGAAGAAAAAAACCGGGAAAGTTGCAGGGAAAATGGGAAAAATAATACTTTATCATTTCCCATATTGAACGGGTAGAACGAAGTTTGCCGGGACAGCTAGTGTAAATTTAATTTTGTTGTTGGAATATTTAGAACTGTCTTTTGTCAGTTTTTTGTTATTAAAGTTCCCAGAAAGGTAATTTTACAACAACATATTTATTAGCATTGTTTTATATAAGTGTATTTTGTAAATTTGAATAGAATCATCCAAGATATTGAGTAAAATAGTAAATCATTTGGTTACGCTAGGGCTTGCCAAAGTCAAATGTCAATATTGGTTGTTAAGCCTTGTGAAAACTTCCACCCTACTGTCTCCGGCAGCTCCTCTTAACCGAGTCTACGGTAGCGGACTCGGTAACGGCAGAGCAGGGGGCGTGAACAATACTCAGACCGGACGGACTCAGGATACCAGCTGACGAACCTGGCCCTGGTAACGCACAACTGCCGCACGCTGACAGACTGATGAGAAGATCCTGGAATGAAAGTGTTTGGACCAGTTCCTCTGGGACGTTGTGGGATTATCTGAAGTTCGAAGACAGGGAGAGGACTCAATAATCCTAAAGTCCGGTAACTTGTTCTACTACCGGGAAGGTGACGCCCTGTCCCAGGGCGGTGTCGGGTTTATCGTGCGGAGGTCACTCATCTACAACGTGGAGGCGATGAGGAGTGTGTCGACAAGGGTGGCGTATCTGATACTCAGAATCACTAAACGATATTTGCTGCAAGTCGTACAGGTATACGCCCCGACTTCGGCGCACTCTGACGACGAGGTGGAGGCGATGTACGATGACATCTCGAAAGCCATCCATACCTCCAAGACGCACTACACGGTGGTGATGAGTGACTTCAACGCAAAGTTTGGTATGAAAAGTCCAAGGAGTTTAATCGGCCATTATGTCTAGCGTTTGTGGACTACGAGAAAGCCTTCAATTCAGTTGAGACATGGGCGGTGCTTCAGTCGTTACAACGGCGCCACATCGACTATCGATACATTGAAGTGTTGAGGTATTTGTACGAAAAAGCCACTATGTCGGTCGGATCACAGGATCAGATCTCGAAACCGATCCAGTTGCAGAAAGGTGTGAGATAGGAGAATGTTATTTCTCCGAAACTGTTCACTGCTGCACTGGAAGATGTCTTCAAGCTTCTGGACTGAAAAAGACTTGGCATCAATGTCAATGGTGAGTAAATCACTCACCTTCGATTCGCAGACGATATTGTGGTCATGGCGGAATCGCTGGAAGACTTAAGCAAGATGCTGGGTGACCCCGATAGAGTTTCCCAACAGGTGGGTCTTAAGATAAACTTGGACAAGACGAAAATCATGTCCAACGTTCATGTTGCACCTATACCAGTTCAAGTGGGGAACTCAACTCTTGAAGTTGTTGATCAGTATTCATACCTAGGTCAAACTGTTCAGTTAGTAAACCCAACTTTAAGAAAGAGGTAGACCGCCTAATCCAACTCGGATGAGCAGCGTCCGGGAAGCTAAAGGGTATCTTCTTGTCCAAATTACCGCCGAGCCTAAAGTCGAAAGTCTTCGACTAGTGTGTGTTACCGGTGATGACATACGGAACTGAAACTTGTCTATGTCGTCTCTTGGTCAGCAGGAAAGCTTTGTGCTTATTTACTGACCTCTAACATAAAGAAACCAATTTAAAATATAAAATATCTCAATGGACCTAAAATACTGACCTTCTTTGTACAATACCAGTCAAGTTCCACAGTAGATAACAAATGGGTTAGGGTTCCAGCGCGGTGGAACAACATTCCGAGGAACTGGATCAGCATCACAATACCGAAGAATACGATCAACAAAGACCCGATTGGCTCCAACATCAGGAAGTCACGTTCTATAATGACCTGGGAACAAAGAAACCCCTGTATAATATATCATGTACTACCGCATATGCATGTTTTGTTTGCGTATGTTTAGACCGCCTCGTCGGTCGAGGGGTTAGCGTACACGGCACCAACCAGCTCCAAGGCTGAGTTCGATTCCCTACAGGCGCAGACCTCTGCGTGATTCACATTGAAGTCTGTATTTCTAGGTCTGGGTGTGTATTGAAGTTAAACTTCTATATCAATGTATGAGAGAAACTTGCCATCACTTTTTTTGTTATACTGCACATTTCTGTGTGAAGCTCTGTACATAAAACCACTGTATTTTATCACCGAATTTCATGTTATATAAAAAAACATACTGCATTCTACGTGATTTCCGTTTCACTGGCCGGTATACTTTACCTACATGTGCGCTGCGAGGTAGATTGAAGATCTCGCGCAACGCGCGTTAAATCATTTTTTAAGAACTTTTACTTTATACACTATTACACACACAATTTTTTTTCAATTGACACTGGTATCTATCTACAGGGTTACAGAATAAAGGGTAAGTCGACCTACCCGATTAGGATAAATAGATAGATAGATTAAGATCCGTTAAGGGTGTATAGCTTCCATAATTTCTGACTGATTAGACTAGAAATACTCTTTTAAGCGTTTTCGAGATATTCGAATTTAACATGAATTTAACTTTTAACTTATTTTAATTTTCTAATAAAAACAACGTTGTTGACGATAACTATCAATCGTATGGTTGTTTGTGGCCCTATCTACTGTGAAGATATATTTTGTACTTACAGTGTTGATGTTGTCGTCATACATGACCATGACTTTCTGTCCGAACGGCCATTGGAAGTGCAGCAGATCCTGGCGCAGCTGCAATAGGAAGATCACCAACACGAACAGCGCGTTCAGCATCATGAACGCGAACACCATGTTGTTGCGCAGGTTCTTCAGGTCGGTTTTAATACGCTCCTATAATACAATTTTAAATTTTTATCCATTTTTTAATCGGCTCGAAATAGGAGAGGGTAATCAATTCGACTGTATGTTTTTCATGTTTGTTACCCTGTGTGCTGAATCATTTTGACCCCCTCGTTAGTCGAGTGGCTAACGTACACGCCTAACTACATCGACCAACCGCGAGGCTCGGGTTCGATTCCCGACGGGGGCAGGCTTTTGTGTGATGAACATTTAGATGTCTGCATTCCCGGATCTAGGTGTTTATTAAATTTATTCTGGTATCTATTTAAGTATTTCTATATAATATTAGTATCGTTGACTAACACCCATAACACAATCATATAATTTGTATACATGGGGGTATTCAATTTGTGTAACTTGTCCAGGAATATTTTTTATTTATATATCATGATTGTTAGGTCAATATAAATTTAATCAAAATCCCCCATGTGGTTTTAGAGTTATACTTAATAATTAAACCATTCGCATGTTTAGCGCAGACGATGTGTCGCCGGGTTATAGTAAAATTTATGTCGGACCATTTCGAAATCTTTAGCTAGCTGTCGGATAAGGAACTAGGTAATTGTTGCAATTTTTAATGCAATTAATAAATGGAAATAGGAATGTACTCTCGTCGCATAACCGCGTCATCGGCCGAAGGGTTGCCGTACACGCCTAATTCCACCAACCCAGTCTCCGGTTCGATTCCAGATGGGGCTAGTTATTGGTGTGACGAACTTTTAAATGTCTATATTTGGGTCTGGGTATTTGTTAAATGTTCTACGTATGAGTATCGTTGACTAACGCCTATAACACAAGTACATAATTTGCTTACTTTAGAATTAGATAATTTGTGTAATTTGAGTTTATGTATCCTGCAACTTACAATTCTCTAGACTAAGATCCCGGCTGTAAGATAGCTGCGCGCCTGTAACATCTATGGTGAATATAGGCGACGGTCATATATCTAGAGCCGCCTGCTAGTTCGCTATTTTGTAAGATAAAAAGAAAATTAAGAGTATCGACTTACCAGCTCTTCCTTGTCCTCATCTATAGGTCTAAGATAAGTATCGATTAAATCTTTCCAGAATTCAGTCTCGGCTGTAGTTAAGAAATCAACCTCCCCCTTTTGTAGGTTTGGATCTTCAATCCAATATGGATTCACGAGATCGTCCCGTACTTCCTAAAATATTATGAAAATAATTTATAGCTAAAACTATATAGCATCACTATTTTAAAAGAATGCTGATAAGCAATAGTGCGTCAACCCACAAAATAAAACTTGTGTCTATTAATATATTCTGATAGTGTAAAATGTTTTAAACGTCAAAAAAGAGTTCCAAGTAATCCATGGTTTTATGTTACATAAAAGGAAAAAAATTGAGACAGTGCTTTTTTATTCTTAAATAATTTTTGAAAAAATAGATGTAGGTAGGTCCTAATAGAGTGACTATTTTACTTTTTACTTTTAATTTACTTTTTTGTGGATTGACACACTATTGCTTTTCACCATCCATTATTTATTATTAAAATTGATTTCTACTCTCTGTCCTTACGTATGCTTAAATCTTTAAAACTACGGAACGGATTTTCATGTGGTTTTTTTTCAATAGATAGAGTGATTGAAGAAAAAGTTTGTCTACCCGTACGGGGACGTAGTTATTGATAATTAAATAATCATGTACTCGTATGTTAGAAATGGTCATTTTTGTAAAAAATATCAAAAGCAATACCAGCGGTAAAGCTAGCTTTTCTCTGCGAGAAAAATACCAATTAAGAATATTATTTTTCATTCTGAAAATCCCAGTATTAAGGACGACAAAATAGGTAAACTGTAATGCAAATCAAGTCGTTCTCAAACATCAAGGAGACTACGGAGAATGTATTTGTCTATCTAAGTATAGAATATATTTTTGTATATTTATAAATACTAGCTGATCCGCCAGATGTTGATCTGATATATTTTAATGTGATTTTAGTAAAAAATTAGGGTGAGTCACCCTTAGGTCATCACTTAGGGGTATTCAAAATAGATAGTAGCCGATTCTCAGACCTACTGAATATGAATATAAATTTGGTTAAAATCTGTAAACCCGTTTCGAAGGAGTACAGTAAGTAACATTGTGACACGAGATTTTTTTATATAAACTAGCTGTACCGGCGAACTTCGAATGGGAAACTATTATTTTTCCCATTTCCCCTGCGACTTTCCCGAATTTTATCTTCATAAGAACTATCTACTGAAAATGAGTAACACAATAAAAAAAGAATTAGCCAAATCGGTTCCGTCGTTGGGAAGTTATGCGCTTACCATCACAATTAGTAATTCACTTTTATATTATAGATATATTTTATAGCGTTCAATGAAGACACTTGACTAAATTTCAAAATGATTAAAAATCATTTCACTTTACTCGCTTTAGGTGCTATTTAGCCGAACCGGAAGGATTAGCTAATACTAGCATATTTAGAGCCTTAACTTAGCTTCATAAAATAATTACTAATTATATGTATAGTTCAAGAGCTCAAAAAATAAACAATTAAATACATTACTTAATGATCTGGCAAACTTCGCACTTAACTTCACTTTGTATGGGAAAAATATTTTTATTTTGTTACTTTCCTCAAAGCTGAACGGGATTCAACAAAATTCCGGGTCGGGCAACAAAAAGAAAATTTGTTTTTTCCAATTACCTAATAAAAAAAAGTTGCTCGGGATTGGGTATGTGCCCGGTTGGCAATAGGCTTGCCACCTATCACATTGTGGGACTTAGTGTCATCGGCTAGTCGTGGGTGCCCTGGTTGTGCCTCTGCTTACTTCTTCGGGGATATGGGCGTGAAGATACTTTTTTTTTGAACGGGATCAAAATTAGTTTGTGTCCCTCACCTGGTTTGAAAAAACCTCCCCACAAATTTCAGCTGTTCTAGAGTTATAAATATTGCAGCTAACGCGACTTTCTTTCATATTTTTTTCCCGTGTTGGTCCGGGCTCATTTGCAGAATAGACTATCTGCCTTCCTGCCAGGCAGCTCATAAAAGGCGATCATAGGCTTTCGGTCACTAACACCGTGACATCGGACTAAGTGGCACAATTTAGCAGCGACTCGCTCGGTTTGATATCACCGCCTTGTCTATTCCTGACGCCATAACGTCAGCACTTGCCATTGACTTGTACCGGTTCGGAGGATAAAGTAGCCGGTAAATTTACTTTTGCTCGAGGTCTCACATCCCAGCCTCAGGTTGACAACGCACCATTACCACTTTTGGTTTTTCTAGGCAGCGTGAATTTCTTACCATCAGGAAATCCGTCTTCTTGTTTGCCTTCTGACATCGTAAAAAATATATAGGTACCTATATAGATTTTATACATATAAGTATTACGATTATTTCGATAATGTTAATTTTGTTATATAGATAAGTGTCCTTAAACTATAACCATCGGTATTTACCGACCTTTAACCGGACACGTTTGCCTACGATAAAGGTTTAGCGAAGCTAAGTTAGGGTGCTGAAGTTTTTTATATGATATACCTACTTATCGAAACCGGTAGCCGAAAAAAGAGTTGACAAAATAATAAAAAAGGCAAACAAGTTCTTAAAGCGCTAACATTTTAGAACAGCAAGATAATGGCTGCAATTAAATTTTGCAAGCTCAAAGGTCATATCTATAAAAAACATTAAAATAAAATAAAAAGTGTTTTTTATAAAAGAAAATAACAAAGACGCAGAATGCAAGCGTATTGACGTACACCATGTTTTGAAAGAAATATACATATTTTGACAAATACACACCCGGGGTATATCAGCAGAATCCTCGCTTTCCGGATACTCCTGGAACATAGACAGGGTTTCCCTCCGCAAGCCGAGCGACGAACGGCGGCGCGGTAACTTCTCTGCCTCCGGTGGAGCTCCCCTACAATGTAATAGTACATTTTACGGACTTTAGATAGAGATGCCCTATACATACATAAATATCTTCAAGCCCTTACGAGGTAGGTTCGAGTCACAGAGACAAGTAGTACAAAAAAAATCTGGTACTTTATATAATAATTCATTTTTTTCCAATCTTAACCAATGTTAAAGGTCGTACGATATATTAAATTAATATGCTGACATATATTTTAATATTTATACCTGCTGTTCCCCAAATCCTCTTCTTCATTAGAAAGTACTTACCCCTTTTACATGGATCACTTTACTAAAATTCCTATGGAAATTTAATTCCTGTCTGAGGCAATACTTTTCTTAAATAAAATTGGAAAAAAATTTTGGTAATGTAATTTAAAGGGGTTTTTGCATAAATAAAATGTCTTTTTCTATTATTTCCTTAAAGCATAAGTTTTTTTTATAAACAGTAGCATTGTAAAAACTGCAAAGAAAGTAATCCTTTATTTTTCACATACACTATCATTAACTGTCAATGGTGGCAATTCTGCTGTTCACAAACTAAACTTGTTTTAGACGCATGCTATCTTTTTCAAATGAAACAAAAACAAAAGAGATGGAATATTTTATACACGTCAGATTAGTCCGGGCATGTCAACTTGTTACGTTTTTAATCAACCCTTTCCGAGCAACAGATTTAGTCTTTAAAATGACATGTACAAACTAATGTGACAGCACAAAACGTTGTTTATCTCTTTCTTTTACTACCGTTGAAAAAAGACAGCGATAACTTATAATTTGCTTAGTAAATGCGCAATAAAATTACCACCAATATCTGTATGTCATGTCGGTTAGAAGGTATTCTCATTTTGACTAATACATAATTTGTTGTCTTTATATCTGGAGAGATATTCTAGAAACCACTTCTGTGATCTAGCGGTCTATGAGTTGGACTTGACTGCGTGAGATCCCGGGTTCGAGCATCAAAAAGAAAATTTGGTTTTTCCAATTTTCTAATAAAAAAAATGTTGCTCGGGATAGGATATGTGCCCGGTTGGCGATAGACTTGCCACCTAACACATTGTGGGACTTCGGCTAATCGTAAGTGCCCTGGTTGTGCCTCTGCCTACCTCTTCGCGGATATGGGTGAAGACACTTACTTACTTACTTATATTCTAGGAACAAAAAAACACATACATAGAATCCAATCTCTGTTCAATCTTCTCGATACTATGAGCAATCTGTAGCAAATGTAAATCGTCTTTATGGTCCTTCGGGTTGGTGCAGCACATGCACCGGAACAGTCCGGACAGATTAAACTCGATGGAGCCGCTCGTCTCATCTGACTTGCCAAACCTTTTTAGTACGCTCTGATTGTCCATTTTCTTTTTAGCTTCTTCAGCTTCTTTTTTCTCCATTTCCATTTCCTAAAATTTTAATAATAAACCTCTGTGTTGTAGAGATCCGGCATCGGACTTCATTTCTTGGCGATGGGCTTGCCACTTATCTTTTTGTGAGACTTAGTGTCTCCGGCTAGTCGTGGGTGCTCTGGTTCTGCCTAGGTCTTTGAGGATATGGGTGTAAGGGTAATGGGTGTAAGGACATTTTATGACAATTACTTTCTAATTTTTTAAAATTTATAATTAAAAACACTTTTTAATAATATTTTTTCTATCCATAAGAAGGAAAATATGCACTTAACGCTTATAATATATGCAGATTTTGGTTAACTTGGACATATAGGTGACAGTATAATAATTGACAAAAAATATCAAAACTCGTTGTTTATTATTTTAACACACTAAATGTTTATGAATCGTAAAATTTGATTTCTATAAAATGACTGCGATCAATATGGAATTATTTGGGAGGAAAGTAATTATAATGTGTTAAAATTAAATCAGTTTTTAGGCACTTTTTTGGTAGTCTATGCTCTCTGCTTACCCCATAAAGGGGCATACATCTATGCATGTATGTACAAGTTTTTCGGGATGAAACTACATTTTACTATACTTAACAAAGATATCTAGAAATTCTAGTTTTCTTTAAAACATACATTATACATATACATACTTGATGAAACTGTGGAAGAATAAATTTCGTATACTAATAAATAATTTTCGCGACTTTCTTTCATATTTTTTCCCCGTGTTGGTCCGGGTCCACTGAGTAGAATAGACCATCTGCCTCCCTATCAGGTAGCTCGTCAAGCATATATTAAGTAGACTAGACAACAAGTCCAGTAGTGGTAGAGTGCAGCGCAGCCATATCGTCAGATAGGTCAGACATCCACGGCCTTACCAACCGACCTCCATAATGACCCTTGTCATATTCCCGAAGGTAGGGTAGCCGGAAATCTTGCGGAATTGACCAACACACCTGCAACATTTATGTCGTCTCTTGCCGTCAAGGAAGCCGTGTCGCTGTGAACTCACGGTGCGGTTTTTACCCGCGGCCGCGGCGGTTGCGGGCCCGCATTTCCGTNNNNAATGTGCATTTATATGCAAGATTTTCACCCGCAGCGCCCGCGGTTGTTTGCGGTTTCCGCGAGCGGTCGTCTGTCCGTTTATCGTGCGGACGGCAATCTCCCGTCGCTTCGGCAGGTTGCAACCGCGCGCTCTGCGGTCGCTTGGCGGGCGACCATTTTGTACTATTTGTACTGATTATATAACAGATATACAATGCGAATGTGGATAGATGTAGGTACCCGGGGAGACCAAGGCTGACATTTCACGATCAGATCAATCGGATATTATCCGAGGGTGGTGTCAAGAGTCTCTGAAACCGGCGTGTTTGTATGAAAAGGGTTATTAATGTGAAAGAAGCAAGACAGGTTTGTCAGGATCGTGAGGTCTGGCACTCGATACTCTCTGCCTACCCCGTAAGGGACTTGGCGTGAAGATATGTAACTTATCTACACTTAGAGATAGGGCCAACTGGAGTATTGTTACTAAGATATGTTTGTTATTTATTAAAAAATAACAACGGTTACCTGGTAACTAATCTAAATTAGCCCTATGTCTTATCTTAAATAGGTTATGCAAATTGGCCCTTAAGCTGAAACATTTAACTTTTAACATATTTCTGCTTTTTTGTAACAAATATATTAATGTTGTAAAACAGCTTATTAGTAGCATACATTGGCGACAACTTTGTTGCACACATACTAAACCAATTTTAAGTTATCGCTATCTTCATTCAAAATTAATATTAGTAAAAAATCCAAAATTAATAATAGAATGAGAGTGAGAGTGTGCGAGAGAGAGAAAGAGAGATAGCAGATTGGTTTGCAAATAACATTTCCACAGCGTTTAATCTTTTCTTCGAAAAGCGTTGAATAAACATGTCACAAGCTAACATGTCCGAACTAATTCATATGTCTAAATGTTGCACCTCTTTCCTTTTTGATTCATTGGAAAAATATAGAATATACCTAAAATAAGTTTAGTTGGTGCTCAGTAGAATTATTACCACTTTCTGACACATATGGTGGTAGTTCTCACAATAAAAGCAGTTTTCACGGTGGTGGTAGTTTAGATTTATATAGAAGCATTACCAGAAACTTTTTTATGTTTTATATATTATGTTCTTATTCTTACATGAAATTTATATGTCCTTATTCTTATATGCAGGGTAACATTTAAATGACCAGTCAAATTTTGAAAGAGGGTTGGGAATCACACTTTCTATTTACGAAGTAATTAAAAAAAAGACGGGTTGCGCTCCCAGCAGAAATGAAAACTTGATTATTAACGTTGTGCATTTTTGATATTTTGGAATGGTTAGGGAATTATTTTGCACGAATTGCTTTAATTATCAGTATGAAAGTACTATCATTTATGTGGTATAATACAATAGTCTTGTGGTACTTAATCGGACATTTTTGGGTTCGCACTGTAATCGTACAATCCGTAAAATGTACTAGTACACATTATTAGTACTATTAGTTATACAATAACAGTTAACACTTTACAGTACAATTATTTAATACTGCAGATTAAGCGTAAGAATGAAATATAGTGGTAAATAATATCACACAGAACATTAAACAGTTAAGGGTTTAAGCGCTTTCTGATTCTATTCAAATTTATTGTGATAAAATAGCAAATAAAGCGCTGAATGACGTCTAATAATACATACAAAGTTTTACGCCTTGTCGTAACGTTAAAGCGCTGGCGATGGAATGTTGCATTATACGAATCTGATGCAAGTTTAGAAGTTTTTACCCATTCAAAAAAAGTGTGCAACGCCGCTGAAGAAGTTTTCACTTAAAAAATGCTAATGCGAATTTTATCCGACGCAATATACAACATGTATGGGTATAGCCTAAACGCTGACTGTAAACGCTGACTGCAATCGCATGCGCTTGACTCGTACTAGGTACGATGTAGCGTGACAACAAGTGAAGTATTAACAAGGACTATTTTAAATGAAATATTAAAAGTAAATGTTAAAGTTTGGCAATTAATATTTAAAAGGCACTATTTTAGCCCTAACTCCCTTAAATTAAAATTTGTTCGGTCTTTTCAAAGTAACCCTGTATAATAATGTCTATAAATCATTTAAATAGTTACCTTAAGAGTTTTCTTCTGAGCAACTTCACGTGTACCCCATGAAACGTTATTAAGGTTGCACAGTGAGTATATAATGAGCAACATATACATACTAGGGATGGTTATATAGTATATAGCTATGTACAACAAGCAATTTATTTCTTGTGGATGTAGTCCTGCTGTTACAAAGAATATACCAAAAGTGGCAATAAAGAATATACTCGAAGGCGCCATCCAACCGTCTTCAACTATTTGGAGAGCTATGCCCACAATAACCATCATCATTATCATTGCATAAAAACATGTTATAATGTTTGCAAGACGGAGCTAAAAACAAATAAAAATGAATTTAGCTAAACCAGTCGGGTTACTCTTTAATCTCGATTTCATGCAAATTGGAAATTGGAATCGGATGTCATTTTAGTTACTCTTGCACTACTAGCGGATTATTAAAAAAATCAACGATAACGATAAAATATTTTATTATTTATTATTAACTAAATCTCTCTGTCTAATTGATTACTATGTATATTAGGTATATTGTAATTGTTTTTCAATCCAAGTCTGTATAATGTGACGATGATAAGAGTACCATATAGTACCCACGTCTAATAAAGAAATTTGATTTTACTATGATTTGTTTAAATGTTAATAATTCGCCTGTATTGTATTCAAAAATATCTTAAATTACTAATTCGATACCAATTTCCAATACTGCATGAATCGAGATTCAAGAGTAACCCTACTTATCATATCAATTTAGAAAAAACTCTTTCAACTCAAAGGATCAAGTCATGCTAGCAACAAAAAACAGTGTTTTTTTTAAATATACATTTTTTATACTCTCCACCGTCGGCGCTTGGTGGAACTCCATTGCATTCGTTCTTAACTCATCCTTGTAATTTTCTTTGAGCATGCATAGTTCAAAGGAAACTACAAGTTTAGTAAGTTTTCTTCGAATTTTATAAGTCAATTGAAACTCCAAGACAAGTTTCATCTTTGGGGTTACTTTACGATATTAATCATATTTTAAAGGTTAAGGCAGCGAACAAACACACCCCTTTGAGTGCTATAAATTATACACCATAATAGGTAAATAAAAGGCTACATATATTTTAGATACGATTTATTAATATCACTTATACTTTCAACAATTTATTTTTATCATGTTCTTTTAGCCAACCGGTTTCACTATATAAGAATCATCTCAGTAAAGTAATAAAAATAACAAGTGATATTAATAAGTTGGGTCTAGAATGGAAGTTCACTAAGCGCCGACGTGAACGTGAAAAGCGACCACGATAAGAAGAGTAGAAATAACATACTTCCTCTGCGGAGTAGGTTATCTGCCTTCCTACCAGCCAGCTCGTAAAAGGCGAGCATAGGCTAACCGTCTCTAACACCGTGATATCTGACTAGGTGGTAGGGTCTCGCAGCGACTTGCCCGGATTAGTACCACCGCCTTATCTATTCCTTCCACCTGCCACGTCAGTGCTTGCCGTTGACGTGTTTCAGTTGGAAGGATAAGATAGCCGGTAAACTTACTTAGCTCGTGGCCTAATACGAACAGGTCAGGTTGGCAACGTACCATTACCATCTTTCGTGTCTGTAGGCGGCGCAAATTTCTTACCATCAGGAAATCCGTCTGCTTGTTTCCCTTCCAGTGCCATAAAAATATATATTTCTTATATATAATACAAAAGATTGGAATATAATGAAATCAATGGAATCTCAAAAACCTCAGCAAAAACTTACCTGAGTTTCCGACTTGCAAGTCAGACACACGATGATGAAGGTCATCACTGGGATCAGATTGACAAGGAGAGCATACGTGTTACTAATGCCTGTGATAGCATTCATCGCACCTATCATCATCAGGAAGATAGTTCCTGGGCCCAATATCGAACCCATCATTAACATCATCTGTGAAGAAATTATGACAAGGTTATAAAGAAGCCCGTCCCAACTTAACATGGATGGACAAACTTCTATGTCATTATACATATAAACCTTCCTCTTAAATCACTGTATCTATTAAAATAAACTGCATTAAAATCAGTTCAGCAATTTTAAAGATCTAAGCATAAAAAGGAACAGACAACGGACAATGACTTTGTTTTATACTATATAGTTACTTACTAATCTGTCCAACCAAATCAAACCTCTCAAAAGTGGTGTCAAGAGTTTCCAGAACCGGTGTTTTTAAAAATAGAGTAATGAATGTAGAGGAAGCTGCTGGCAGGTCTACAAGAGATACTTCCTGCCTGCTCTGCACGGTACTTGATGTGAAGGTATGTATAAAAAAAGCCTTAAATTTTTACCGTCCCCAAAACATCAGTGTCCTTACAAAACAACTTCGGATTTTCGGAATAAACGTAAAACATATTAGAGACGTTATCAGTCGAATTAATCATTGAAGCATCTAAACCCCAATTCTTTAACGCAATAATAATAACAAATGCGATGCTCGCCATTGTCGTGTTCTGGTTCATTTCTTAAGTTCTCCGGGATATTAATTACGCAAAAGGCTTAAAATCTCATCCTCAAAGTAGGTTATGATGTTTAAAACGGAGTTTTTTTTAACCATTAGAACATCCTACACCTTGTATACCTTCCCTGCAGCTATACGCTCAAGTTTTAAGGACATTTTATAGGGAAAAATCTTATTAATGCATATTCTCGCCACAGCGTAATTTCTAGAAACTCTTGGTAATTAGATTTTATTTAATTTATAATTGTCAAATTTGTATTTACTCAGTACTACTTAGTATTTAGTCTAGTTAGTTAGTATATTTCTTTTCTTCCTCATAAATCACATATTTTTTTTAAAAATAATATTAGTTATTGCTTCCTTCCCCAATACATAAAAAAACCTTACACATGACACATGGGCGCCAACAGCAGAGTGCCCCCTTGCAATTGCACTCCCCTGTCCGGAAAGACGTAGAGAAAAATATTTATTTTTTCTCAAGAGATTTTTGCAATGTTCCTGTGCTTGGGTTAAATTTCTATAAATTTTAAAGAAAGAAAAAACAGGACTTGAATCCACTATACCTCAAATGGTAAGAGCATTCGTCGGCTTGAGACGAAAGATTACAGGTACCAATACAGTCTCTTTAAAATTTATAGAAGTACTAGCTGCTACCCGCAGCTTCGCCCGCGTAGTCTATTTATTTAATATTTAACTCTCTAAACTTCAAACGTCCTTGTTCAAACTTTAATCTATTTTTATTTAAATGTCATCTAAAAAGTATTACACGATATTGTTTTGGAAAGAATAAATTTAGAAAGTAGTGCACTGAGCACAACCGTTTCATAAGGAGTAAACCACGCGCATACCACGCGTCTGTGTCACGCGGTCTTTAAACTATAGTGTTAATTGTGATTATATTCTATTTGATAGTGTTATCTTAAAACTGCGATATCTCCCATGATATTCATTTAAATCGAGTGATGTAAAATGCAAATTTATTTTAAATTAAATAGTAGTGATGAATGACGTATCGTTTTGGATAAGGATTAACATCGTGTTTGTAAAATAACCTTCGCAAATAATGCATTATTTTGAAAGAAATTTGGTTTATAAAAAAAAGGTTATAGTGAGTTAACCTTAAAAGATAGAAATGTGCTGTCGCAAAATCGCAAATACAAAAAGTAATTCTGTTCATTTGTAAAAGCAAAACCACAGACAAAACCGAAAATTATGCGCAATTACACATTCGTTTTGACACAATTTACAATTAAACAATACTTACTTGGTCTAGCGGTTCAGATGTTGGACTTGATTGCATGAAGTCCAGGGTTCGAATCCCGGGTCCGACAACAAAAAGAAAATTGGATTTTTCCAATTTTCTAATAAAAAATGTTGCTCGGGATAGGATATGTACCCGGTTGGCGATAGGCTTGCCACCTATCACATTGGGACTTAGTCTCTTTGGCTAGTTGTGGGTGCCCTGGTTGTGCCTCTGCCTACCTCTTCGGGGATATGGGCGTGAAGATATTTACTTTTTTTTACTTACTTCTGAGGCTGCGTCCGAGCATTAAAGTTTTGTCGGAAATCTGGTGAGATAAAAATTATTGTATTTTTAATTTCGATCGAATTAAAGTCACGATGTTTGATCAAAATTGCTTCAATAATTTCGGATTTTATCTCCAACACAACATGACCCAAAGTTTTAATGCAATTAAGAAGTTACATGTCTCTTTATGGGCGCCGCCAGGATTATTTTCAGGGAGGTGCATCTCCATCTATACCCACTATAAACCAATATAAAAAACAAAAAACAAACATATAGCATGGCACACCCACGACTGGCCGAAGACACTATTTCCCACAATGTGATAGGTGGCAAGCTCAGAAAACAACCTTTAACTAACCTGATACATAATATACAGTGTGGATATGTTGTCGTTGATGGCGACGGTGCGTTTGGAGTCGGCGAGCAGGTCGAAGATGTTGGCCATGGTGGACGGTACCCAGCGCCGCCGTTGGTTGTAGAACTCGTCGAAGTGCTCCGGACAGTGCGTGTACGAGTCCGAGGCCGCGGAGTACTCCACGCGGTAACCACGCTGCAGCAGCAGGGTACACAGCCAACGATCTTCCCCTATCGACGGAATGGTCAAAATTTACTAGGTTGTAGTGGGCTAGACGAGCTGTTGTCTA
>NJDC01003878.1:4622-16964 GCA_002245475.1 Calephelis virginiensis
TCTTAAACGGAACTGACATTTAAGTGACGCTAATTAGAAACAAATGACAAGAACTCACGTTTTGCATATCCAACTTTAAACGCTTGACTAATAGATGTTTTTAAATTGAAATATTTCAAATCCATCTGATTTGAGGTGCCGAATGTGCATCTTACGTTTTTTATGTCAATGAATGGAGACACATCAAATCCATTTGCATAAGAAAATGTTTTAACAAATAGCAAAAAATCGACTCGGACAACAAAAAGAAATTGTGTTTTTCAATTTTGTAATAAAAAAATCAATTTTTTAATAAAAACAACGTTGCCTGGAATTAGATATGTGATCGGTTGGCGATAGGTTTGTCATCTTTCACATTGTGGGACTTGGTGCCTTAGACTAGTCGTCATTGTTCTGGTTATACCTCTGCCTACCTCTTCGGGATATGAGCATGAAGATACTTTACTTTTTGATCGTTTTACCCTACGAACGTTGCCATTAAAAAAAAAATTATAACATAAGCGCAGTAAAACTACAGAAAACCGACTTTATATCTTTATATGGGACTCGAAAATATGACCTTACATCCAAAAAATAGTCATGAAAATCCATAAGTTACTGTATAATAAACATACAATAGAATCTATTTACACTTGAATGAAGGAACTCCTAAAATCGGGAAAAAATTTTTTTGGACAGTTGGGTAGAAATGAGTTGTTCACAGATGGCATTGCACGCGCAACAGCGGCCGGTTTCAATGAGTTGAGGAATGCGGTGTTCGCAAAGGTCGCCCAACACTCCATCAGAAAACTGGCATGCAACGTGTTCATGCACCTGCATAACTTAGATCTGAGCTTCCACTTGGGCAGGCAAACTGGCGCTCTTTCCAAGGTGTGTACATTTCTAATTGTATTTTATTAATATAATAATTATATTTTATTAAATCAGGCGTTATTGCCATTACAATTTTTTTTTCATGATATTGGAAGGCAAACAAGCCTGTCTGCTTGTTTATTTAAAATTTAATATTGCCTTCCTCTAAAGCAGCTCGTAAAAGGCGAGCTAACTTCAGTTAAATCTAGATTATTTTATTTTTTTGGTATTGGAAGGCAAACAAGCAGACGGATTTTCTGATGGTAAGAAATTTACGCCGCCTAGTTAGATGGTAATTGTGCATTGCCAACCTGAGACCGGGATGTTAGTCCTCGAGCAAAAGTAAGTTTACCGGCTATCTTACCCCTTCAAACAGAAACACATCAACAGCACACATTGATGCTATGGCGGCAGGAATAGGTAAGGCGTTGGTGCCAATGCGGGCGAGTCGCTGCGAAACTCGACCACCTAGTAGTAGTACATATGCGGAATAAGCCATTATTTGCTAATTTCTCTGAATCGTGTGACTTATGTGGTGGGAGACCTTCCAAGTGGATTTGACAATCCGGTTGGACGTTTTCGTAAATCTAATCAAGCTCGGGTAATAATCTAACTTCTTCCGTTTGAAGTCTAGTGATCCGGTGTTGGCGTTGACTAGTAGAGGTTTCGGGATCAATTCCCGGATTGAGCACGATACGGCCGTAACAATAGTTATTTATAGATATACTTGACCTTGACAATTGCACTACCAATTGTAATCGTTCAATCTGCTGACATCTTAGGCTGGATTTCACTGTCGAATTTAACCGCAAATAACTTAAAAAAATGTTTAGTCAATTGTCAAATGTGTCTATCATGTGGATTTTATCGTCAAAAGTTTATAAATATTTTATTATTTACGTATTTCAAGTGTTAGATATTGTCAGGGATCAGAATATCGTCAATGTTAAAAAAAATGTTGTAGCCTATGAACGGGATCCCAATTGGTGATTGAACTCATTTACACTATAGTATCATTGAATCAGTGAAATGAGCTCTTAGTATATGTGCGCCAGTGCTGCCACCTATAAGTTTGCGTACAATGCTGCCAGATTTTCTTTGAAAATATTGACTATGAAACCTAAGTTTTTATTCTTGTTACTTGGCCTGATATTTTATTATCCCCCTTTCCCTTTTAAGTTAGGTTTTATTAAGTTGTATTAAGTATTTATCCGATTTTGCAAAATAGAGCTGGAATGATTACAAATAGTTATCAGTCATCTTAGGGTCTTTGGTAAAACGATGGTATCCTTACTCAAGCTCATGAAGTGAAATTTGGTGGCATAAAAATGCAAAATACACTAGTTAACTCATTAATACTTCACGTGGACACTTAAACTTAAAAAAAATATATCAACATTGACTAATTTTACTCAATATGTACGAATTTCGTTGTCTTTTCTCTCCATCCTCAAGCAATAATACATATACCTACATGTTAGCTATTTGTAGACGACGTGTATCTGTTGTCAAATTTAACTCGTTCTCTAAGGATTATATTTGTGTTGCATTTCAGACGATAGACCGAGGTTCACGCGCCATTAACTTCGTTTTATCCGCCATGGTATTTAACATAGTACCTACGATATTCGAGCTGAGCTTAGTCGCTTCCATACTCGGTCTTAAAGGAGGATTAGCTTTTGCAGGTAATATTATTAATATAAATTGTCATCATCATATATATCTTCACGCTCCTATTCCCTTGCGGGGTTGGCATCGGGTTATGGTGTGTATCGAGTGTCAAGTGTCATGATCTTTGCAGACCGGCTTAGCTTCCTCCATATTAATTACTCATTTCACAAAAAAATACGCCAGTTTCTGAGACACTTGATACTACTCTCGAATCAAACTTTTCAAGAGATTGAGTAGTGAAGTGTCAATCTGTGTCTGGAAAGTACCCGAAACTCGAAAGATGTATGTGTAAACGGAAGGGTACCTACATCCATCCGCATTAGCATTGTATGTCTGTTTTCTCAATTTTTCAGTTGCCATTCTTTCCACATAACTAAAGCATGTCCTTTCTCATCATACCAGTTGTACCTTAGACATGGGAACCCCTAATAGCAACTATTATAAATACAGTATCATACCTTGTACAATACGATATTTGACAACTTTTTATTTTATTATATTTTATTTTTATTTATAATCAAATTATCTTTTAATAATCAAAGTATCGGTGACAGAATCACTCTTCTATTCTTAAAACTTCGCTAGATATTGCAACTTCATAATCACTTAATTGCCCAAAACTTTCTCAAAAAACGCTCCTTACTAACATAGTGTAAATATATATTGTGTCAGGACTTTGTGTCACATAGAAATTTTGTGCGGTAGCTTTAAAATGTGCGTTTACGAGAGTGACTTTTTATCAAAAGTTGCTTATAGTTCCATAGATTATATTTTATTGGGGACATATTTTTTTAATAATTGTTATCCCTAACAATTTCAATAAGATACACCCATCAGCTTTTATTGTTAAATAGATTAGTCTTTTTTAAAAATAAGTTCTACAAACCTTCTTGTTTAATTATACTCTATGAACTAAGTATGTTATTTTCCTTCAAATCAAACATCCTTGAAATACCCTATTAAAGTTCGGCCGTTCAGAGAATGCGTTCTTAACACCTATCAGTTAGTCACGACTAGTGATGGGTACAACATAACACTAATATAACAT
Organism: Calephelis virginiensis; assembly: GCA_002245475.1. NCBI lineage: Eukaryota > Metazoa > Arthropoda > Insecta > Lepidoptera > Riodinidae > Calephelis > Calephelis virginiensis. The sequence goes on from NJDC01003878.1 coordinate 8,194, forward strand.
AACAACATAATACTGAGTTCGTTACCGTTCCTCCAAAATGAAATTATTTTCGTTTTAAATTGGCGGAATCATTTAAAATTTATATTTTAGTTATTTAAGTGGAAACCAAAAAAAGGGTAATATATACAGCCTTATTCATAAAAAGTAGTTAAATAACCTCCTAAACATTGCTTAAGTAATCATTTGATTAAGCCTTAAACATTGTTTAAAAATTTAGTATTCATAAAGTACATTTTGACAGTGCATAGTTAAATACTGTTTAACTTGGTAGGTTTTGGTAGAAATGTGGCTGTATGCGTATAACTTTTGCTAAAAGTGAATTAAACAATTGTCATCCGTTGTCAACATCGTTGTTTCTGAATACGGTGTCGGACATCTATAACCTCTTGCTAAAGAGTATTTATATTCCTTGTCTATAACTATCTATCTGCTAATGTGCTGGGCACTGGCTGGGCTTGGGCTATGTAACTTGTTGGCGTTTTCTAAACAATGTTATCCCAAAGTTCAGTACTAGTCGTATAGTACCACAATAAAATAAAATTTATTAGAGTAAATAAAAGTTGATGCAACATAGTCACAAATCATTTTAACACTGCATTTCAAAAATAATATTTTTTAATGCATCTACAATATGATACTAAGCTAAATATAAAATGATGTCATTTCTGTAATATTTTCCCCCGTGTTGGTTTGAGTTCCTTTGTAGTAATAGACCATCTACCTTCCTGTTAGACAGCGCAGCGACTCACCCGGATTAGTACCACCGCCTTACCTATTCCTGCCGTCATAACGTCAGCGCTTGCAGTTGAATTTTTCTGGTTCGGAAAATAATGTAGCTTTTTGCTTGAGGCTTAACATCCCAGCCTCAGGTAGGAAACTCTCCATTGCCACCTTTGGTGTCTCTAGGCTGCGTGAAATTCTCACCATCAGAAAATCTGTCTACTTTTATGCTTCCAATGTCATAAAAATGCTCTGTAAATCTATTCGTTTTTTCATAGGAGTCATTGGCCATCTCCAAAATAAAACATATTATTATAGTCCTTTATTGTTCCAAAATTCAACATATCCCCTCCAAATTTGTCCAAACTTCAACGAAATCAAAATATTTCAATACATGTATTATAGAAAATTCATACACAAATAAGCCATACTAAATGGCTATTCGTTGCATTTTGTCATTGCACATATAATCAGCTGTTTGCAATTTAGTCAGCCATTTTGTTGATTAAGGTTTTAAACAAGGGTCCGAGGTTGTTTAAAGTGACAGCTGTTTAAGAGTATATTTAAACAAATGATTAACTCTAGATAGTGTTTATGAATAAACATTTTTTTAAACATTATTTAAATTGGTAATTAAAAGTTAAACAACGTTTATGAATAAGCCTGTAATATAACAAAAATTGTTTTATTTATTCTTTGTTACAAAGTTACAATCTGTATTTCTATGCAATAAAGTACATTGAATTGAATGTGCTTACAGAATATTAATCAGACTCCGATTCGCTTGAGGAGGTGGTGTCTCCATCATCATCTTCGCCTACATGTATAATTATATTAATATAATAACAGAATCAATCCTGATATCTCGGTCAAAATGTTCCACAATCAGATTTTTAGTCTTCTCAACAACCTTTGCCCAGTCATCTCTTGTGACTTTCCCACAGGCTTCTTTTGATAGGGCCATCATCTTTTTCGTGCTGAATGGCGGGGAAGTATTGTGGCGGGCGGCGTAACCTTTTATTTGAGCACAGATTAGCTCAATCGCGTTATATTGGCAATGATACGGAGGAATTCTTACAACGCGATGACCGTACTCCAAAGCCAGTTCATCGATTTCGTATCGCACATTTGCCGCTTTATTTTCTTTAACTAATTTAATTAGCTCTGCTTTTAGCATCTGCATATTTGCGTCAATGCCTTTTGCTTGCAACCAAGCCAACATTTCTTCGTTTTTATTAGCTTGGGTAGGTGGTTTCTGTATCTGAACCGAGTGATAGGAGGCATTATCCATGAATATTACAGAAGGCTCTGGTAGGCTGGGCAAAAGCACGTTCTGGAACCACTCTTTAAATGTAGTGGCATTCATTTCCTCGTGGAAATGACCACATTTGTGGTTGTTTGACCAAAAACCACAAATGAATACATTTGTGGTTTTTGATTGAAATGCCAGTAACGCGTTCTCCATAAAGCCGTATTTTGTAGAACCTGTATGGCATATTATCAGACGGGCCCCCTTACCCATTGGTACCTTCGACGTCGACGCTTGTGCATCATCCGTCCAAGAACGGGAAACCGTGTGATTGGGCGTTTAGCCAAGTTGGCATCAATGAACACATTATCCCAGTTATCATTTTATTTGCTTCTCTCAAAAAACTTATCCGTTTTAAAATTATGTCGTATCGTTCTAATAAAATTTTTCTTTTGTCTGTTTTTTTTATACCAAAAACCAATATCTTTTAAGATTTTGGTTAAAGCAGTTTTACCCCCGCTGAACAGTCCAGCTTCTCTTAACGACGCCAAAAGCTTCTTCCTGTTGCGATATTCATTTCTGGAATAGTAACCATATATATGATTTCTGATTGCATCGGCGTCAAAGGTGTCAATATCTGTCTCGGGTTTAGTTCTACGTTTCTTCTTCAGAGTACGTAAAATATTGTCTTCCATGCCAGTAGAGCCGAACTTTTCTTTATTAATATTTGTTATCGTTCGTTTGCTAACTCCAAGCGCCTAAGAGACGCGTTCTTGTACTTGTACGACAGGTACCAGGGGTCCGCCATTTTGCCGCTCCCGCTCAAAGTAATTTTGCAGCTTGATGGTTAACTCACGGGCTCCACTTTTCAATGTTTGTCCACGTTTAGGCATTATTATACACCAAAAGTCACAAAAACACAATCGAAGTCCGATTTAGCGCCGATGTCAGTTTGAAAAGCAGAAACAGTCCATTAAACGAAAGCCGGGTAATAAAATAAAAACAGATCGAAAACACTTGCAGAACCTGGTCTATGCGCACGAAACGACAACAGACGACTGTTTTAGCGTCACAAAATGGCGGCCCATAACTCCATTTGGGGTTACCGTTTTTAATCTAAGTATAAAAATGCTAGTAACGCTGACATAACCTTGTAATAGCGCAGTTTAGATTTAGAAAAATATTGTTTACCAAATTATTTGACACTCAGTTTGGCACAATATTATAACATTAATTGATTATTGATATAATAATGTTGTTTTAATGCTTATCAATTGTTTAAACGGTAAACAACCAGCAATAATATTTTTATCTTAACTGTAACGCCATTACAAAGTTACGTCGTCAGTTCAATCTCGACGTGTCAGGAACGCATTCTCTGAACGGCCGTAGTATGAATACGTATCTATTTGATCATCTTAGACAGTTTCGTTGATGGGGGTAATAGTCAATAGTAAAATTATAGAATTTATCCAGGAGTTTTGGCGCCATCGAGAGAAAAAATGGTCGAAGTTTTTTCATAATTATTGAATTTCGTGTTAATATTGAGTGAAATTAGTCAATTTTGGTGGCATTTTGTACAATTTTGTTCAGTAAGAGTGCACAAATGAAATAATCATAAAGAAATTAGCGTATCGTATATTTTCTCGTTGCCGCCAAATCTCGTTACCTGAGCTTGTGTAAAAAGGCCACCGCTTTACTCAAGAGCCTGACATGACTTATTGACGACTTACGACTGATGACTAATTAAAATTAATTGAAATTGATATAAAATTTGATGCAAATTTCTACTTGACTAATGGCTAAATACTAACGTGAAGACCAAAACTTAAAGAAAGAAAAAGATAGAATTTATCCCTCATGGAATTTAATTATTACTTTTTTTTAATTTATAAACAGCTAGATGTTGCCCGCCGCGATTATGGTCGTACAGGAACATTTTTGCGGTATAAAACTATCCTGTGTGTGTGTGACAAATTTTATGAAAATTGGTTCAGCAGTGTTTGCGTATTATGCAAGCAAACAAACATACAAAATTTTCGCATTCATAATATTAATAATAATAGGATTTTGTTATAAAAAGATGTCGTGAAAAGTACAATTCTGGCTCTGTTTATTTATTTATTTATTCTGTTTCGATTTTGTATAGACGATATTTGTGTAATAGAAATATTTGTTCGTATTTGTGTGTTTAATAATTTAAAATTATAATAGCTTATATGTATTATGTCGAGTATTGTCTATTAAAACTAAAAACTCAAATATATCTTAAAACATTCTTTATTTGCGGAATAATAAGAATAAAAATAATAAATAAACTGTAAATAAATGATAATAATAATAAAACTTTATTTGAAACGGTACAAACTTACAATGATAGCAGTACGATAGCCACCGCAATAGTCATACGACTGTGTCGCAGTTACTAACGCCCATCTCCAGGAACAGGTAGATATTTATACATATATGATGCATTCAAATTGCGTTTCCTTAAGTACAATATTAAAATAAAAACAAATTATCAATAATAAATTATATATATGTGTGTGCGCGTGTGTGCGCGTGTGTGCGCGTGTGTGCGCGTGTGCGCGTGTGCGCGTGTGTGCGTGTGTGCGTGTGTGCGTGTTTGTGTGTGTGTGTGTGTGTGTGAGAGAGAGAGAGAGAGAGAGTGTGCGTGTGCGTGGTACCAATCCGGGTGAGTCGCTGCGAAACTCTACCACCTAGTCAGATGTCACGGTGTTAGTGACGGTAAGCCTGTGCTCGCCTTTTACGAGCTGCCTGGCAGGAAGGCAGATGGTCTATTCTGCAAAGGAGCCCGGACCAACACGGGGATAATGTCATTTGTGTTGTGCGAATATTTTTATTATTTATGTAAATTTTTGTATGTAAATGAGATGAATGTACCTTGGGAGACCTGGGTTGACATTGCACAATCAAATCGCTCGTGTGTTATCCGAAGGCTGTGTCAAGAGTCTCCGAAACCGGCGTATTTGTATGAAAAGGGTAATGAATGTGAAGGAAGCCAGGAGGTTTGCCATCGTGGAGTTTGTCACTCGACACTTTTTGCCTATCTCGTAAGGGACTTAGCGTCATATTTATTATGTATGTATGTATGTATGTATGTAAATAAATTATTAATTATTTAATGATGACTGACTCTTTTACAATATCTGCTATAAACTATTACGGTTTCCAAACTTTGCCACTCAGGAGAATAAACAGCAGAACAAACTGCTTGCTTTTGGTTAAAATTGATTTTTATGTAAATAATTAGTATTTTTACAGTCTTATAATTAGTATTTTTACACCCTTATCTCTGAAGAGGTTGGTAGATGTACAACCAGGACACCCACGATTAGCCAAAGGCACTTAGTTCCACAATGTGATAAGTGGAAAGCCTTATCCAATATAGAAATTTATAGAAAAAAGAAATTTATAAAAAGAAATTTATAGAAAAAAGAAATTTATAAAAATAAATTTATAGAAAAAACACATTTTCTTTTAAGTGACCGACCCGGGAATCGAACCAGCGACCTCATAAAGTCAAGTCCAACATCTGGACCGCTAGATCACACAGGCGATTATTTTTATTAGGAATTTTTGTTGTACACATTTTCTTTTAAGTGACCGACCGACCCGGGAATGGAACCAGCGACCTCATAAAGTCAAGTCCAACATCTGGACCGCTAGATCACACAGGCGATTATTTTTATTAGGAATTAACGCAATTTTTGTTGTACGACCCGGGATTCGAACTCGGACCTCATATAGGTGGTTGCTGGCGGAGCACAGAGGCGATCGAAAAGTGTAAAGATTGTGGAAAGTGAAGTCGGCTCGTTAGTCGTGTGTATATTGTATAGTCGTACATATTCCCTTAGGCGTGGCGTTCAGCTGCGTGGGCGTGTACGCTGCGTTCACGCTGGCGGTGACCCAGTGGCGGACGCAGTTCCGCGTGCACATGAACCGCGCCGAGAACGACGCCGGGAACAAGGCCGTCGACTCGCTCATCAACTACGAGACCGTCAAGGTGACAATCACACTACTTTTTAGTCCGTCCGTCCGTCCATTTATCACGTGATTTTTTTTTATAATTTTCTTAGCTCTTAGGTGATACAAGGTCAAATTACAGCTTACGCCACTTCCCCATTGAAAATCTAGACTTTTTTTGACTTACTTTATCTGGATAATAAAGTCAAAGGAAAACTCAAACAATAGAAAATCAAATTCATGTTTTAAACAAATTAAAATGAGGTAAAAGTATTATTGTTTTGAATGATGTAAAATGACTATTTTTATCGCAGTATTTCAACAACGAAGACTACGAACTAAAGAAGTACGACGAGAGTCTGAAGAAGTACGAGGATGCGTCGCTGAAGACCGCATCAAGTCTGGCGCTCCTCAACTTCGGCCAGCACGCCATATTCAGCACGGGGCTCAGCGTCATCATGATCATGGCGGCCAAAGAAATCGCTGCCGGTTGGTATTTCTGGAGTTAGCATTTAACATAAAGCTGGTTTTGCGATCACCACCTAGACCAAAAATGTGCCAAAAGTGACAAAAATAAACCAGAATAATATTGAAAATATTGGTAACACATCATTTTTACACTTCTCTGCAGCTGTTGTATATGGCATATGCTATTAAGTCGGGTACTTATCAAAAAATCTGTTGTTTCTTTCTCTTTTCATTACATAAAAATAATATTACTTCGACTGAAAAATGTGTAAAAATATTTTTAATGGTATCTTCACGCTCATATCCTCGAAGATTTAGGCAGAGCCACGACTAAGGCACCCACGATTAGCTGAAGACACTAAGTCCCACAATATGATAGTTGAAAAGACTATCGCCAAACAGGCACATATTCAATCCCGAGCAACGTTTTTGTTGTTATTAGAAAATTGGAAAAATCCAATTTTCTTTTTGTTGCCCGACGCGGGATTCGAACCCGTCACCTCAGCCAGTCAAAGTCCGACAAATGAACCGCTAGTCCACGGAGACGATAAAACTGCGATATCTCCTAAGATTTTCATTTAAATCGAATGATATAAAAGGCAATTTTATTTTAACTTAAAAACTTGTGATGAATAACTTATTTATTTTAATAAGGATTAATCGCAAATAATGCACTACGTTAAGACAAATTTGGTTAGCATAAGTAAGGTTGTATTGAGCTAACCTTAAAAGATAGAAAGATGATGTCGAGGACTTTTTTTAGAACTTTTAAAGGGGAACAATTCTGCAATACATGATTTTTGCGAAACTAACCGTTTACGCAGCGTATACAGCGGGAACTGATTGAGAAAATACTCTGATTTTGAAACATTCTTCACTGGTGTTAGGCTCCTATTGGTTATATCGTGATGGTATATAGTCTATGGACTTCGTCGATAAATGGGCTATCTAACATTGAATTTAAATTTTTCGAATCGGATCAGTAGTTTCTTAGACAAACAAACAAAGTCTTCAGCTTTATAATATTATTATGGATTATTTAAAAATGTTAGCGTTCTGCACTTCTTCTACACATAAACTGCGCAATTTTCGTAGAAAGGGGTCCAAAGCTTTTGCTTCACGTATTAATATTATGATTAATTGGGTTTATATGGTTAACATAGTCCAATGTACATGGTAAAAAGGGATTATATATAGGGTAAATAATAAATGAACGGGTTTATATAGTGGACAGCAGTACGCAAAATCACGGCACAATTTGGCAACGTACCATTTTGAATTGTATTTGCCAATAAGTTAACTGTATTAGAAGGTCTGTCTGCTTTTGGATTTTTCATCCTCTTAGTGCATTTAATATGAAATTGGTATGTGTCAGGTCGCATGTCCGTGGGCGACCTGGTGATGGTGAACGGGCTGGTGTTCCAGCTGTCCATCCCGCTGGGCTTCCTGGGCTCCGTGTATCGCGAGGTGCGCCAGGCGCTCGTCGACATGCAGACCATGTTCACGCTCATGACCGTGCAGTCCAGGGTCAAGGTCCGTACACCACATCCACATCCACACACATCTCACTTCTATACATATACACACATACATATAAATATCCACACTGATTACTCGAATTATTGATCAAAACCAAAAGTTAACATAATATAAACTTAATGTAAACTTGTATTATAAACATGTGACAATTTTTTTTATTATAACAATGTGGGAACGCGTGTGGGTGACCACATGGTGAACTACCTGCTTTATGCAGATGATGCTGTACTTTTGGGCTCTACACCATCTGAGCTGCAAACACTGGTCACACTTCTGGAAGGTGATTTTAAAGAAAGAGGCTTACATTTAAATATGATGAAAACCAAAGTAATAGTGTTTGAAAGAGACGAAGCCAGAACGGATGTAAGAGTTTTAGCTGATGATGTAGTGCCAGAACTAGTAAATGAAATTGTATATTTTAGTTGTGCTTTATGCAGCTTATTTTATCTACATATTTAGATATATATATGTATTATTTTCGTCGACTAAGCATATAATATGCTAACTTTGGAGTTAGATTCAATTTGTGTAATTTGTCCAGAGATATTTATTATTGTTTTCATAAAATTTTATTATTTTTGGGCAAATATTTAACAATTATTTGTTTGTAGGAAAATGTTGAAGCTCCCAAATTAATAATTAATCCAAAGACTGCCTCAATAGAATTTAAGGACGTCAGTTTCAAATATGTGAATGGGAAACCTATCTTCAATAATCTGAGTTTTTCCATACCGGCGGGGAAGAAGATAGGTATTGTCGGTGGTTCTGGAAGTGGGCAAGTATACTTAATTTTTATTTAAATATATCC
>NJDC01003878.1:38552-54841 GCA_002245475.1 Calephelis virginiensis
ATAAGATGCGAACATAGGTTAAATGGGTATTTACCAGCAGAACCACTGGTGATATAGTCCCTGCAGCAAGTTGTCTGGGTAGGGATCCACCGCCTTATCTGTTCCTACTTATAAGTACAGTAAGTGCAGGTATGAGAAACTTTAGGGCCTTTGTTACATTTGCCTTATAGCCGGTGCTCGGAAAGCATGCTTTGTTTAGGTACTTAATGCGGATTTAGCCTAAGAACGCACGGTGCGGTTTTTACCTGCGTCCGCGGCGGTTGCGTGTCCGCAGGTTCTGTAGATTGTAGATTTCTATGCAAAAAGTAAGAGCACATTTCACGATGCGTTTTATACCCGCAGCACCTGCGGTTGTTTTACGGTTCCCGCGGCAGCGGTCGCCCGTCCATAGAATCGTACAAGTTTGCGAACGATTACTTCAACCGCGCCCCGCGATGGCTATTTGACCACACAAAGTAGCGGTTTAGTGAGTTTTGAAATAAAACCGTAAGTTCTAAACCGTGAAAACCGCTACGTGTGTTCTTAAGCTTACACTGCACCGGGCGGGCTCAGGCGTGCGGTTTTTAAATTGCGATGCGGGTTTTAATTTTGAAATAGCACCGTACGGAGGTGCGGTGGCCAGTGGCAGTGTTTTATACCGTGCGGTTTTTGTATACAATTCAAGTTTTTTTCAGTACAAATATAAACACATCGTCGCACACCGTGTCCGGTGCAGTCGGAAGCAAATGTATTATATAAAATAACTATCACTGCTCAAATTATACAAACTGATATAACCCCAAATCGAGTAAATTCTAATTATGTTAACTAACACCATGAAATCCTACCATCCTTAAATTAATTTATAACAAATTATGAAACTTATGTTCATAAATAAATAAAATGTTTACTAAAATGTAAATAAGGGCTGTGATTTAAATGTACATTTTTATAGAAATATGTAACTTTTTAAAATGAACTAAATATTTGCACACCACAACAACAATGTGGTAGAATATGTTGTATTCTTAAATATCTTTATAACAACTTTTTAACACACATATTCCGCAAATAAATAATTTTCATTTCATTTCATTTTCTACTAGGTGGTAGAGTTTCGCAGCGACTCGCCCGGGTTGGTACCACCGCTTTACCTATTTCTGCCGCCGTAACGACAATTCTTACTGTTGTCGTGTTCCGGTTTGGAGGGTAAGGTGGCCGATAAACTTACTTTTGCTGGAGGCCTTACATCTTGGCGTTAGGTTGGCACTGCACTATTATCACCTTTGGTATCTCCAGGTGGCGTGAATTTCTTACCATCAGGGAATCCGTCTGCTTTTTTGCCTTCCAATATCATAAAAAGTGTCCTGGTGTTATGAGTGTTAGTTAACTGCAGTACACAGAAAAACTAAATGTAAAGTAAATGCATTATGCACCGGTACACAGATATACAAACATTTATGTTCAGATCATAAACGCTTACCATTGTCGGAATAGAACTCGAGCCTCGTAATTGACCGGTGGTATTCGGCGTATATGCTAACCGCTTTACCAACGAGACGGTCAGTATCCTATCCTATAAGTATTATAATTTCGTATGTTTGTTTGTTACACCTTCACGCAAAAACTGCTGAACCGATTTTCATCAAGTTTGGCACACACTTAGAGCGTAACATGGAATAATAATAATTTTTATCCCAAATTCCTTTGGGACCATTATCCTCCGGGCAACGCTGTGGGCAACAGCTGGTATTTGATACTTTTTTTTCAATTTTAGCCCTGATGATGCTGTTGTAAGCGAAACCTTTAGGCTATTTAAAAAATAAGAACTTTTAAGTGATAAGTAAAACAGTACAAGTGTTTCTTCATTAAAAAATATAAAATGTTTGGAAGTTTTAGCAAGCGCCGATGGTGGAAAATAACACACCTTTTCACGCCAATTACTCCGTAAACAAAAAGTGTTTCTTCATCTTATATATAAAATTCTCGTGTCACAGTTTTCGTTGCCATACTCCTCCGAAGCGGCTTGGCCGATTGTGATGAATTTTTTTGTGCTTGTCCGGTATCTATGAGAATCGGCCAACATCTATTTTTCATCTCCCTAAATGTTAAGGGTGGTCCACCCCTAAATTTTTTTTTTGCAATTTTCAGTCAAAATTTTTTGTTTTTATTTTTTTATGACACTGCATATAAAAGTACATACAACCCTAAATTTTCACCCTTTTATCACCAACCCCTATTTTTTAATAGTCATTTTTTATCCCGGGTCGATAACTGATCAATCGTCATTTAATTAGATGGCAAAACAACGTTTGCCGGGTCAGCTAGTCTTATATACAAAATTCTCGAGTCACAATGTTCGTTCCCGTACTCCTCCGAAACGGCTTGATCGATTCTCATGAAATTTTGTGAGTATATTGAACAGGTCTGACAATCGGCCAACATCTATTTTTCATAACCCTAAGCTCAGCTAACCTCAGCTACCGGGTCAGCTAGTTTGAAATATAAAACGGTCAGTTCTAATAGACTTCAAGAAAATAAACAGGCTGTTATTTTTTTATTTGCAGAAGCTCATTAGAGAGCGTATACAGCAGCAACTCTCGTCTCAACTTGCTGAACAAACGCAAACGCATGAACTTGAGTGTGGACATGTCCAACCCATCAGTGGGCAGAGGGGATCGGTACGTGACACAGAGAGTGCTGTCCGCCAAGACGCACCGCGTCAAACAGCTGCAGAACCAGTTAGCTGATGCGCACTATCATCTGCAGGTCAGTGCCTATGAGGAATATTAATATTAATATCAGTCCCCCTGTTGGTCCAGGCTCTTTTGCAAATAGACCATCTGCATTCCTGTGCCAGGTAGCTCGTAAAAGGCGAGCATAGGCTTACTGTTACCTATGATATATGTATAGAATTTCAGTCCCCCTGTTGGTCCCGGCTTCTTTGCAGAATAGTGTGCCTTCCTGTGCCGGGCAGCACGTAAAAGGTGAGCTTACCGCCACTAACACATTGACATCTGACTAGGTGAGTTTCACAGCGGCTCCCTTGGATTGGTACCACCGCCTCTCCTATTCCTGCCGCCATAATATCAGCGCTTGCCGTATAGCTATTCCGGTTCGTAGGATAAGCTAGTCGGTGAATTTACATTTGCTCAAGGCCTAACACCCTAAGGTTGGCAACGCACCATTACCACCTTTGGTGTCTCTAGGCGGCGTGAATTTCTTACCATCAGGGAAACCGTCTGCTTGTTTGCCTTCCAATATAATAAAAAAAAGTCAGGGAAAGTGTCTACGTGGGGTTAGGGTCAATATCGCCTAGATTACTGTCCCTTGCTCCAATTTAAAGGACAAAGTTAAGAGTATGTAGTAACTATCGCCTCTGTGTTCTAGCGGTTCACTTGTTGGACTTGACTGCATGAGGTCCCGGGTTCGAATCCCGGGTCGGGCAACAAAAAGAAAATTAGGTTTTTCCAAATTTTCTAAAAAAAAAAAAATTTGCTCGGGATAGGATATGTGCCCGGTTGGCGATAGGCTTGCCACATATCACATTGTAGGGGACTTAGTATCTTCGGCTAGTCGTGGGTGCCCTGGTTGTGCCTCTGCCTACCTCTTCGGGGATATGGGCGCGAAGATACTTTTTTATCTAGTAACTTATTTAGATACACAAGAGGTGATATCCCAGTCTTCGGCAAGCGCCATTCCATTTTTGTGGCTATGTCCATAACCCTGACCGACTTGTGCCCGTCACACTTTCAGAGTCTATTGAGGTTGACAGACAGATGACGATTATGATGATGATAATGTTTAGTATAAAAGCCGCTATGTCCACGTGGAACTATATATACACAACATTACGTTCAAGATATATTAAGATTTTAGATTAAGAATTAATAACATTAAGATTTTGGTTTTCACTCTATGTAGGTATATTATTAATCTGTGAATGAATGAATACACTTTATTATGCATAAAAATAATACACACTCTTTCACTTAAAATATTTAACTTAGTTGCACAAAGGCGGTCTTATCAGTTAAAAGCGATCTCTGCCAAACAACTTTTTGACAGGGTAATGTAATAAAATAGCACCACTAGTCGCTAGCTTCTTTCTGGCATCTCATGGAATAGCTGCAGACTAGTGGTGTCACTTTACCTGAGCAGCGGCGTACATAAAAGGCTTTATCCGAGACTAGCTTTGTAGGCTTAATGTGGAAAGGTCGTTAAGCGTAGGTACTAACTTGAACGAATATTTTTTGAAGAAAAAACCGATAACTGTTACATCTATGGTGTCTGCAGGCCACGGTTATCTCTAATATAAAATGCAAACTTTAGAAATCAATTTTGATTTCAAATGCTGTTTGACTAGATAACAAACCTCAAAACTACTGCATAGATAAAACCTAGAAATATTGTGAGTGCCTAAGCGCAAAGAAACTTTTTGTGTACGTCCGAAATACTTCATTCTAGAAATAAAATAACTTATAAAAACTAAAATCACTGAATCGTTTAGTATCGTCGACACTATTAAAGTTTTTTAATAAGATTTATTAGAATAATATGCCCTGTCTGTTATTATTATAAGACTCTGATATACGTAGTTTTTATTTAGATAATATTTTTCACTATTTTTAGGCCATATATCTTCAAATTGCTTTTTTGACACCTGGGAGTTCTACACTTACATGAAAGTCGTGTTAGTAATAGTAATTATAACTCAACGGCTGAGCCAAATTGTCTAAAAATTGTTATTTTATTGTTATAATTGTTAGCTTAGAATCAGAAGACGGACAAATAATATTTTATAATTTATATCCCGTTCGACTGTGTTATAAATTAGGTAAACGAACAACACTCACTCAGAATTGTCTTTTAATCAGTCATTTAGTCGACAATTTCAATACAAAATTGTGCTTAGTGATAAATGAAACGTTAAATTGACGTCTCTGAGTGCGGTCCTTACAAATATAAAATTAGCCACAGTATTAGTCATAAATAAAAAAAATAAACATGATATCTCAGCTAAAAATAAAATGTAATACTTTAATAATGTTGGCTAACTAATAAGAATTAACAAAGGAATCAGTCTCCCGAATCAATACTAATTTTATCACAAAAAACGATTTGAAGCACCTGGATGACCACGTTGCTCACCTCGCCTTTTACCATGATACGCATTTATTGTGTAATTAATAACATATTAATATTTATATAAAAAACTAGGTACGCTTTTAAAATTTTTTCGCCACTAACGTATATTTCTTGGGGTCAGTGATAGTTTTTCCCTTTGCGCTTGGAAGAGACCATAATATATGCTTCTATTGTGTCTCACAAGCTCAGTACTTGTTCGTTTAAAAAAATGCTTATTACAGATACTACGTTTTACTTTCAGGAGCTTAGTAATGAGAATCGTATTTTAAGAGCCCTGCAGAAGAAACAAGAAATTGCCCTTCAAAGGTTAGTGAGTACTACAAGATAAAACGTTGTTCTCGGTCTCTGTTTCCCCATCTCCATTACTCTTTCCAAACACAAATATGGTTTTGTAGTATTTGTAGTTTTTACTGATAGATTAGAAATTTTCCTTTTTGGGTTTCTTAGGGCCACTTGCACGTTCATGGGTTAATTAAATATTTTACTCGGAGTTAGACTTCTTAACCTGGGTTAAACGACTTTTTATTTGACAATTTAACTCACAATGTTTAAAAAATAGCCTTTGCTTATAATAAATATTATGTTTCACATTAAACCCTTGTGAAGCCGATAGTTTTTATTTAATTTTTGAAGATCCCCCATATCTTCCTGAGTTTATAAAGCGTGCAAGCAAACATACGGTAGATTTCTGTACAATTCGTCCTGATGTATCATCTACTGCCATCATAACGGCAGTGCTCATTATATTCCGGTTTGAAGAGAAGGATCATAGGTAATCTTACGTGAGTATTTGAGTTGGCAGTAAAATCAAACAGGTTTCATGTCGATAGGCATTTATTAATTTTTCTCTTCATAAAATCCATTTCTTTGTTTTCCTTCTATTATATAAAAATGTATAGTACTTAGTTATGTTTCGCCTTCGGATATCGCGTTAGAGTTTAAGGTATCATGCCCATTATTAGAACTTGATTCGTGGCTATCTACAACTGTGCGATTCCAAAGAGAAATGTCTCCCCCCCCCCCCGCATAACACCTTTGTGGAACCAGTTACCGACGGCGGTATTTCCAAACGAATATGACTAAGGAAAACTCAAGAAATGAGCGTACTTATTCCTTCAAGGTCGGCAACGCATCTGTGCTACTCCAGGTGCTGAGAGGTTTGCCTCCTCTTTATAAAAAAAGATTAAAAGCCAATATAATGTTGATTTTTTTTATGTTGCCCGCCTCGTTTGCATATTGGTAAACATAAATGCCTAAATTCGTCAACTAATGGAGAGGCATCGGGGATCATACCCAATTCCCGATGGGGGTCGACATTTCTGTGATAAATACATAAATTTCTATATTTCTAGATTCGGGTGTTTATTAAATTTATGCCAGTATCTATATTAGTGTTTCTATGTATTAGTATCGTTGACTAACATCCATAACACAAGCAAATGACTTGCTTACTTTGGAGAAGTCCAGGGATGTTTTTTTCTTGTTGGCAGATACGAGAATTCCAACGCTGAACTGCCCCAAGTTCTAAATTCACACAACGAAGAGATAAGGATCCAGCAGAGCAAGTACAAGCAGATAAAAGTACAGTACAAGGAGGCTTTGCAGAAGCTCAAGGAAAGGGACATGCAGCTGCAACAGCTCAAGGATGAACACCAGCATTTATTGGAATTGAGTAGAGACAAGTGAATATATTTTGGCATTAAGGGCTTTCGCTAAGACGTGTTGGTACACGGAGGGGGCGCCCGCTCGTGTTCAATTTTGTCCAGGAACTACAGCAGGCTCCTTTTTTATGAAACCACACGTGACTTGGCAGAGGTCTTTAGAATACTTTAATTAATCTTTTGCAGCACTTGGTTAATATAATTATTATCAAAGAAATAATTAAGATGTCATGACGAGCTTCGAGGGTTGAAAACTTATATAAATTTATTCAGTCTACGAAGTCCAAAGTTTAAATAAGTTTAATGTTAAAAGTAGCTGTCGAAGCAAGATAGGTAAGTATCTTCACGCCCGTAAGTAGAAACTTACAGTCACTAACACCCTGACATCGGATTAGGCGGTAGAGTTTCGCAGCAACTTGCCCGAATTGGTACCACCGTCCTACCTGTTCCTGCCGCCATTACGTCAGTGCTTACCGCTGACCTATTCCGGTTCGGATGATAAGGTTGCACTTTTACCATGGTGTTTTGCTCTGAACGACCACATCGTCGGGTTAGCGTTGAGACTTTTCCCTTGCTTCAGCTTCAGAGCAATTACAATACAGTGGCCCGAGATGCGTAAATGCCAGGTTGGCGATCCTATAACTTCAGCTAGCCGAGGATGCTCTTTTTGTACCGGGATACGAGCTTGAAGATATTTTGATGTTACAGAAACCTCCTGGAACGTGAGAAACTGCAAGCTCAAGTTACAGAACTGACAACAAAAGTCCAAGCCCAGAATGAGACCATAAACCTGCTGCAACGTCGCATCGCCCTCGAGGCGAAGAACTTCCGGCACCAGCTGCAAGCCGAGATCAACAAACACAAAGATACGAGACACGACCTGGATCTTGCTATTAATAATGCTGATAAATTATCCACTATCATTGAGGTAGTACTGTAAACAGATATTACTACAATCCTTAACTGTTTTAAATAAAATTGTACTGTGTATAAATTTAATTTACCTATACAAAATATATATTTTTTAAAAAAAAATTTATGATAGTGGATCGTAAACAAGCAGATGGATTTCCTGATGGCAAGAAATTCACGCCGCCTAGAGCTTTCAAAAGTGGTAATGTTGTGTTGCCATTGCTTATCCTTCGGCAAGCACTGACGTTATAGCGGCAGAAATAAGTAAAGCGGTGGTACCAATCTGGGCGAGTCGTTGCGAAACTACCACCTAGTCAGATGGCACGGTGTTAGTGACGGTAAGCCTAATGCTCGCCTTTCACGAGCTGCCTGTCAGGAAGGCAGATGATCTGTTCTGCAAATTAGCCCGGACCAACAAGTACCCCCTGGACTTCCCTCCTCTTAAATCCGCCCATGTCCTCCGCGTTTGGAGTCTCAGCTTACATCAAGTTACAGCCTCAGCTTTAATACTTTATTCGAATACTGGCTGTTTGCTCGTCAGCGTAGAACATTTTTTTTAACTTTTATTATATTCCATTATGTTCCAGTAGATGTTGATTTTTTTTAAATGTAGCCTTTATTTGAACTTGGGTATTTAAGTATGAAAATATTATCAATAATTATCAGTATTGGAGCAGCGTTTTGGCTTTGAAAGTATAACAGACAGATGGACTTTCGCATTTATATTATAAGTCCACCCTTACAATTAACTTGTTTATTCTGTTCTAGATGAAAGAAAAGATGCTCAGTACAGTAGCAAGTAGAAGAAGCAAGTCTCCTGTGAAAGTGCCTTCGATAACAAATATACCAAGGACGCTCAGTAAAGGTGTTAAAGAAAACGTAGCAAGAGCGGCAGCAGAAAAAAACAGTGTATGTAGGCAAAAGTACTTATTTTCAGAAAATTAATGTAATTTTTTTTGTATTTTTTTACCGGAGAACATTGTTTTTGGAATCAATGTTACTGTGTGCTTATTAATTTTCTTTATTTACCCTGTATATATGTGACTAGTAAAAAAAAGAGTATTTTCTGACGTATTTTGTTATATATTATTCTGAAGTACAAAAATAAATGACCAAAACGGAGTCAATCTACCTGCACTTCTGAATTCTCACCTGCACTCAGTTGGACAGCTTACAGGTGACGGCGTAGTGCTGAATTTTATTATTTTATGCTCTTATATCGTCCTACATGACATACATACGTGACGTCCTATATAACCTGGTGGTGCATATGACCCATCTATTTTTGGCATGGGCCTGTAGTCTATAAATCACGTATGTGAATGTAGAAACACGTTTCTAAAGCAGACAACTTAATAATGTTACTTTTGTGTAACAGATGCGCACGCAACTAAAAAAATTCTGTGACTTTTGTGTGACGGATCTCAAAATTTCACTCTTATATTTTTATTAGCGTGTCTAAATAATTATAATTTAAAAAAATCAAAAAAACATATTTAATTTTTGCTGCCCAACCGGGGAAACTCGGGCCCAACACCGGCACCGGACGGCTAGACCACAAAGCCGACTAGTACTGTTATTACAAGATTAAATAAATCTATATTCATGCGTTTTCTAATGCTTTTAATGTAAAGTCCAGATAATGAGTAAGTAACACATTTTTATTCGAGATGTACTTTTGCTAACGTAAATCGATTCATCTCTGACTGTTAATATTCGAGGTTACATTTACTTGTACTGTCCGAACAAAAGGAGACCCTACCCCAACAAAAAAAGTAGAAGAATAATAACTTTTGTATCACGAAGTGCGAACGTATTGTTGAACTGTCGAAAGTAAGCCAATTAGTTCACAAAAGGCATGTCAAAATAAAACCTTCAGTTACTAATGTTGATACTCGTATTTTTATTTAGGAAACTTTTTTTATTTTTATTTGACTTTAGAATTGTAAAATTAAATTTTCAGGTAGACCAAAGTTTACTAGCGAAGCTTTGTGAGAACTCCCGAAATATAAACAGTGCCTTATCTCATGAAGAAGAAAACAGCTCATCCACGGAAACTCGTTCACGCTATATGATAAGCCGTTCTTCCACTAGCTCCAGAACAACGCATCAAACAAGGAAAAGTTCCAAAGGCTCGGATGATATATTAGAACTTGCTAAAACAGTGCAAGATGGCATGGCCGACTTGGCGATAGATGATGAGTTTAACTACAGAAACGCTACCCCGGATGAAATGCAGAAAAAAATGGAAGAAATGAAAGCAGATTTAATGAACAAAATAAAACACAATGAAGATCCTTTATCGCGCAAATCAAGTGCCCTAAGGAGAAAGTCACCAGAAGAGTCAATTGAAGAACAAATATTAGAGGAAGTTATAACAGAACGCCCCAAATCTAGAGGTCGCAGGGGATCAACCGTATCTTTTTACAACACCAGTGACAACACCAATAATGCCACACTATTTCCTGCAGGGGATAATAATGAAAAAATGGTACCGAAACGTGAAAACAGTGCTATAGAGAGAAAAACAAATTTAGAGAAAAAACCAATAGATTCGTACTGCAAAGACATTATTCTAGATATAGAAAAAAGTAGTAAAGTTATTGATACGCATATAATACAATTTAGTCAATCTAGACAAGCGAGTGATAAACTTGTAGAACAATTGCAAGCCGTCGATAAGCTCAATGAATTTGTTAACGGAAAAGGGGATATACCTGCAGAAACATTGACAGAATTAAATAATAATTTCAAAGTGTTGACTGAACAAGTTATAGGTGAAGCTCCGATTCCACGCAAACGTTCTTTATCTGGCAGAAATAATTCTAGAATAGAATCAAGGACTAGTATATTAGGAGATGCTCATATGAGTAATCAGGATCTCCTTGAAGATTTGCTTGGGAAAAAATGATATTTGGTTTATGATTTGATTGTATAAAGAAGATATAGGAAACGATATCAATCTTTCTAAATATGAACTTCTTGAATTCTACTTTCATAGCAGTTTTAATTTTTATTTCTAAAATTTGGTTTTGTACCAAGATATCAAGACATTATTTACTTAGTATTTTATATTTACTTAGTGTTTACACTTATTGACACATAAAATACAAATACTATTTTTGTATGCAAATATTTTAGTGTTTTTATGTACATGGAGAAACCAAGTAATATGTCCTTGCAATTACTTTATTGAAAATAATTTGCCAAATTATTAAGGTAGTTTTAATTTTTAATGTTAGACACTAAGTATAAGGGCTGAAACACATAACCGCAATAAGTTTCTTACGATGGTCTATGGCAGAGAAACGTCTATGACGCCTCAATGCAAACCGACGATTATAGAAAAGCGGCACCGCAACGCAGTTATGTGTTTAGGCCTTAAAGCGGTTTTTACACCTATCACAGTCACAGTTTGACAGTCTAAATAATGTAAATATGGGTACGGTATTACTGTTTTTATTCTTGGTATTAAGAATTTCATATGAAGACGATTTGAATTAGTCATTTCATATCTCAACAACGAATTTTAAACCATAAAACTAAAACGTATCTTACGCAAAGTATCACTATACTTAGACTGATCTTACAACATGCTTGATATTTTCCATCGTCGGCGCTTGGGAAAACTTCCAAATATTCATATTTTTAAATAACGAAGCACTTGTACTGTTTTACGTATCACTTTTTGCAAATAGCCTACCGGTTTCGCTTATACAGCATCATCAGGGCTAAAACTTAAGTATTATAATAAATTATAAGTGATACGTGTAAAACAGTACAAGTGTTTCGTTATTTAAAAATATGAGTTATATTATGTTATTGTAGAATTCCTATCTATTATGTCATTTTGGGTCTTCTTTGTAGAATATACTACCTGTGTCAATGCCTGGCAGCTTGTTTGAGGCAAGCATAGGTTAAATAGGTCATAATAACCAAGTTTTTTACCTTTGGTGGTAGAATTTTATGCAACAGTTTGTCCAGGTAGGGATCCACTGCCATATAAGGCGGCCCTACCGTCATGATAGCAGTTTTATGTTCCGGTACTAATAATTGAGTAGGTGGATTTGCGCAGGAAACAGACGGTCAGTGCCTGTAAATTTTTTTTTCGTAAAATTTAAAGCATGAGTCCAGCCTTTATCTAATTCAGGATCTTATTTTGATGTTATTCTTAAGTTATACGTACACTTCTAAGCTGTAATGACGCGCCAATCATCGCATTTACGTATACGAGTACAGTAGTACTATTTAAACTATGCGCGTCGGGTATATTCGTCAAGCTTCGGAAATCCGAATGTATTTTAAAGATATCTATAAAGAGTTGTTAATACATATAATATCATTTCGCTTGATTTTAGATTAGGTCAGTCAATTTAAAAATAAAATACTCCTGTAATTGTTCGTTCAGTTACCTGTTGAGGATAGCGCACATTTGGCTGGACTGGGACGGGGCGCACCGCAGCATAGTAATCCGCCTAAATCGCTTTCATACACTTTATATGGAGGCACCCCGCGCGCAGTCCCCAATGCGGCTTAAAGTCAACAAAGAGGAGAGTAGAAACGATTTTAGTAATGTGAATGTACTGTTAGTTTTAAAGTTCTGTACAACTGTCAGAGGTAGTACACTCCCACTTTCTACACTTGGCGTTTTTTATGATAATGGAAGGCAAACAAGCAGATGGATTTTCTGATGGTAAGAAATTAACAACGCCGTGAGACACCAAAGGTGGTACTGGTGCATTGCCAACCTATAGGCGGGAAGTTCGGACTCTAAATTTACTAGCTACTTTATCCTCCGAACCAGAATACGTCAACGGCAAGCACTAACGTAATGGCGGCAGGAATAGTTAAGGTGCTGGTACTAATCCAGTGGAGTCGCTGCGAAACTGCACCACCTAGTCAGAGGACACGGTGCTAGTGACTGTAAGCCTATGTTCGCCTTTTACGAGCTACCTGGCAGGAAAGCAGATGGTCTATTCTGTAAAGGAGCTCAAACCGATACAGGAAAAAAAAAAGGTTAAGTTAGAGGAGCCCTTCTTCTTTTTTTAGTCTACTCTTTGTTAACGAGTAACAAAAATCCGCTGCTGCGATACGGCCCGGTGCGCCTGTGCTTGCTTTGCAATGGGATGTGCCCAGACCCGATACGCTGTGTCTCGTCAACATTGTGCGCTATCCATTACATGTCAAATCGGATTATTAGATCAACAAGGTAGAGCAGATCTTGTTCCATACAATGTGACAGTTGACCGACCACTTTGCACGCTGCTTGCAATTTCCGAAAAACGTGACTCATAATTAACCTTTTACTGAACGTGCCTCCACCGCCTATCATCCTATTAATATTATAAATGCGAAAGTTTGTAAGTATGGATGTATGGATGTTTGTTACTGTTTCACGCTCGAATGGCTGAACGGATTTGTCTGAAATTTGGAAGATAGATAGATTGTGACCTGGATTAACATATAGGCTATTTTAAATCCCGATCGCACACCGGGTTTCTGTGAAAACGCGGGCGAAGCCGCAGGTAGCAGCTAGTATAAAATCATTCTTAACCAATTAGTGCTTATAAAAATTATCTAAAATCGATATGATTATGTTGTTAACTGACTTACTATACAATATGGAGATAATTTTGAAAGTACAGACAATCACTTCAAAAACAACAGTTAGAAATGAGTTATTTTTAAGACGTTGGCGGTGTGAGATAGATGTTATATTATGTCTTATTTTTCAGACTATGGCGGTTAATAGGTTAAGGTGTCGTTATTAGGTAATATTCGCCCTAAAAATATACAGGTAGTGAGGCGCGACTTTTCAAATTAGACCAGCCTTTCCCAAAGTGGGCGATAACGCCCCCTTGTGAGCGCTGGAAACCTAGAGGGGGGCGGTATAAATCTTAAAAAAAATGTTTTTTTTTAAACTAGGCGCAACAAATATGTTATTGAGGTTAATGACAAGAAAAAAACGAAGGGGGGGGGGGTTTAAAACAACTGATTTTCAAAGTGGGCGTTACACGAAATAAGTTTGGGAACCTCTGGATTAGACGACCTCTAGCAATACAATCCTAAAATTAAAAATGTTTAATGAAATCTTGACAAATACTATATGCAATGTAGCTAAGAAGTGTCTCGATCGTCTCAACTTTCAAACATAAATAAGTACATCGAAATCGGTCCATTCGTTCACTATTTATGATGCCACAGACACACACACACATAAAAGCAGACACATCAAAGTTATAACGACCTTGTTTTCTGCCGGAGGTTGGAGAGAGAGCTATCTAAAAATGTAATATAAAAATAAACTATTAAATATATCGGTAAGCGCATAACTTCCGGACGACTGAACTGATTTGGCTAATTCTATTTTTGAAATGTCAATTATTGTCCGAAGAAGGTTCTTATGAAGAGTAAAATCGGGAAAATTGCAGGAAGAAATGGAAAAACAATACTTTATTTTTCCTCATACAAACTTAAGGGTGGAACAAAGTTCGCCGGTAGAGCTAGTGAAAAATAAAAAAAAACGACGGGTTGCAGGAGTGCCGGCAGAAGTGAAAACTTGAATATTAACGTTGTGCATTTTTGATATTTTGGAATGGTTAGAGAATAATTTTGCAAGAATTTCTTTAATTATCAGTATGAAAGTACTATCATATATGTGGTAGAATACAATATTCATGTATTGCACTATCGTACACAAACATGACAACACGAACATTCGCGCAAGCACTCTGCGCCGTCTAAAGGAAACAGCAGGCGCAGGTATACATTTTCGCCACGACGTAGAAAGAGAGGGTGATACTTTTTCTCCTATGCCGCGCCGGCTGTTTACTCTCCATCCGTTTTACGAATTTTCGATCAGGTCACGCGTCCTGAAGTTTAGAAGTTTTTACCCATTTCAAAAGTGCGCAACGCCGCTAAAGAAGTGTTCACTTCAAAAAAACATTTGTATAATGTTGTACTTATAAAATGACCTTCACAAAACTTGGTCTTATTAGGTACTCCATCTTTGAAAAGAAGAATAATAAGAGATTATTAACACAAGCCAGTCTTAGTATATGTCCCCCGTGTTGGTCCGTGTTCCTTTGTAGAATAGACCATCTGCCTTCCTGCCAGGTAGCTCGTAAAAGGCGAGCATAGGCTTACCGTCACTTAGACCGTGACATACTACTAGGTGGTAGAGTTTCGCAGCGACTCGCCCGGATTGGTACCACTGCCTTACCTATTCGTGCCGCCATAATGTCATGACGTGTTCCGGTTTGGAGGGTAAGGTAGCCGCTAAACGTACTTTTGCTCGAGGCCTAACATCCCGACCTCAGGTTGGCAACGCACCATTACCACCTTTGGTATCTCCAGGCGGCGTGAATTTCTTACCACCAGGAAATCCGTCTGCTTGCTTGCCTTCCAATATTATAAAAAAAAAAGAAAGTATCACTGTATCAATGAACGTGTCCGCAAGATTCAGAGATTGTGTTAGAAATGCATTCTGTCAGCATACGCTTTTAATTTAAACAAACTAATTAGCGGTTGCAGGAAGCATGGCGTTTTTTAACGGAACGTCTGATTGTTCAATTTCATTTTTGTCATCATGATTCATTCAGTACGATTATGATGTTCTTGAATTCTTTACTTTATGAAATTCGTAATTGTGAGGCTAAAGAATCAGAATCAGAAAAATCTTTATTCACGCAAACCATGCAAGTGGTACTTGTGCGCGTTGACATTTTTATAAACTACCACCGGATCAGAATCGAGACTATACACTAAGAAGATCCGGCGAAAGAAACTCATCGGGCTTGTCTTTTTAAATACTAATACTTAGTTACATTATAAAATAAATAAAAATGAAAATTACAATCTATTTTTAACTTAAATAAAAAGTAACATAGAACAACAAATCACATTAGATAGAAATTGCAATGGGAGATTGAAGATTTTACGCTCCTTATCCATTCCTATAAAAATACAAGCTTGTGATGCTTTAATGTTAAATCAATTTATGTAACATTTTCAGATATATTTGTTACTATTACTTAGTTATTATAATGTAGATATGCGTTTTAAACCTACACAATATAAATCATAATACATTTTCTACGTATTTTGCGAATAACAGCTCGTCCTGAATTTGCATGGGTGGAATTTTTTTTTTATTGTAATAAATATGGTCTATGTGAACGAATATTTGAAAAAACATAGTAGTATAGATTTTTTTTGGTTATTAGGTCTATAAAACTGAGATACAACTTTTATAATACATATTAAATTAATCCTTATGAAATAAACATTTTCTAAGCTGATCTCTTCTAGATGTAAACACAGCATGCTAAATAAATGGATAATATAAAGCGACTGGTTTAGTTTGGTAATAATAAGTTCTAATCCTAAATAAAATTTTAATATCATCTATCAAAACAGTTTTTTAAAACTACTTTTGATAGAAGGAAGGAAGGAAATTGGGTTTTTCCAATTTTCTAATAAAAAAAAATGTTGCTCGGGATAGGATATATGCCCGGTTGGCGATAGGCTTGCCACCTATCACTTGGGACTTAGTATCTTCGGCTAGTCGTGGGTGCCCTGGTTGTGCCT
>NJDC01003878.1:78118-98675 GCA_002245475.1 Calephelis virginiensis
ATAGTGTACTTGTCACAGAAATGGTTAACTGACAACTGACAATTTTAACAATTGTATAAAACACGATAAACTATAAAACTAAAACACTAAGACAAAAGTAAAAAGCTGAAAATTTCAACGTTTTGTGTAGGTTATTAATTATAAGTAAGTAACTATCTTCACGCCCATATCCCCCAAGAGATAGGTAGAAGTACCACCAGGGCACCCACGACTAGCCGCAGACACTAAGCCCCACAATGTGATAGGTGGCAAGCCCATTGCCAATCGGGCACATATCAAATCCTGGACATTTTTTTATTAGTAAATTGGAAAAACCATATTTTCTTTTTGTTGCCTTACCTGGGAATCGAACCTAGGACCTCATGCAGTCAAGTCCAACACCGGAGGCGATTATTATATATTTAAAAACATGCATTGTGATATAATTGCCTAAGAAATGATAAACTATGTAGCTTTTTGTTTTGTTAACATGTTTAACGAATAAGTGGGTATGGTGGGTAATATTTCGGCTAGATCACCAGCAACATTTGGGAAGTACTTTATTTTTTTTTGTCAAATATTTTCTTCTCTCACGGGAGCGAAATTGTGGTGTGGGTGAGGAGGTGAGCTAGGTTGGCATGTCTGTCAAAAAAATAATTAAAAACATATACTGTTTCCGCGCCCTTTACCCCGTAGAGGAAGGCAGGGGCACTTCCAGAGCATCCACAATTAGCCGTATTATCCTCTGTGGTCTAGCGGTCTAAAATTAATAAGTCAGTTTATGAAACAGGATCTTCATTATTCCAAAGAAGGACTCAAATTTCAAATCCTCTAGTAACAATCTAGTAAGCATATGTATTTGTTTAACTCGTAAACTAATCAGATATTTATCAAATTGAAATGGGACCACACTAGAAGTACAAGCTTTAATAAATCAAGTAAAATTTTTAGGTGCAAAAAATTCGGACGAATTGAGAACCATAGTGCTCTTTGTAACCTTTTCTTTTGTCTATACGAGTATTACACACTGTGCACACCCTTACCATGAGTTTACGCCTTGTCAAGTTTATTATACTCGCTACCGTCTCTGCAAATTATTTGTATCTTCACGCCCATATCCCGGAGGTAGGCAGAGGCACAACCAGGGCACCCACGACTAGCCGAAGACACTGAGTCCCATAATGTGATAGGTGGCAAGTCTCGCCAACCGGGCACATTCCTAATCCCGAGCAACATTTTTTTTATTAGAAAATTAGAAAAACCCAATTTTCTTTTTGTTGCCCAACCCGGGATTCGAACCCGGGACCTCATGCAGTCAAGTCCAACAAGTGAACCGCTAGACCACAGAGGCGATCAAACTGCACCTAAATATCTTTGATATTTGACATTAAACTCATGAATGCTTATTTCTGAGACATTCTGAGAAATTATTTGCATGGGAACTTTGAACAGCGCGAGCGCTTCTATTGGTAACTAAGACAAACACATTTTTAGACCAAACGTGTGATAGATTTCGATATGTAACTTACCGAACGTAATCTATGCTAACGCATGGTAGAGGCACAGTTATCTGATCTGTTACTCATGGTTAGGGCTCTGTATGCAATATACGAGTATTTAAACAAAAGCTTGATATAAACGAAACTATTCTGTTTGTAGAACTCCATACTTTTTCATGAAGGGATGCAACGGAGGTAGTTTTGTCGGAATGGGATTCGGCGGCGATTTTTTAAGTTGATTAATCTGAGTCGGATTTGAAGTCAAAGGTAGTGCCAGTAATGGTGATAAAAGAGATAAGTTTTATTGTGGTGTGCTTGGTATTTTTTTTACATTGACACTTGATTTTTATTCTTTTTAATTTTTATAATATTGGAAGGCAAAAAAGAAGAAATTTCCAGATAGTAAGAAATTCACGCCGACTAGAGACACCAAATGTGGTAATCGTACTTTGTCAACCTTAGGCTGGGATGTTAGGCCTCGAGCAAAAGTAAGTTTAGCGGCCACCTTATCAAGGAACGCGTCAACGGCAAGCACTGATGTTATGACGGCAGGAATATTTAAGGCGGTGGTACAAATCCGGGCGAGTCGCTGCGAAATTCTACCACCTAGTCAAAAATGTCACTATGTTAGTGGCGATAAGCTTATGCTCACCTCTTGCGATAACTGGTAGGAAGACAGATGGTCTATTTTGCAAAGGAACCCGGATCAACACAGGGACAACAACAATAAATACAAAATCCAATCAAAATAAATATATCCCTAGCAAAATATTTGTCTTTGTTGTTGTATTTTGTATTATTTATGTTTTTCTGTAACAAAATCATTTACAAACTAATGTTTTTTCGAACAGCAAGACAAATAACTTTTTTCAAATTCTGTTTGAGGGAAGTAATTTAATATTAACAGAAATTTACAGTATCTACATTATTTCTGTTAGTATTGAGTTTTTGGTTAGGCACATGCAGTTGCTCCGTATAACTAAAATTTAACAAACCTAGGACTTCAACATTTGTTTGAAACAAATAACGATGACCGCCTCGTTGGTCGAGTGGCTAGCGTACACGCCTAACTACATTGACCAACTGTGAGGCTCGGGTTCGATTCCCGACGGGGGCAGGCTTTTGTGTGATCAACATTTACATGTCTGCATTTCCGGGTCTAGGTGTTTATAAATTTATTATGGTATCTATTTAAGTGTTTCTATGTATTAATATCGTTGACTAACACCCATAACACAAGCATATAATTTGCTTACTTTGGGGTTAGATTCAATTTGTGTAATTTGTCCAGGGATATTTATTTATTTCTTTACAAATACACATACCTACAGGCAAGATACATAAACAAGGTTTTATATTTTAGGCTGTTTCAGAGTGACTTAAAAAGTAAATTGCATGCAAAGTAACTGATTACACTGCATGCAAGCGATACGTAGTTTGTATCGCTCGTATATGCTTTTTTTGAGCTCTATAGATTGTAATTAAATCTAAAGAATTTCCTCAAATAGGAAAACCCTTGATAAACTAAGAGATGAATATTGCAAAGTGAATTTTTATTCCTAGGAAGTTAGAAAAATCTAAAAAGAAAGTATCTTTACGCCCATATCCCCGAAGATGCAGAGGCACAAACAGGCACCCACGACTAGCCGAAGACACTAAGTCTCACAATGTGATAGGTGGCAAGCCTATCGCCAACCGGGCACATTTCCAATCCCGAGCAACATTTTTTATTAGAAAATTGGAAAAACCCAATTTTCTTTTTTGTTGCCCGACCCGGGATTCGAACCCGGGCCCTCATGCAGTCAAGTCCAACCACTGAACCGCTAGACCACATACATACAGAATAACACAATATATATATATATAACATAAAGACAGAATAATTCGTTCCGTATCTTAAAGATTTGTTTGAATATGTTACTTTTGAATTTTTTTCGAAACGGAATTTGTTACAAAACTCCCAATTGAGGTTGCAGGCTTTTAAGGTGTCCAAAATGCCACGGTTGTCTTTTTGCAACAAGAGAGCCAAGTGCTTGTTCGGTGCCTTATCTACTTGTTTACAAAAGTACTGTACTGGTATTCGTCTGTAGAAGTTTGGCGTCGCAGCATGCATGAATCTTTTGCAATGGTTGATTCTTATTTTGTTGATTTGCTTCCATCTCCATTTCGCCCAGTGGTCTACCGGTACGGTAAGTACTACAACTTGACCCCATGAGGTATTGGGTTCGTTTCTCGGGTTAAGTAGCAAAAAGAAATTGTGTTTTTTTTATTTTCTAATAAAAACAATGTTGCCGAAATTTTATAAGTGCCCGAATGGCGATAAGCTTACCACCTATCCATTTGTGAGACTTCTTCGGCTAGTCGAAGGTACTCGGGTTGTACCTCTGCCTACTTATTCGGGGATATGGGCGTAAATATACTTTTTTTCTGTTGAAACCTCTGATTTAAAACTGTCGAAGCCTAAGTTCGAACCGAGGGTGTAACAATCGGAAATTTCGACTTATCAGAATCGGAGTCGAATCTCCGTAGCATCCCTATTTTCATGTACAATACATTACTTCTTTTGTTTTATATATGAAAAGAAGGCTTTAGTAGTCAAGCGGTTTTTTAATATCCATGCATAGCGATGCAATATCTTAAAAGAAAAGAGTACATCTACTAGAGGCCGTGAAGAAAACAATAGGAAGTGAGAAGAGCTTAGAGTCGAATGCTGTATGTGACTATAGTTAGTTGAAGACGAAGAATGTTATATTCCTATAAATGTATTTGGTAAGTAGCTATCGATGTTTTCATTTACTTAAATCTGCTTTCAAAAATCTTTTTATTATTGTTAGGCAGATTATTATATTATCAGTGTAATCACATTCCAACACAACTTAAAACAGTTATTAAAAAACAAATATCCCCGTCCGTGTCTGCCAGTGTGTGGGTTTTTTTTATGTTATAGGAAGGCAAACAAGCAGATGGATTTCCTGATGATAAGAAATTCACGCCGCCTAGAGACACCAAAGGTGGTAATGGTGCGTTGCCAACCTGAGACCGGGATGTTAGGCTTCGAGAAAAAGTAAGTTTACTGGCTACCTTACCCTGCAAACCGGAACACGTCAATACGTTATGGCGGCAGGAATAGGTAAGGCGGTGGTACCAATCCGGGTAACTCTTGAATCTCGGTCAAGGCAGTAATGGAAATTTGAATCGGATATGACATTTTAGATACTCTTATACACAATAATAGCAAACTGTTAAAATTTTGTTAATAATAACTAATACATTATTTTATCGGTTTCGTTGAATTTGTTTGTAACTAAATGTTAATAATCCGGTAGTACTGTTTTCATCGCCTCTGTGCTCTAGCGGTTCAGGTTATAGACTTGATTGTATGAGATCCTGGGCTCCATTACCGGGTAGGGCAACAAAACAAATTTGGTTTTCCAATTTTCTGATAAATAAAAATGTTGCTCAGGATATGTGCCCGGTTTGCTTGCTACCTGTCACATACATACATAGCTTCACGCCTAGTCCCTTACGGGGTAGGCAGTAGGTAGAGTAACGAGTGCCAAACTTCACAATCCTGACAAACCTGTCTGGCTTCCTTCACATTCATTACCCTTTTCATATAAATACGCTGGTTTTGGAGGCTATTGACACCACCCTCGGATAATGTACGAGTGATCTGATCGTGGAATATCAACCTTGGTCTCTCCGGGTACCATCCAAATTCGCATTGTATATCTGCTTTGTCAATCTTTCATCTGTCATTCTTCCCACATGACCGAACAAGCAGAGCATGGCCCTTTCGCATTTTTACACCAACAGTTTCTTTCAATCCCACTGTTTCTCGGATCTCACTGTTACGAATGCGGTCAGCGAGCGTTACACTACAGATTTTCCGTAGCGCTCTCATTTCGACCGCATTTATCATATTTTCATGCTTTTTCTGACACACCCAAATCTCGCTTCCGTACAATATCGTTGGGATAAGCACAGAATTATGCTAAGCGAGTCTAGCTTTTTGACTTAAATCTCGCTTTAATAATCGCGAAATAGCTTACCCACTCACACTATTCCCTGCACACACTCTCCTTTCCACATCCGCGGTCTATCGATTCTATACTTCTTATCGTCGGTGCTTGGTGGAACTCCATTCTTGATGCAATTTATTTATATTATATTATTATATATTTTTAAATATCCCTGATGATGCTTGTATAGCGAAACCGGTTGGCTAAACCATAAAAATAAAAAATAATAAAATATATAGTAGAAAGTACAAGTGTTTCTAAATAAATTGTACTTTCTATTCCTGCTAAAAGTACAACCAAGATATATAATTCATTCACTTGCCCCAACACTACATTATCAATTAAAAATCTTTCATCCGTTCTGGTTAAGACCCTTACCTATCACATTGTCGGACTTAGTATCTAAAGCCAATCGTTGGTGCCTTGGTTGTGCGTCTGCCAACTTCTTTGGGGATTGGGCGTGAAGATATAATAGTTCTATTTTCAAGCGTACATAAACTAAAATATCCTAATCCAATTTCCAATTCGCCTGCCATCGCCTGCAAAATTCAAGAGCAACTAGCAATGAAAATGGGGTCGGTAATTTACACTTTTACTACATTTCAATTATTGCAGAAACGCTATAAACTCCTTAAACCCTCTGAAGATATTTCTCTCAATACCAATTCTAGACACGTCTAAAAAATGGCAAAAAATCCTTGGCCGACAATTGATATCAGATAGTGATTATCGATATGAGAATAATTTATTGTTTATGACTTAATGTTAATAATCCGCTTGTACTGTATTCAAGTATTCCTAAAATGAAATCCGATTCCAACTACCAATTTGCATGGAATCGAGTTACAATTTGAAAAACTGCAAAACAAATTTTCATATGATTTTAAGCTTTTTGGAAGCTTAACTGAAAATTCTGCTAATCTCCTTGAGGTTTACTTTCCTATTGCCACACACACACACACACACACACACACACACACACACAAAATATAGAGTTCTAAAATATTTTTATGACAAGCGTTACTTGTTAGGGCAATAGTCAGCAATAGACGTGAGAAGACTTGAGAACGTATCAAATAAGCCTAAATACAATAGGATGATGTAGGTAACATTAGGAGTTTTACCTTCCGCATTCATCAGATACATTAGGTAAATCATAACATTAAATTGTCATAAAACTGAGGTGTGTTTGGAAAAAATCTGCTTCATCAGTTCAGTTACCTTAAAAGTGAGTTGAAATAATCCACTCGATGCTAAAATTGCAAGTTAAATAAAAGCTTGTGGCACTTATAGAACAATACAAACTTTAAACATACTAATTGGAACAAAATCAATAGCCGTATTATATAAGTTCCGAGGAGCTTCATGTTAAATTAGTTCCGCCAAGTTTTTATGCCGGAGCTTTTCTGAAACTTTTATTAGAATACTATATAAAATTAAGTTTTTAAACTACTAAACTATATTAAATTATGTGGAAAGAATGAAGAAATATGGACAGATCAGATGTAAAATGCGAATGTGTATGGGTTAAAGTGCTTGGAGACACCTAGGTTGACATTCCACGGTCAAACTTATGTTTTACTTTTACTAGGTGGTAGAGTTTCGCAGCGACTCGCCCGGATTGGTACCACCGCCTTACCTATTTCTGCCGCCATAACGTCATGACGTGTTCCGGTTCGGAAGGTAGGGTAGCCGGTAAACTTTTGCTCGAGGCCTAACTACTAGTACTAGTATATTATGCTATCTGATCCGACGAACGTCGTGTCGCTTGACATTAACAACTATTAACAGTGTTGTATGTAAAATATAAAGTATCGTTTTTTTCATTTTCCCTCTAATTTTGTCAGTTTTTCTTTTCATATGAATCTTCTCCTGACAACATAGTAAAAAAAAAGTATTTTTTTATGCGGATGACATGAAAATCATGAAAGTTGTTAAATCTTATGACGATGCCAATCTCTTGCACTTAAATCGCTTTCAGCACTATTGTGCTAGACTTGTTAATACTTAAATGTACCATTTTATAGTAAATTTAATCGTGCATAGTTCATTCATTCATTCATTGAATATGTCTAAGTGCAATGTATGCACTTTTTCACGCAAGCCTAATCCTATTCTATTTATTGTAAGCTGTCACATGTCACTGTATCCAGAATTAGTGTTGTCAGAGATTTGGGTGTTTATTTTGATTCCAAGCTTTTGTTTAAATGTTAAATTAAGAATTAGTATATTACAATTTAAATTCTAAATAACCTACTTAGGAAAACGTTGAAAGCAAAAATATTATTTTCTCAATAACCTGCGTTTGGCTTGACAAATACTCGTTAAAGTAAGATTATGTGACGGCTAGGAGCGTCGTCATATTATAATGTATATTATCTATATAATTACATAGCTCGTCTGCACATAAAGTTTATTTTCAAGATGGAGCAAATAGAGCAATGTCTTTTTTTTACAATATTGGAAGGCAAACAAGCAGACACATTTCCTGATGGTAGGAAATTCACGCCGTCTAGAGACACCAAAGGTGGTAATGGTGCGTTGCCAACCTGAGGCCGGGATGATAGGCCTAGAGCAAAAGTAAGTTTACCGGCTACCTTACCCTCCAAATCGAAACACGTCATGACGTTATGGCGGCAGGAATAGGTAAGGCGGTGGTACCAATCCGGGTGAGTCGCTGCGAAACTCGACCACCTAGTCAGATGTCACGGTGTTGGTGACGGTAAGCCTATGCTCGCTTTTTACGAGCTGCCTAGCAAGAAGGCAAATGGTCTATTCTGCAAAGGAGCCCGGACCAATACGGGGAAAATATGCAAAAGCAATCTGTTAAATTTTCGGAATTCAATAAAAAAATCGGCGTTTGCAACAATTGCATTAAAAGACTGAATTTTTTTTAAAACAAAACAAACGGATGAAAGTGTTAAAAAAGTCTCTAGGCGGCGTGAATTTCTTACCAATCCGTCTGCTTGTTTGCCTTCCAATGTAAAAAATAAACTATCACAAACTTTTACTTTACGTTGCCAATACTATCTATGTATTTAAACAACGATTTTTATGGAAAACAGGTTTATTGCATTGTAGCTAGTGTATGAAAAGTATTGTAAAACTTCCTACACTTTCATAAATATAATTTACTTACAATAACTACGAAGTGAGTATTTACTTGTGTTGGCAATCACAAATGTATTTAGTATATTACTTATACTAAATTATATTACGTTGTTTTAGTTGTATCTCGGTTTGTAGTAATTTACTACGTGTGTAATAAAGGTAATCAAGTTATTTTTGGCACAAAGTAATTGCTGCTACTGATTTTGTTAATATAAATATCTATTTGTATTAACAATATCAGTAGCAGCAATTACTAATTGTTAATTACGAGCAGATACTCGAAAGTTATGGTGACCGGTAAAAGAAGTTTCGATGTTGACTGATATGACTATACAAATATTGCATAATTGGCGCAATCGTAGTATAAAATTGTAAAAGCAAATTTAATAACGAAAAAAATAGCTTATTAAATTGATAATTTAGAGAAATAGAGAAAAATAAAAGTTCGAACTTTTGTGTAAATATACTACATAAAAGTAAGCAAAATTAACAAAAACTTTTTCATTTAAAAAACTGTAGCCCTGAAAGCTATTGTCAAATAAATCACATGTCGAAGTACGCCCAAATTTACTGCAGGCTGTAAACCTGTCAATGTTTATTTCTGCGCAATTACCATTGTTATGTCACCATAAATACTTGGTACTCTGTACTCTGTACGCTGAAAAGTGCTTAAAAATTTTGGTTCACATAATCTGCACTACCAGAATATTTTTATAAATCAATTTTTCTAAAAATGAAATCTAGCATGATCTATTCAATGCCCCTAAAACACTCTACAGTTTAAATTTCATGATTATAGCTGCAGCCGTTTGTGATATTCGAGTTAAGCAAACAGTGATGCGAGTGGTTACGATGCCTACAAACTGTCAAACTTCCTCCTCATTCATAACTCTTTTGATATTATCCTTGGATAATACATGGGGGCCACTAAAAGTTTTGCATTTCTAGCTAATCGGAACCATTTGAATTCCGAATGTTATATTTTTAAAACGTTGCAACCTCGTTAGTAATAAAAAAAAACAATAAGCGAAAAATAACTTGGCAATTGTTCTTTATCATACATCAAAGTTCTACGTACGCAACGAAAATGGAATTAAGTCGAAAAGATTTTAGAGCGATGATTTTTTTATGATTCTAAAAGTTCTCTTTCTCCGCAAGACTGTGCCACTCGTTCTTAAAATGCTTTTGGGACCTTGTTTGAGCACCGTGAGGCACTAGTTTGCTGAATTTGAGAGAGGTCGAGTTTCTTTACATAATGAATTTCGTAAGGGGCGGCCTGTAACTGCCGTCAACGGAAATAATGTGGCTACTGCTAAGCGGTTAATTATTGGGAATTGGTATAAGTCAAATTCAGAAAATTTTAGACGAATAATTGAAAGTTCGAAAACTTTGTTGTCGTTGGATCCCTCACAAAAATGACAGCGGAGCAGAAACGGGCTCGCGTGAAATAGTGCTCACAGATGATACTGAAGTACAACCACGGACATTCTAATGCTGTTTATGATATTCTCACAGGAGACGAAACGTGAATTTATTGTTTTGAACCCGAAAGAAAAACAGAAATCTTGTGAACGGGTGTTGAGAACAGATCAACAAAAGTGAGACAGGCGAAAGACCCGTAGCTGAGAAAAAAAGCATCGCGTTTTTTTCTCAGCTACGGGTTCCATCTGTACAATTCCACTTGAAAATCAAAAGAGTGTTAATGTCGAGTGGTATTCTACTATTTATTTAACCAGGGTGTTAGAAAAAGTTCGTCAAAGACGACCCAAAACTGCATTCTCATACACCATGATAACGCTTCTTCACACACAGCCAACAAAACAGTAATTTTTAACCTCTGAAAAAGTACATCTCGTCATTCATCCTACGTATAGCCTCGACCTAGCACCCTGTGATTTCTGTATTTTCCCCAAAATTAAAGATTTGATGGGAGGTTTTACTTTTACCAACTCACAAGAGGCAGTGATAGCGTTCAATCAGCACGTAGAAAACATGCATTCAACAATGGGGTGAAATTATATGAAATATATAAGCGACCACAGAGTTGACATTATCACATTGTGTGCAAAAACTCTCTGAATAAAGATGGAAAAAAAAGTACCCTGTTTCCCGTCAATTCAAAATCTTGACATTTGGTACAAATCGACGTCTTATAGTACAAATAAAGAAAAAAATTGTAATTAAAAATTTATCTAGTGACACTAAAGGTAGTAATGGTGCGTTGCCCACCTGAGACCTGGATGTAAGGCCTCGAGCAAAAGCAAGTTTACCGGCTACCTTATCCTCCATGCCGAAATACGTCAACGGCTAGCACTAACCTTATGGTAATAGGTAAAGCGGTAGCAGCAATCCGGGTGAGTCGCTGCGAAACTCTACCACCTGGTCAGATGCACGGTGTTTCGCCTCGCCTTTTACGAGCTGCCTGGCTGGAAGGCAGATGATCTATTCTGCAAAGGAGCCCGATCCAACATGGGGAATAAATTTTAGTTACATCATACACAATACAAAGGCAAAAGGCAACGAACAAGCACGAAGTTTAACTAATGGTAAGAGATAACGGCACCCTATACACATCTCTTCGTGACCATCCGTAGTGCTGTCTGGCAGCTCGTAAATGTCTATAAAAGGCGAAACGTTAATTACCAATAAGACCAGATGGTAGAGTACAGCAAAATGCCCGGGTGGGGATCCTCCGCCTTACCTGTTCCTACCGCTACAGTAAAAGTGTCGTGTTCCAGTCCGGAGGGAAGGGTAGCTGATAAACTTACCACAATAATTGACCTAACACACCAGCCACTGAAGAACGACGCACCAACAACATCTATGGTTATCTTTTACCATCAGGGTATCCGGATTTGCTATAAAACCAAAACATGAAACAGTACAATCAATTAAACGGCAAAGTAATGTTTTTGAAAACCATCTTGAAAACACAGGTATTAGTATAAAATTTCCAGACAGTCTAATTCAAAAATCCTAAATTTTACCTCAAAAGGAATCAAATTTAAATTACAGTAAATGTTAGTTTGAAAAAACCAGTTCAGTTAGATGAAAAGATAAGAAGCGTTATCAAGCGACGAAAGAACGGATTTTGATACTTGGTGATCAAAGAGTAAGTGGTTTGTCTACCAAACTTCTACATAACAACAAATACTCTGTTTCGTCTACTGTTAAACCCAATGCCAATTTGTCTGGAATAATCTTAATCTATCTATATAATATATCAATAAAAATCAATGCCACTTTTCTTTGCATAAAGTCCGTCTAGCGGTTCTTCATTTATCACATTTTTTGTAACAAATGAATTCAATAAATTGCGGATCATTTTGTTTATGGGTATTTTTCAGTCTAATCGAAACTTTTTTCAGATGGGGATTGTGCTGTCATATTAAACCTTTTTTCAGTTGTTTTCTTTTTGTTTTTTTGTGTTGTGTCATTTACGCGGTCATTTCCAAAAAGTAAAGTAACTGCACATAAAGGGTCATTTCTTCTTGGACGTGTTTCGATTAAAGCAAAAATGTCAGCGATAATTATTGCTTTGTGTTTATATTTTTAAACATATTGTTTAAAACGTGGTCAACTTTATGTTGCCTGTCCAGATTCGTACCCCCAGCCGTTTGTTTATTCGTGCTCTAAATGGAAAAAAACAAAAATATTGTTTATCCAAATGTTTTGGATTAAGTTTTAAAATAGCAAGCAATTAATATATTTTTTATTGTTTGAATGAATTAATTTGATGTTCCAATATTTTTTTAAATATTTCAGTTTATAAGTAGCGAAGCTCGTACAGGGCCGCTAGTAGTTTTGTAGATTGGACAGGTTAGTCCAGCAAGTATTAAGCATTATAGAAGCCGGATCCACGATTGTGATATTATCCAAATATTTTCCAAATGTTAGCAGTGTTCTAGATAAATTAAATCAGTGTAAACAGGTATCCTTAATAAATTATGCGTAATCGATTCTTAGTAATTTCACCTTCTTAGGAATAGATGCATAGCAAAATATGACAAAGACTTACATTTAGTTCTTGTGTAATAAATTAAAAATGAAATAGATTATTATATATTAATAAATATATTAATAAATACAAAAACCAATTTTTAACATTTTCTGATAATAAAACCATTAAATTAAATCAAAAACAAAAAGTATCGAATGAGATAAACAGATATACAGATGTTACCTCAACGCTGGTTACTGCGAGGAAAATAAGAAGCTCAACATAATCCATCCAGCTTAAATTTTGTTCCGAACCTTGCCTTTCCTTTATGGCAGAGGTTCCCAAACTTATTTCATGTAACGCCCACTTTGAAAATCAGTTGTTTTGTAGCGCCCCCTCCCTTCGTTTTTTTCTTGTCAATAACCTCAATAACATACTTGTTGCGCCTAGTTTAAAAAAAAACATTTTTTTCAAGATTTATACCGCCCCCCTCTAGGCTTCCAGCGCCCACAAGGGGGCGGTATCGCCCACTTTGGGAAAGGCTGCTTTTGGAGAGTTACTTTTCTCTTTGCCTTGCCTCAAAAACGTTTCAGTATGGCAGATGACATCTATTTTACCTACCACGTCTAGGTAACCTTTTTTTAATGTAGTGTTGTCTATTAACTAAATTGATAGAAAAATGCGTTACTTTGCGGAAATCCATACTGAAATCCAAATAAAATCTTTGAGAAGTTTCTTTCTTGAGATTAAAGTAAGAAGGTAAGGTTCCTTTTTATAAAACTGTTCTAAGGTAAGTTAGTATTTGTTCTACTAGACATTAGTTTTTATAAGATTTGTTCTGTTGATGTTCTGCGAATGTTGGAGGTTTATAAGTCGTATGGACCATTGCATTACTTTAAGAACTTATTTATTAAAGTACATAAGAAAAGCACTTTTTGTATATTCTTTTTTTTGTCCTAAATACTTAGAGGTAGAAAAGAGAGGTCTGGGATATCAGTTTTTCTTTTAAACTTTTTGTATATTTTTTGAGCTTTTATAATAACCACTAAATTTCTATTTTTGTTTAACGATTTAAATCTTCTACATTTCTTACTTTAGCTATTAATAACTTTTTTTAAATTTTTTTACCCCTGAAAGAAAAAGAAGGCTTTCAACTTTAGATTTTTCAATTGAAAGCTGCCGTGATTGAAATGACTCATAATTATATGATTACAAATGTTACTTGTGATTAAATATAAATATTTATCAAACAACAAGCTTTATACGACGTTGGTATTGTGTAATAAAATAAAAAATATTTAATAAGTAGTTTTATAAATAACTCATTATATTTTTTTTAACCCTTCTACGAATCTTTAAATACAACTTACCTTTAAATCAACGAATGATTAATATGCTGTACTTTATTTTCAAATAAGAGGATAGATTATCTCAAGATGTGTTTATTGTTTTTATAGGTTATAAAAAAGCGAACAAACAGGCGGCTCTTTTGGCGGTAAGAGATAACCATGGCATATATACACCAGATTTTAGCAGCATCGCTGTCTTGTAGCCGAGTTGTTAAGCCAGTTGTGCTCGTCTACCACCTACCCTTCGGACTGGAACATGGCGCCATTACGGAGGCCAGAACATGTAAGGCGGAATTGTTCTTCTTTCGTCTCGAACATTTGTCCCACATTACAACAATTCTTAGTTGGTCCCACATCAGTATTGAAGCAGTTCGTCCCAAATTGTGAGAACTTTAAAAGTTTAAAAGTCCTCGTGTTGGTCGGGGCTCATTTGCAGAATAGACAATCTGAATTCCTGCCAGGCAGCTCGTAAAAGGCGAGCACAGGCTTACCGTCCCTAGCATCGTGACATCTGACTAAGTGGTAGAGTTTCGCAGCGACTCACACAGATTGGTACCACTGCCTTACCTATTCCTGCCGTCATGACGTGTTCCGGTTCGGAGGGTAAGGTAGCCGGTAAACTTACTTTTGCTCAAGTCCTAACAGCACGGCTTCAGATTGGCAACGCACCATTGCCACCTTTGGTGTCTCTAGGCGGCGTAAATTTCTTACCATCAGCAAAACCGTCTGCTTGTTTGCCTTCCAATACCATATAAAAAAGAACAGTGCACAAAAGTAGATTTCTTATTTAAATTTCTGAAAAAAATAACTATGTTAATAAAAACTAAAATGTAAGATATACCTTGTAAAGATTTAATATTAATTATATACTACCTATTATTTATAAGTGCCATTTATTAATAGGTTTGAAGTCGGTGCCAAGCCCATTTAATACTTACTTATAACATTACTAGCGGCCCGCCCCGGCTTCGCACGGGTATAAAATATACCTACATATAAACCTTCCTCATTAAACACTTTATCTATTAAAAAAAGCCACATCAAAATCCGTTGCGTGGTTTGAAAGATTTAAGCTTACAAAAGGACATAGGGACAGAGAACGCGACTTTGTTTTATACTACAATTACTCGTGCGACACATATCGGCCGGCGGCCATCATTCATTTTAATACCAATTATTTTTAAATTCGTATTATCTTTTGTTTTTTTTTGAACTCGGTTAAAAAGGACTATGTTAAAGACAATTTCAACTTTTTAGGTAAAAATCAACTTTACAATAAAACAAAACAAATGTCTAAACATATAAAAAATTGTAAGGAAGGAAGCATATTTTTTGGGATGAATTAGGATTTTTTTACATGGGATGCCAGGACTCAACTCAGTGGGCCGAACGAAGAACTATTTGTAAGGAGGTTGATCTCTTTATGGCCAAGTTGCACAGCACTCTACACTAGTGAGATACTTTGAAGAAAAGGATAATTGTGTTAGTAAGTTTACCGGATACTTAACCCCCGATACCGAAACATGACAACGACGAGCACTGGCGTTATGTCGGCAGAACACGAAGCACGCCGTAACGCCGATGCCAACTCGTTTAACGGCCAATGTTAATAATGTATCTCAATCTAATGGATTTCAAGCAATCTAGATAGCTGTGTATCCGCCGGCCTATCCTATACCTCATTACCATATTTATCCTGTGCACAGATA
Source organism: Calephelis virginiensis (assembly GCA_002245475.1). NCBI lineage: Eukaryota > Metazoa > Arthropoda > Insecta > Lepidoptera > Riodinidae > Calephelis > Calephelis virginiensis. The sequence continues at coordinate 93,728 of NJDC01003878.1, forward strand.
TATTATTGGCAAGCGATAACATAAAAATGGGTCAAAATATCAATCTTGTACAGCGAGTTTTGGATTAGGATTGATTTTTAATATTGGCCGTAAGTTATTACAGGTTTGCGGTCGTGCGGTCGGACTTGACACCTTGATGTCCCAGGTTCGATCCCCGCGTTGGATATAAATAAAATTGAAAATTTGTACTTTCATTTCTTTAACAAAAATATATCGCCTCTGTGGTCTAGCGGTTCAGTAGTTGGACTTGACTGTTTGAGGTCACGGGTTCGAATCCCGGGTCGGCCAACAAAAAAGAAAATTGGGATTTTCCAATTTTCTAATAAAAAAATGTTGCTCGGGATTGGAAAAGTGCCCGGTTAGCGATAGGCATGCCACCTATCACATTGTGGGACTTAGTGTTAGTCATGGGTGCCCTGGTTGTGCCTCTGCCTACCCCTTCAGGGATATGGGCGTGAAGATGCTTTAACAAAAATAACGTTGCCCGGGTTGGGTAAGTGCACAATTGGCGATAGGCTTGCCACCTATTACATTGTGGGTTGGGTCTAGCTAGCCGCTGCCCTGATTGTCAGAGACACAAATTAACTTTTCAGATACATGGGCGTGAAGATACTTTTTCTTTATTTCAGGTTTCGATCACTTGTTAAAAAACCCACAAATCCGAATATTTTTTTACATCATTCGCTTATAGTGCAACAGGGTCTTTACAAACCTATTAAAAAAAGGACTTTGCTAACTTAAAAAGGGTCTCGGCCCTTTTATAACGAAGCAACATCTTATCGCGCAACTGACGTCAGCAATACCAATCCAACCAATAGCCGGGCTAGGAATTCGTACTTTGACGTCATAGCTGAGATCGGAATATCGTCATTCCACCCCTTCACGTGCAGCGAAGGCTGACCGCTTAACACACGAGACATGTTAACCTTGGACGTTAATTAGGTCTAGAGGAAGAGCAAGATAGACATTTCTGTTAGGAACGTGTAGGATCAGATCCGAAGATATAGGCTTCTGCGGCCATAATATCCCCGCAGGTACAAATGCGTGCGCGACGATGATCCGGCATGTATCGGACTAACACACTCTCCGTCACATCTTATTCTGAATTTATTACACGTCTAATCGAAATAAAAATAATGACCAGCGTTCACGCAAGTATTAAGCTATATATACATATTTACTTAGTTGTTTCTTAGACTTCGCCAGCTATTGTTGTCTTGTGGTATAATTATTATTTGGATGATAAAGTTAGTTTAATCAATGTTGTGAAAATTGTGAATTTAATAAGTACTGCATTTGTGAGTTTCATTTAAACACGTAACGAGTGCTTAAAATTATTTTTAGTGAAGTGAGAACAAATAAGTTTTAGTTTCACAAAGAAAATTCTGAAAACTAATTTTTGTAATTTATTAATTAGTTGCAAGTTGTACTGTACTAAAACTTCAGTTTTATGTATTTAAATTCAGATACTTAATAGCAATTACTTATTATTCTTATTACTTCTAAATTTCAATTTTGTGATTGATTACAATCATTGATATCAATAATTGATCAATCTCCAAAAAAAACAAATGAATGAAAATAAGGATAATATAAGGACGTAACGCAGTGTTTCTTGAGTCTATATATATGTTTTGAGGAAAACAAACTCTTCTGCGATTTACAAATGGATAAGCGCAACCTATGGAGCAAATTCCGAACTAAATTTTGACAATTACACGAACCAAAATAGTACAAATTTGTTCGTAGGAATTGCCTGCGTATCATGAGAGTGTAACATAAAAGTCATTTAATTTGCAACATGCCATGTTGCAAACAAGAACTTTTAAAAGTGTTATACAAATAAGTTTTTAAAAAACTGAAAAAGTGAAATTACAAACGAGAGACAAATGAAATAAAAAATCTTCTGGACCACAATCTACAGATTTATGGATTTTGGTAAGCTATGCAAAAAAAATGTCCTTCTCAATTTGAATTTGCTAAAAATACCAGTCTAGCAACAGTTTCACTTAAATATAGTAGAGCAATTATTCTGAAAGTGTTTTGATCGAGGCCTAATGCAAAACCTCATGCTTACTTGAGTAAATTACATAGAAAGTTTAAAAATCGAAACAAAAAACAAAATACGTCTTTTCCTAAATTTTTCAGACCCTGAATTCGTGCTGACAAGTTAATTACAAAGGTATCGTTATATTTATTTTTAAATATTACTTAACCACAGACTTATATTTGCGTTTTGGTTACAAAAAAATTAAATAAATATTTATTTTCTTTATTTATCATAATTAAAATTGGTATTCGTCAAATACATTTTTGAAAAACGAAATTAACAATGACAAATTTTAACCTTAAACTATTATGTAGTTTTTGCTTTAAATAAAAAAAATCTTTTTATTTCATAATATATGTATTTGCATTTAACTTATTTTGATGTATAATTATATTTTAATTTAAGTTAATACTGCAATAATTATTTGAATGATTGAAAATTTGTTTGAAGTCTAATAAAGTATGAAAACTGTTTATTTGTCTTTCTAATGGGTTAATATTAATCAGAGAGAGACAATATTGCACAGCACAAATTTCAAATGTTCATTGTAATGTAAATAATTGATTTTGTATAATTTTATGTGAGTAGTTAAGTGGTTGTTGTGAAACACTACAAGTGTAAGAACCAAAACACTTGTAGTTTTGGTTCTTACATTCGCAGAGCTTCATCTGCAATTGAAGTTCATATAAATATATAATAATTACCTATTGATGAAATTATATCCTACACTAAAGGCAAAGTAATACAGGTACTGCATTTGTGTTGAGAGTGTGTTAGTTAATTTCTAGATGAAGTGAAACACTTAAAATTTAATTTTATAAAATTATGTAATAGTTACCTATTGATAAAATTTTACCTCACAAAAAGGGTAAAGTAATACAGGTATTATATTTGTGCTGAGAGTGTGTTAATCCATTTCTAGATAAAGTGAAACACTTAAAATTTAATTTTATAAAATTATGTAAAAATTACCTATTGATGAAATTATACCTCACAATAAGAGCAAAGTAATACAGGTACTGTATTTGTGTTGAGAGTGTGTTAGTTCATTTCTAGATGAAGTGAAATACCTAAAATTTAATTTTGTAAAATTATGTAATAATTACCTATTGATAAAATTTTACCTCACAATTAAGGCCAAGTAATACAGGTGTTATATTTGTGCTGAGAGTGTGTTAATCCATTTCTAGATAAAGTGAAACACTTAAAATTTAATTTTATAAAATTATATCATAATTACCTATTGATGAAATTTTACCCAACAATAAGGGCAAAGTAATACAGGTACCGTATTACTTTGCATACTTGTATTTGTATTTGTATTGTGTTAGTCTATTTCCATATTAATTTAGTCAGAAATGTATTTCTAAAAGTGTGAAAAGAAAAAACTATGTCAAACAGTTTATTTTAACCCACTGGTAGTTTTGTAACAATAACAAAATGTTTTATAAATAACACCCAAGTAAACATTTTACAGAATTTTAATAACTTATAAATAAAAGAAAAAGGTAACACAATTTTGTATTTTTATTAGTTAACGCTATCACCAAGATGGATGAGATAAATGTGGCCTACACACACCATAGATGAATTGCTGGCTTTGGCCGAGGTTTTAAGTCAATTTTGGAAGTCTACCGGCTACTCTGCCCTCCTAGAAAATCACACTAGAATTATAGTGACAGGAATAGGTAAACTGCTGGATCCCTATGACTTCTGGTATCACTCTATCACCGGTGCTCTTGTTATCAATGACCCATTAAGCCCTTGCTTTCTTATGTACACAGTAGACCGTTGTTAGTAGCTATGCCAATATGGATTAAAACTGAAGATTTTGTTCAGTTTTACTGCATTTGAATTGGTATGGCTAGTCTGTGGAACAAAACCTTTGCAGACTGTTCAATAATGTTTCACTTTACCAATTTCAGGCGCAGAGTAAGCAGACATGACTCCTCAGGAAACAAATAATAATAAATAAATGTAAGTCTTTGAATAATAATTCTGGGTTTTGTGAAAATGATAGAACATATTCATTGATAGCCATAACCATCTCATATGTTACAACATATACTAAAATTACAAATATTCAATAATATCCGACAAAACCTACATTTAATGTAGTTAAGAATCGTCTCAATCACGTCAGCTTTCAAACAAAAACAATCACATTGAAATCGGTCCATCCGTTCAAAAGTTATGATGCTACAGTGACACACACAGACATTTCAAATGTATAATACCCCTCTTTTTCCATTGTGGGTTAAAAAGCAGTAAACACATAGCATAATGAAACAAAGCATTAAGATATAGTAAATAAACCATTTTGTTATAATTTTAATGAATCTGGAAAGGGGCTGAAAGTGCAAGTATATTTGCGCATCAAGATGATCAAGTTACCTGTTTGATACAAACTTATTTGGACTTTGAATATACTATCTATGTATGTATTTGAATATACTATGTCGCTTATGTGGTCTAGCGGTTCGGTGTTGGAATTGATTTCATGAGGTCACTGGTTCGAATACTGGATCGGGAAATAAAAACAAAGTGTATTTATCTAATAAAAGCAACGTTGCTTGGCATTGGTACCGGTTGTCGATAGGATTTGTCATCTATAAAACTTTGGGATTTAGTACCTTTGGTTAGGCGTGGTTGCGTTGGTTTTACCCCGCCCTACGTCTTCCGTGATAGGAGCGTGAAGATTATTTTTATATATAACTTCTACGGATACGAATACAGAAATTGACTTTCAAAACGAGCTTTGAAGCTAATTATTTTATTTAGAATACAGCAAATTTTATTTTAGAACTCAATATAAAAGTTTAAAATAAGTAATTGAATCTTTAGTAACAAATACAGAGAAAAATATTCATTTAACTCTACAATAGCATCAAAAAACAA
>NJDC01003878.1:107671-138875 GCA_002245475.1 Calephelis virginiensis
TAATTTCTTCATGATTATTTCATTTGTGCACTTCCACTGAACAAAATTGTACAAAATGCCACCTAAATTGACTAATTTCACTCAATATCAACACGAAATTCACTAGTTATGAAAAAACTTCAACCATCTTTTCTCTCGATGGCGCCAAAACTCCTCGATCTGGAATTATTTAAGCGCATTTTTTATTTTTCTAAATTTGAAGAAAAAACTGCCAGTTTCAAAAATAAAACATTTTGTTTTTTTGTTAAAGGAAATTTTAATCTACATGCGTATACGTGAAATTATTGCACTATATACAGTTTACGTGACAAGTCAGCGAACAGGTACATGGCTCTCCTGATGGCGAGAGATAATCGCAGCCTATATACACTATAGATGTTCTAGGTGCAATGCAATCTTGCAGCCTGGATGTTAGGACTCTTGTGCAAATCTACCGGCTACCCTACCTCCAGACCAGAACATGACACAGTCATTATGGCTGAAGAAATAGCTAAATATTCCTACCCGGGCTAGTTTTTACACAGTACTCTACCAGTGGTCATTTTGGTAATGACCAGTTTTGTCTTTGCTCTTACGAGCTGTCAGCCAGGACAGGAGATGATCTATTCTACCAACACGTAGTTTTTTCTTTAGATTTTTTATTAGGTTGTTTAAACAGACCATTGTTTCAAAATTTTAGAACCTTTTTTGGAAGGCCAATATTTAGTACTTTCAAAAAAATATCTGTCGTTTTTTTGACAAATATTTGAAACAGTATTTGTCAAAAACAAAATGTCATGAATGAAAGACAAATAGAAATAAGAATTGTTTCCTAAATATTGTGAAAAAAATAAGTTGCATATTGAAGCCACATTTTTCAAAAAAAATGTTTTATCTTAAAAAAATGAGTGGATTCAATAGCAAACCGAAAAATAAATATTTTAAAAATAAATGTTTTTATTTGTACTCAATAATTTTAGAAAACATTTACCACCTTGTCTTAAAAAAAATTTAGACAGCCGTTTAATTAATACTGTCTAAAATTGATATCCAACCAATGAAATTTTGCACGAGAATGACGTGGCAGCATGTTATTAGTTAAAAATTTAATTTTTGACAGTTTTTATTAAAACATTTGTTTAACGAGTGTTTTTTTGTAGTAAGTCGGTTAGCATTTAGCAACATAAATATTATATTTTTTTTTATTATTTTTAACCGAATAAAAAAAAGATTCTCGATTCGTGTGTATGTTTTTGTGTGTTTTCTATGCGATTACTAATTAGAAAGGGACAGCTAAAGTGTAATTCAGAGGTGGTCCCAAAGAAATCGAATTTTGCGACGATAAGTCTATTTGAGTTATAATTGACGCATATTTTTTGTGAACCTTCATTTTTTTATACTATTGTAAGGCAAACAAGCAGGTGGATTTCCTGGTGGTAAGAAATTCACGCCACCTAGAGACACCAAAGGTGGTAATGGTGCATTACCAACCTGAGGTCGGGATGTAAGGCTTCGAGCAAAAGTAAGATTAAAACCAGAACACGATAGCGGCAAGCGCTGACGTTATGGCGGTAGGAATAGGTAACGCAGTGGTACCAATCTGGATAAGTCGCTGTGAAACTAACACTTCAGGTGTTACGGTGTTAGTGACGGTAAGCCTATGCTTGCCTTTTACGAGTTGCCTGGCAAGAAGGCAGATGGTCTATTCTGCAAAGGCGACCGGACAAAAACGGGAAAAAATAGATGATCTGATAAAGATTATCTGATTGCATGGAGTCGATTTTTTGCAGCTTTACTGCGGTTAATTTTATGAAGAATTTTATGTTTTGACCACTTAGTTAGCTTAAGGTATACTAATTAATAAATAATAAAATAAGGCTAATTCCACCGATCAACTGCGAGGCTCTATTTCGATTCCCGACTGTCTATAAATGTCTGTATTGCAGGGGCTGGGTGCATATTAAATTAATTCTGGTATGTATGATTATGAATAGACTGGACTGTCCTTTTGTCAGGCATTGTTGTAGTAGACAAGTCGCGAGAAATGTCGGATAGGAAGACAGTCAATCTCAATTGTTATGTAATTTTATCAGTAAATGTTATTGCATTCCTTTTTTATTTGTACTTGAATTCCATTTTAAATTATTTTAATTATTTTGACATTGTATTAATTGCTTGACATTTTTTTTAAATCAGCTATTGTATTATTATATTAGTTATAAATCAATTTGAACCAATTATTAATTAATTATTTATTTATAGCATGTCATTATATTATGTGTTTCTTTATTACCTTATATAAAATTTTAATAAATATTTTTATGGGTCCATGGTAGCTGAAAATAAATGAATTTTATTTTTGTTTATCTATTTCTATGTATTAGTATCGTCGACTGATACCCATGAAACAATCATATAATTTGCTTATTTGGGGCTAGATTCAATTTGTGTAACTTGTCCAGTTTATTTCTGTCACACAAATCAAAAGTTCTTCTGACGCACATAAGTCTAAAAACTACCACCTACTCGGAATGTGGCTACAGTCTGAGAAGATCCGGATTTTTTTTCATTGAAATTTAATTTAAAAAATATTGTGTTTTAACCTTCAATTATAATTATGTAGAGTTTGGTACTCGCCGAGAACAATCACAAGATTTTTTGTCTTCTATAATATATACTGCAATTTTACGCCAGACTGCTAGTCCACAGCCACCAAAAAGAAAACACCAGAAAAGTATAAATATTAAAACGTTTTGTTTATTTATTTTTATTGCATACACTTATACTTGACTATGAGATCCCGGGTTCGATTCCCTGGTCGGGCAACAAAAAGTTTTTCACATTTTCTTATAAAAAATGTTTCTCTGGATTGGATATGTGCCCGGATGACGATAGGCATTTTTTACCCCGTATAACACCTTTGTGGAATCAGTTACCGAGGGCGGTATTCCCAAACGATTATTACTTAGGAACCTTCAAGAAAAGAGCTTACTCATTCCTTAAAGGTCGGCAACGCATCTGTGATACTCCTGGTGTTGCGGATGTCCGTGGGCGGAGGTGATCACTTTCCATCAGGTGACCCACTTGTTCGTTTGCCTCCTCTTATGTAAAAAAAAAGGTTTGCCACCTATCACTTTGTGGGACTTAGTGTTTTTGGCTAGAGGCATGGGTGCCTTGGTTTTGCCTCTGCCTACCTCTTTGGGGATATGGGCGTGAAGATAATTTACTTTCATTGTACACAAAACAGTCACAACCCAAGTGAATGTGTCAAATTATACAAGAGGCGAGGTTATCTCGAAAAGAGATTTCTTACAACAAAACATAAATGAAGAGAATCATTTTAATATTATTAATATTATAGAAATATTGATGCATAATTAAAAAAAGTTTGGTTGCCAAGGAATTTGCTTTGCCGTTTTTTCTCCTGACGGACTAAATTTGGAAACGGGGATAGTAAAAACAGGTAGGCTATAATCTTGGTTGCCAGGGAATTTATTTTGCCGTTTTATTTCCTTACTGGCTTGCGTTAGAAACGGTGGTAGTGTACGGTAGATGGGATTACTTTTTTTAGCTTGTTGTTATATTAAATATAACATATAAATACTTTGTTTAAATGTTAAAATACATGTAGCATATAAATAATTTTATTGTTTAAATGATAATAAATGTTTTCACACCATAATGCGGTAGAATGTTTTGGTATGCTTTAACATTTCTGTAATATTTTCTTTATTTGCATATTCATTATTAATTTTCATTTTAATTCATTCATTAATAATATTAATTTCAGTTAATTCATAAATAATTTTCATATCAGTTCATTCATAATTAATGTTCACTTAATTTTCTATTAATTTAATTCGAAATAATTAGTAGCGCATTTTTTGACATAGTAACAAACGGACAAGATTTCCAAAAAAATAATTACAAAATATATTTTGTGTACTTTTACGCCTGTATCACAATAAAGATAGGCAGAGGTACACACACGACTAGGCGAAGATACTAAGATAATCCAAAATGACAAATTTGCCAACCGGGCACTTAGTCTATTCTGAGCAACATGTTTTTTTATGATATTCACTCCGCATAGTGGCACTAAAGGTGGTAAAGGCGCGTTGCTAACATAAGGCTTGGGTTTAGGTAATTAAGTTTACCGTCTACTTTATCCTCCGAACCGGAACTGTGCAGGAATAACATTTTTTAATGAAAAAATCAAAAACACGTTTTCAGTTGCCTGATCTGGGAATCGAACCCGAGACCTCATGTAGTTAACAATCCGGCCATAGGCAACACTCTAACTTTATTTTAATCTGAAATATCTTACATATTTTGTCACAGTTAATTAACAATTTTGTAATATGTATATAGTATGTATGTGACTAAGCCATACACAAGGTTAAGGTTGAACTTGCCTAAAGAATTTCGCGCGACGCTTTACACGTGCCGCTTTGCCGATATACAAACTCAGAAGGCCTTCAGAATCAGATCTGATGAAATTAAAATATACCTACACTTGATACAAGGTCTAACTTATAATACGTTACGTAGGGCTATCAAAAGTATGTATTCAGTATTACATAAGAACTAATAATAATTATTGCCGCTGGGGTTTAGCGGTTCAGTTGTTGGACTTGACTGCATGAGGTCCCGGGTTCGAATCCCGGGTCGGGCAACAAAAAGAAAATTTTGTTTTTCCAATTTTCTAATAAAAAAAAATGTTGCTCGGAATTGGAAATGTGCCCGGTTGGAGATAGGCTTGCCACCTATCACATTGTGGGACTTAGTGTCTTCGGCTAGTCGTGGGTACCTGGTTGTCTGCCTACCCATTCGGGTATATGAGTGTGAAGATGCTTTCTTTAACATAAGAAATGTTTTTTATTTTCACACACATTGTGATTGTAATTTGTGTTTGTAAAACCCTTAATCTAGATGCACTTTTATTATATTTGATATTTTCCATTGTCGGTGCTTGGTAAAACTTCCAAATATTCATATTCTTAAATAAAGAAACACTTGTACGTATCACTTATAATTTATTATTTTGTAATTAATAGCCTACCGGTTTCACTTAGTTTCAGTTTTAGCCCTGATGATGCTGTATAAGCAAAACTGGTAGGCTATTAACAAAATAATAAATTACCTATAAGTGATACGTAAAACGGTACAACTTTTTCTTTACTTAAAAATATGCACTTTTATTGTCTGTGATCTGCTGATATGGTGTTGGTATACGGCCAATGTTAATAATATATCTCTAAAGATGGATTTCAAGCAATCCAGATAGCTGCGTATCCGCCGGCCTATTCTATACCTAATTGCCATATGTTATTGGCAAGCGATAACATAAAAATGGATCAAAATATCAATCTTGGACAACAAGTTTTGGATTAGGATTGATTATTAATACTGGCCGATAGACGACATGAGGTATTGAATTCTATTCCCGGAGCAGGTAACTTAAATATAATTTTGCGGTTTTTGTCTACATAAAAAAAACGTTTGCCTGGGATTAGGCAAGTGCCAGTAGGTGATAGGTTTTCCAACTGTAATATTGTGGAACTTTGTACCTTCGGTTAGTCGTGCTTGCTTACGTAATGCTTGTCAATGGCGATTGCTGAACTTCTGGCAGCAGGAAAAGAGGTAAGACTAATCCCGGTAAGTCATAGTACGATTCTTCCCGTCTTATTAATATACATAGATTAAAGTACTCCAAGGTTGAAGTCGCTATTATGGTCTGTGTAATATGCATTACAGACTTTATTTGCAACGTAAACCTTAGCGTACTTTAATTTGATTTTTATTAGGAGAGTTCCAGTTTTTATGAATAACTGCAGTAGTGCCTAAAATAAGCTTTAAATCCAAATTACTAAACTATTACACTAGTAAGTGATAGAGTCGCCTAAAAATATGACATGCAAATGATACAATTAAATTAATTTTATTCATTGACATTTATTGGCATCAGCTAATGATACCTTGGTACGTGTGGTCAATTGAGTTTTTTTTAATTACTGCTTATTTGAAGGACAAAACATTTCCTGTGACTTAAACTTTAATAGCACAGAAATGTGTTTTAATGTTTATTGATTCTATAAAAAGTGACATTAAACATTATTTAAGATATTGACTAAGTAATAGACGTATTTTATAGTAATTTTAGTAATAAGATATTTTAATCACATATGAAATAAAAGCATCTTAAAAAATTGGCATCTGTATAAGTGAGTCAACTGATGGAAAATAATCATTACACATTGGAATCTGCAACGCAAAAAGTTAGTTGCTAATACGATGCTGGTTTTAGGAAAAAAATATTTATTAAATTAACCTTCCTTTTAAATATACCTTTATCTAAGCTCAATGAAAATATAGTTTGACTATGCCAAAATGTGCTTTTTTCAATATAATTTCATCATATTATTTATAAGCTCTATTTATTTTAGTATCTTCACACCCATATCCCCGAAGAGGTAGGCAGAGGTACAACCAAGGCACCCACGACTAGCCGAAGACACTAAGTCCCACAATGTGATAGGTGGCAAGCCTATCGCCAACCGGGCACATTTCCAATCCCGACCAACAATTTTTTTTAATTAGAAAATTGGAAAAATCCAATTTTCTTTATGTTGGCCGACCCAGGATTCGAACCCGGGACCCCATGCAGTCAAGTCCAACACCCGGACCGCTAGACCACAGAGGCGATGTCTATTTATTTTAATAGATTTTTTTTTTCATTAAGTTTAATTATTAATAATAAAAACACATCTTTTCATTACAATAATTTAAGCATATTAACATTTTAAAAATCTGACTATAATATCAAAAATATGCATTCGTGAATAGAACTAAAATATTACTAGTAGGATCTTGACAAAATTGCGAAAGATGGGTTGTAATTCAAAGGGAGCAATGTGCCATGTTACCACTTCTGAAGTACCTACCACCTTTCGCAAGAAAAACATCAAATATGTAATAATTGCATCATCACAAAATAGTATAAAACAAAGTCGCTTCCTCTGTCCCTATGTCCCTTTGTATGCTTAAATCTCTAAAACTTGTCAATGGATTTTGATGCGGTGTTTTTGATAAATAAAGTAATTAAAAAGGAAGATTTATATGTATATTTTATAACCATGCGAAGCCCGCCCGCTAGTATAACTATAAACGAAATCAAAAATGTACCAACAAATTGATAACCTACTTTTTGGAGTCGGTTAAGACAAATTGAAATGAATTCAATTAAATATTCAAATTAATTTTATATTTTCCATCGTGTCGGCGCTTAGTTAAACTTCAATATATTCGTATTTTTAAATGTACTGTTTTAACTTTATGAGGGCTAAAACTTAACCTCTGAGTTTATAGTTTATAAACGAAACTAGCAGGCTATTTATGAAATAAGAAATTATAAGTTATATGTAAAATAGTACCAGCGTTTCTACATTTAAAATAAGAATAAAACGCAGGTGAAGCAGGCTATAGCTACTTTGCTGTATCTACAATGCCTTAAAAAATGCCGTACGACCGCGGCCATGCGAATGCATTTGCCAATCACAGTGCACTGTAAAGGCTGACCGTCTAGACTCTTAAGGCTGACACACCCACGTACCACGCCGCACTACACGTGACTTAGCGCTGTCAAGCGAGAACAGCGCTTAAAAACCAAATTCTATTTTTAGCCTGTGCATTAGACGAGTTTTTAATATGTCCAGAAATACAACAAACTATTATTATTCAAACATCCGACGGCCGCCGTTGGAGACGGACGAGGAACGTGGACTTACACGTGTGTGGAGGTACCTCGTAACCGCTACACGTGTAAGTTTTTACGTATATGACGTCGAGAATCGTAACCTGTTTTTTATACGATTTTTCCTCTATTATTAGATATTTGAATACGTAGGCTTACGTAGGGTCCCGTAATTCGGAATTCCTTATTTATAATATACAATTTTTAATAGTTGGATTCTTAAGAAAGCAGAAGTAGGTTATTTTTGTATATGTTTGTATTATTCTTTCGCGTATGTTTTTTGATTCTAGAAATATTTTTGGCAAATCGAGCATAGACTTTAGCGTCTTTTTTATGTGATAGGTTAGCCAACAAGCAGAGGTCCTAACGATGAGACAGCCGTGGTATACACCAAAGATGTTACAGATGCGTTGCTGTCATGCATACCCTATCCTCCGGATCGGAACATGACCAAGACGGCGGTAGAAATAAAGGCGGTGGATTCCTACCCGGTCAGGCTGCTGCACCGCTCTCTGCCATTAGTGGCCTTGATGGTACTGACCTACATTTTAACCAGTGCTCGCCTCTTACGAGTCTGGTAGAGAGAGAGATGGTCTATTATACTCAGCGAACCCGTTCTAACTAGATAGTTTAGTTATTATTCCTTCGATCTTTTTTTGCCTTTTGTCTTTTGTTGATTTTTGAAGTTTTATATTTTCAACTGACTTTAAAAAGGAAGGGATTAAATTGTATCGCATGTTTTTTTAATATATCTTATTTATTACACGATTATTCACCAAATCGTTGATGGATTGCAATGATTTTTTTTTTAAAAAGGTTTCATTTAAATTTTATAGTAAAGAGTGCGGCACTTTTTGAGTTACAACTATATATAAGTATTTAATTTAATTGTTGACACAGATGACAGTATTAAAATTGGGATCGTTTTTTTTTAGTTTTTTTTTACTATTTCATTTTTATATTAATGTATCATTTTTGATTAACCTACTTACTTTTGAAATTTTTCATTCCCTGTAAATACTATAATCCTGTATACCTGTAAATATTATAATCGCCTCTGTGGTCTAGCGGTCCGGGTGTTGGACTTGACTGCATGAGGTCCCGGGTTCGAATCCCGGGTCGACCAACAAAAAAGAAAATGGGATTTTTCCAATTTTCTAATAAAAAAAAATGTTAGTCGGGATTGGAAATGTGCCCGGTTGACGATAGGCTTGCCACCTATCACATTGTGGGACTTAGTGTCTTCGGCTAGTCGTGGGTGCCTTGATTGTATCTCTGCCTACCTCTTCGGGGATATGGGCGTGAAGATACTTTTTGTAAATACTTACTTATCGTCACGCCAAGTCCCTAACAGGGTACGTAGAGAATATAGAGTGCCAAATATCACTATCCTTGCAAACCTGCCTAGCTACACAAAGAATCACTGCACCCTAACTAGATCCATTGTGATCACAACATTTACTCGTTTAGCTCAAAGTAGTACCGTAAGGCAATCTTTAGGAACCTTGGATGCTATTGGGATTAATCAGCTTAAGATCTTGAGGGTTAATTAAATAATTAAGGGTACCCTGAAACTGACTTCTTGCCTGAATAAATGCGGGCAGTTGTAGAGGACGTGCACTGCCATCTCTTCTGATTCAAGGCAAAACTTCCAATCATATGTCTCTGCAAGGCTCATCTTATTTCGGTGTTTGTTAAGTCCGCAGTGGCTCGTTATAGCTCAAACCAAGATCCTGAGCTCTTTTTAATGAATACTAATTGCAATCCAAAAAAATTGACTTTAAAACCCGCGTCAAGTGCTCTTGGCCGTGATTTTTTGCCGATTTGGTAGACTTTGTTGTTGAGTCCATTTTTGAAGCAACCTCCTAGAAGTGCTGTTGGGAACTCCGCATATTGGATATAAGTCCCTCTGATACTATTCTTGTCGGCTCCTCTGCATCCTCATTCCCCTTTCTCCTTGTATAACCGGGAAACCACGCAAGAGTTTGTTTTCGCCCAAATTAATCCAAACTTGGGGGCATTCCATGGTGAGCTTTGTTGATTCAAAGTTACGGAATGCAGTGCCTTAAGATCAGCCTTTAGTTATCCTATCCTTCTTAATCTATCCTTCCTGAAAGGCAGCTGCCGGGGACCTCATGCAGTCAAGTCCAACAACCGCTAGACTAAATAATATAGCATATATTCTTGGTTGCCGAGGAGTTTGTTTCACCGTTTCTTCTCCTGACTGGCTAGCCTTGGTAACGGCGGTAGCTTATGGTAGTTAGGGTTAAACGTAATTATATTTTAAAATTTTGTTCAAATATTAAAACATAATATGTTATAAATCTTAATAATAAATTTGTATAATTTTAAAGACATTTGCAACCTAGTATGTGGTAGAATATGTTGTTATTAACAAATATCTTTTGTAACAGTTTTAAAAAAAACATTCAGTAAATAAATAAATTTCATTTTAATTTTTTTTATATAATACTTAGCATGTAAAGATTTAGTAATATTACAATTTTATTGTATGTATATAAAATTATGACATTTAAAGTGCAGTAAAACTGTAAAAAAAACGAAATCAACCTATGTATTAATCGTGATGCCAAAACTTTGGACTCATTTTTACGAAAATTGCGCGGACGCAGGAGCATAAAATTTGCCACACGTATAGTTTATGTGTAGGAGAAATGTTCTGCTAATATTTTTCAATAACAATGCTTATAAAGTTACTTTTTTGTACTGAGTACATTAAATCAATAAATGAAACATTACCCACACTAAGTACCATGCATTTGACACGCACAAACAAATATATTGATGATAACCATAAAAGATCATAGATGGCGCACTAATTATTCATAAAGTTTAGTAGTTGGTCTTGAAAAATGAAGATGGCGTTCTTATCAACAAGATATTAAAATTGATTATGGTCGAATTTCGACCAATGGGCGACCACCAGTTGATATAAAGATATCATATAGTGTAAAAAAACTTGAGTATTTTCTCGATTTCACTGTAACTCCAGAATAAGGTTAGATGATAAAAAGACTACTTTGGAAGTGCATACTTCCAAATAAAAAAAAAACGGTTTTTTTTTATGATGTTGGAAGGCAAACAAGCAGACGAATTTCCTGATGGTAAGAAATTCACGCCGCCTAGAGACACCAAAGGTGGTAATGGTGCGTTGCCAACCTGAGGCCGAGATGTTAGGCCTTGAGCAAAAGTAAGGTTACCGGCTACCTTACCCTACAAACCGGAACACGTCATGACGTTATGGAGGCAGGAATAGGTAAGGCGGTGGTACCATTCCGGGTGAGTCGCTGCGAAACTCTACTATCTAGTCAGATGTCACGGTTTTAGTGACGGTAAGCCTATGCTTGCCTTTTACGAGCTGCCTGGTAGGAAGGCAAATGGTCTATTCTGCAAAGAAGTCCGGACCAACATGGGGTAGATAAGATGCAGAAATCGATTTGCAAAAAAATTATGGTAGGTACAGTTAAGTTTTTGTATATGATCTTCAACAGAACCTTTGTATATGAAGAGACAATGTATATAATTACAAATGTCTGGTATATGTAATGTACCTAGTTAAGAACCCTACCGATCATGTCAGCTTCAAACAAAAAATCCACATCGAAATCGGTCTATCAAGCCAAAAGTAATAATGCCAGAGACAGAAACCCGGTGTGCGATCGGGATTAAAAGTCACAATCTATCTGTCTTCCAAATTTGAAATCCGTTCAGCCATTCGAGCGTGAAAGAGTAACAAACATCCATACATCCATACTTACAAACTTTCGCATTTATAATATTAATAGGATTCAAACTTATACTTTTTATAACGGTGTTTAAAAATAGGGAGTCGAACATTTAAACTCCTCCTTCTATCGAAGTTGCTCACTTCATAAGTGAGCAACTTCACATAGTGACGTCGTCGATATAAACAAAACTTTTTGTGTAGTTAAGTATAATTCAGGAGTTTTGGCGCCATCGAGACAAAAGATGGTCGAAGTTTTTTCATAATTATTGAATTTCGTGTTGATATTGAGTGAAATTAGTCAATTTTGGTGGCATTTTGTACAATTTCGTTCAGTGAAAGTGCAGAAATGAAATAATCAGGAAGAAATTAGCGTATCGTGTATTTCCCATGTATTTCCTCGTTGCCGCCAAACCTCGTTATATGAGCTTGGATAATGAAGCCATCGCTTTACTTAAGAGCCTGACATGACTAACTGACGACTTATGAGCTATGACTGATGACTAATTATAATTTGTTAAAATTGATGTAAAATTTGAAGCAAATTTCTACTTGACTAATGGCAAAATACTAACGTGAAGGCCAATACTTAAAGAAAGAAAAGAAAAAAGTATAATTCAAACTACCAGTAGGATGTTAATAAAATTTGGGACAATCTCGGACTCATCATTCAAAAAAGAATGATCAAATCGCAACGTGGTATCAAATATGAATCACAGTAAAATTGCAAAAACTGACTTCTTTTTCGATATGTTAAAAAAAATAAGCCTTTTACTTAATTACTTGGGCATTTCATCATTAGATCAAAGTTTGGTGGCAAATGCATTGGAAATACGTACATATAAAAAACGGGTTGCACTCCGGGAGTGCCGACAGAAGTGAAAACTTGAATATTAACGTATTGCATTTTTGATATTTTGGGATGGTTAGGGAATAATTTTGCACGAATTGATTTAATTATCAGTATCATTTATGTGGTAGAATACTATATTTATTTATTGCGCTATCGTATACAAATATGACAACACGAACATTCGCGCAAGCGCCCTGCGCCGTCAGATTCGCGCAAAGCCCTGCGCCGTCTTATTTGCGCAAGCGCCCTGCGCCGTCTTACGAATTTTCGATCAGGTCACGTGTCCTGACGCGAGCTTAGAAGTTTTTACCCATTCCAAAAAAGTGCGCAACGCCGCTAAAGAAGTTTTCACTTCAATTAAAAAAAAAAAACCAAAAAGAATTTTCGAAATCGGTTCAGAAATAACAAAGAAATCAATTGACATACACAAAAAATGTGTGGCAGTCGAACATATAACCTCCTTTTTAAGGCGTTTAAAAATAATTGGAATTACTGCTCTTAACGAAACACAGACATGTACCCACAATGGCATGTATGACAAAAATGCAGTACATAGTACATACTAGCGGAAATTGAGAAGTTTTATAGAAAATTACTGAGTTAGAGCACAGTTTACTCTTTCATACATGTGTAAAAACTATTTTAGGTTAATCCAAGTTACCCTCTATATGTGTACCAAATTTCATGAAAATTGGTTCACCGGTTTTTGCATGAAGGAGTAACAAACATACATACAAACTTTCGCATTTATAATTTTAATAGGATACAAATAATAAATGATTTTACTTCAACGTTTGTCGGCTCATCTAGTACACACTGTTTAAGGGTGTATCACACGATTGGACTAATGGGTTTTTATATTTATAATGTTACATAATAGTTACGCGTGTAATTTTTTATGACAGTCATTATTGTGACCTGTTTTAGCTGTATATTTTTCCTGTTTTAGGTTTGCCAAGGTCGTTTGTTCAGAATTTGTCCTTGACCGTTAATTATCAGTCAGAATTTTTTTTCAATGAATGACAGTAATACATACATTTTGCATTGAAAGTTTTAATGTAAATAAAGTGGCTAAGTGCGAGTTGGACTTCTTTTGAAGGGTTCCGCAGTGGCTATATATAAATACTATCTTGCTAATATTATTATATGTAATATATAAATATTAGCAAGAGTAGCTAGTAATATTTAACAAAATATCATTAAATACCACTATAATATTTTTTGTCCATAATTTATTAATTATTTACATTTTTTTCACATTTAGCGCTTTACTGTTTTTAAAGGTAGGAGGAGAATATTGAAATGTCTAAAAAATTATCTCTAGTCTTTAAAACCTAAATATCTTTTCAGAGATTCACAAAGTTTAAAGTTCAAACTTCAATTCTTTTTCATTCGCACAAAATTTTGTTTATGGATCTTTACAATAATTTTCAAAAATCAAATTGTGGTTTAAAAAACTTTTTCCCTTAAATTCAATCATTTGATAGAGACAGACACTTACGTAGTTGTGAAATTGGTCCCCCCGTCATTCTTCTACCTTCTAAAATAAGAGAGAAAAGAATAAAAATGCGGTATAAATATAAAAAAAATAAGAAAAAAAATTGATTTTAAAAAGATGCGGTTACAGTTTTCGAAATATTAAATTAAAAAAAAACCGCAAATATAGCTTTGGTAAAGTCTGCAAATAGAATAAAAAAAAACATTTTTTATTCTATTTGCAGACTCAGTCAAGGGCTTACTCTGAACTAACGACCTTGACAGACCTAAAACAGGAAAAACAAATAGCTAAAACAGGCTACTTTAATAGCTATTATAAAAAATTACACGCGTAACTGTTGTATATTATTTGAAATATGAAACGCCGTGGAGTTATTATGTAATGCCGACTTTAAATGTTACCGCCTGCCCGAATTCATTTAAAAAACTGAAAAGCGAAAAATAATAAACCTTTTAATAAGTTATTACTTCAGCGGTTATAACTTAAGTTATAAGTTCAGCGGTCGCGCGTCGGACTTGACTTCTTGAGGTCCCGGGTTCGATCCTTGGATTTGGCAACAAAATAAATAGAAAATTGTGAATTTTTAATTTTGTAATAAAAATAACGTTGCCCGGGATTGGATATGCCCGGTTGGCGATAGGCTTGCCATCTATCACTTTGTGGGACTTAGTGTCTTCGGCTAGTCGTGGATGCCCTGGTTGTGCATCTATCTACCTCTTCGGGTTTATGGGCGTGAAGATACGTTTTTCTTTAACTAGGTATGTTTTAGATGGCACCAAACTGTCAATAAAATAAAATAATTAAATTACTTTAAATTAAAAGAAACAACCAAATTAAACCCCTACACAGTACAAAACAAAGTCGTTTTCCGCTGTCTGTCCTCTATATTCTATTATTTATATTCTATTGACCCCCTCGCTGGTCGAGGGGCTGATGTGCACTCCTAACTCCCCCGACCAACCACCAACCGGGTTCGGTTCCCGACGGGGGCAGGCATTTGTGTGATGAACATTTAGATATCGGCATTTCCGGACCTATTGTTTATTAAATTTATTCTGGTATCTATATTTAAGTATTTCTATGTATTAGAATCGTTGACTAACACCCGTAACACAAGCAAATAATTTGCTTACTTTGGGGTTACATTCAATTTGTGTAATTTGTGATGATATACGTCAAACTATGGATAAAAACTACTCACTGTTATTTTCTTTTTGTATTTTAGCAGTGCGTTCAATTCTGTTGCTTTGAACGTTTTGTTGGGAGTTCTTACATTTTTGAATATTTCCTCTTCTGTTTTGGATTGCTTTGATTCTTATTTACGTGGTAGGTCACAGTGCGTTCTTTCTGGCGAATAATCTTGAAATTTGATTTAACTAAGTACTTAACTGAACAAAATCGGACTAATATCCACCTAAATTAACTAATTTTACTCATAATTTACGATAAGTTTCATAATTACGAAAAAAACTGAGACCATCTTTTTTCATGTTGGCGCCAAAACTCCCCTTATCTCACTTTATTTCGTAAATTATACGCATGTTAAATTATGTCAAAAAACATTTTTTATAACAATATAATAACAGCACAAATTAGCTTAAAATAAACAATCTTAAACTAAACAATTACACTAAAATTTTCATACACACATAAATGTAAAAATTGTGTTTATAGATTTTTACTAAAAAATATTTGCCTACTTTTATGTACTATTGTATATGTATATTATTATTTATATCCAAACTAAATTAAGTACTATATAATCAAGTGTATGAATTTTTATCTTACGTGTCGAAATTTATATATCAATTATTACAGACAGGAACGAATAATAATAAATTAATGTCTTCTTTATACATTTTCCATAAATGTCAAAATTTAAATAAAAATAATAATAGTTTATAATCATGGCTGATAATTTATTGATAGTTAATTCGTGTCATTTTTGTAGATTTTCCTCAAATATGTCAAAATTAAAAATGAAATTTAAATCATTTATAATCACGGTTCATATAATATAATTGATCCATGTTATTCCCGTGGATTTTTCTCCTCTAAGTATTGACTAATATTGGAGTAGCCCTTTTCTACAATTTATTTTTAACCAAAACGGTTAACTGTTTTAATAGCAGATCTTGCCTAGATAAGAATTACTCATCTTATGAAGACGACTAAGTGGAATGAGAAGTTTGTTCTGATTTTGAGTGTCTATATTGTGACAATCACATTTGTTTTAAAAGATCCAGATTTTTCTTGATGTACGTTAAATTTTCAAGTAAATATGTGATACAAATTCTTTAACAGATACTCTATAATCTAGATTGTATATGACACGAACTGTCCGTTTTAATAAGATGAAAGTTAAATAAGAATCTACAGCACTGCCCTAAAGTAATATACCATAAATTATTGTATTTATGAAAGTAGCTGAAATACATCAATCTTGCTGTATCGATATCGGATATTTGACGGATCCTCTACATGGCATACCTATACTGTAGATGTCAGCTTGTTTGTAAACTTATTAATGTGAGCACGTTTCTGCAGCTTTGAATCAAGAGTTATGCCTACGAATAGTGTTAATTTTAGTGCCATTAATTATAACATTGGTATCTATCTGTTTAACAATAGGAGGAGTGAATTTAAAGCATTACATTTAAACCATTAAGTTAAATAAATAATCAAACAAACCCCAATATCACTAGTGTACAAAAAAGTATAACCACCAATCAAATACCAAGACGTAGCTGGGAAACACTAAGCTTTTTAAAATATACGTCGTTATATCTTTAACATAGTATCCACTTTCCACTCTAGTAAAGTCTGGTATTTATTAAGATCCTTAGGTGTTGGTAAGTCTACTGCAACTGGTGTAATCTGTTTTAATTTCAATGACCTCAATGTATACTTTTCCAAACCACTAATAGTTTTAGATAACGTTCAAAAATCATTGACTTTATCGAACTTAAACTCTATGGAACAGATCTTCTCTCACCCCATGCTCTTCTTTTTCTTTTGAACAATCAATTCCTCATCTATAAGTATCTTCACGCCCATATCCCCGAAGAGGTAGGCAGAGGTCAAGGCACCCACGACTAGCCGAAGACACTAAGTCCCGCAATGTGATAGGTGGCAAGCCTATCGCCAACCGGGCACATTTCCAATCCCGACCAACATTTTTTTATTAGAAAATTGGAAAAATCTAATCTTCTTTGTGTTGGCCGACCCGGGATTCGAACCCGGGACCTCATGCAGTCAAGTCCAACACCCGGACCGCTAGACCACAGAGGCGATAAGAAATGATAAATTGTGCTCTCGTATGTTTACACCCATTTTAGTTGAACTTCCCCTAGTCCGTACTGATTTTTAATAATTCTTTATCAAGAAATACTTTCCCTTCGGTTTGGAAAAGTCTTATATTATACCTCTTCCTCAGGCTGTAAGTCCTTCAGTTTCTCATTTTCATCCTATTGCTATATTACCTTTTCTTTACTTGAACACATTGTCATTCCCAGTTTTCAAAATATCTCAGATATGACAGTCTATTACATGTGAACCAATTTGGGTTTCGTCCAGGGCACAGTATTGTTACAGCATTAATTCGTGTTTCCGATGATATACGAGTACGTCAAGCTATAGATAAAAAATTCTAACTGTTACTGTCTCCTTGGAATGTAGCAGTGCGTTCAATTTTGTTGATTTGGACGTGTTTTGGTTGCTCTTAGATCTTTAAATACTTCCTCTGCTATTTTGGATTGGTTTGATTATTATTTACGTGGTTGATCACAGTGTATTCTTTCTGGTGAATACTAAACTTTAGATTGGATTTAATTAAGTGCTGATATACCTCAGGGTGGTACTCTTTCTCCATTCCTATTTTCTGCTTTCATCAATGCGGTTACTTCAGTTATTTCCTCTCACTTTCACTTATAAGCAGATGACCTACAACTTTACAGACATTTCCCGGTCAGAGTGCTATTCAGGCAATTCAGAGTATAAACAATTATCTTGAACGAATTTATGTTTTGGCTAGTTCCTTTGGATTAAGCGTGAATCCAATTAAATCTCAGGCATTTATTATTGGTAGTCGTTACATGCGCGGTATGATTGTCAGTTCAGATATCCGCATCCTTCTTTTCAATAATTCACCTAAAAATGATTCTACTACTGCAGTTAGCTTGGGTGTAAATTTTATCTTTATTTCTCTTAGGATTTCCATGTTAACAGTATAAGTAAAAAGGTTCATTAGGATTTTTATTATCTTAAGTTTTTCCAAAATTTACTTTCCCTTACAACGAAAATTTCACTTATATATGCCCTTATTTTTCCTACTGTAGATTATGCTGACACAAGTTTTCTTGACGCTATTGAAGAATTACATAACAAACTAGAAAGACTTCTAAATCTTGTATTAGATCTAACTTTGGTCTCAAAAAATTTGATCATGTCTCGAGTTACAGGGCTAAGTTAATGGCTTCTTACGTCGCGATTTTCATATACTCTGTCTTTTATATAAGGTCATTTTCAATCCCAATTTCTTGAGTTATCTCCGTGATATCTTTTAGTTTTTACATACCACTGAATTTCCTTGTCGTCCTCATGTTAAAACCTTGTTACATTTTCTTATTAGTAAATCTGATTTTTACTCTCAGCCATTCACTGTTCGTGCTGTTAATCTGTGGAATGCTTTATTAAGACAGTAGTAAAAGAGCACTTTCTCTGACAAACTTGTTTTTTTAATCGTCGTTTGTTTATTCTTTGTATTTTCAGTTACGTATATAATGATATATACTTATAATGGTATATGTTTATATTACCTACGTATGTATTATATGTGTATATTCATAGAATTGCCGTAGGTACATAAACTATGCATTTAATCACCAACGCGACGCGGCGTTTATTTGACCCATTTATGCTCCAGTCCGTAATTAATTAATTTCTAAAAATATTTTTGACATACAAATCATTATTCAATAAATTACTAATTTTCCCTTAAGTCTGGGGAAACCAAAACGTATTTATAGTGGTAGCACACTGATCTTAAATATACAATTTTCGATATTTTATTAAATTATTTCCTGGTTTCACGGAAATTTTAAGATAAAACCAATACCTATACATATGTGTGAAAACTAATTCTGTTTGATTTTTTATGGTTTTGTAATCTTGAATCGCACTATTTCAAAGCGTGATTACCCACTTTCGTCAGATGTCATCTGTTATCACCATAGTTATAACGCTATTGCCGCTCTAATGGATAGGGTTACTCTTGAATCTCAATTTCATGTAAATTGGAAATTTGAATCGGTCTGTCATTTTGGTACGACTGAACAGAGCACAAGCCAAATATTAACGTTCACTTCCAAAAAGTTAATGTATCCGATAATAATATTTATCGTTTATTACTAACTAAATATTAAAGACACATTCACAGTATGTCACTTGTACATTTCAACTGAATAGTATTGTATTTCATACCACCAACATTGACTAATTTTTCTCACTAAGTACGTGTTAACACAAAATGAGTTTGTTCATGATTATTCTAATTTTGCGTCCATTTTATTTTTCGACCTAAAACCTTGGTAGAACTTAGTTATTAAAGCTTATTTAAAAAGTTTATTATTTACATACTATTTACGATTCTTTCGCCAGTTTTTTTTCAAAAAGTTTTATTGCAATGATTTAAAGTTCAACATCAATGAAAATGACAGGTTATTTCGTCAGTCATATTAATGTATAAATAACTAAATAATGAACATTACCCCACCATGAACACTTTTTATTTTCTTTTCGTTAGGTTTTGGCATTCGCGTTAGTATTTTGTCATTAGTCAAGTAGAAATTTGCATCAATTTTGCAACAAATTTACCAAAATCTGGATTCAATTGTAATTTATATTAATCATAAGTCGTCAATAAGTCATGTCAGGGTCTTGGGTAAACGGTGGCCTCATTTTTCAACTTCATATAGTGAGATTTGGCAGCAATGTGGAAATGCACGATATGTTAGTTTCTTCATGGTTATTTCATTTGTGCACTTACACTGAACAAAATTGTACAAAACGCAAAAATTGACTAATTTCACTTAATATAAACACGAAATTTGATAATTATGAAAAAACTTCGACCATCTCTCACGTTGCGCTAAAACTCCACCATGAACAGTTAAAGCAGTATTATTTCCATTTTGCTAAATGTCCACATAAAAAAGCAATTTTATGGTATGCGTCTTAAGGTTGTCTTTCTCCGATGACAATTAGTATTACTGAAGTACATACATACATACATACATATCTTCACGCCAAGTCCCTTACGGGGTAGGCAGAGAGTATCGAGTGCCAGACTGATAATAACTTTAAACAATATTACTGAAGTAATATTGTTTTAAGAGAGGTTCCAGCCCACAGATGTCATTTACCATATCACCAATCAGAAATTGGAATTGTATATGTCTTTTTAAGTATTATTGAACACAATACTGACGAATTATTGACAATTAGTTTATGGTAAACAATAAACTATTTTATCGGATTCATTGAATTTATTTATAACTTACTTTACTTTTTTTTTTAAAAACCCGCTAGTACTGAGTTCAAAAGTACTTAAAACGACTTATACGATTCCAATTTCCAATTTGCATGATATTGACGCTCAAGAGTAACCCTATAGGTCACCAGACCTGATACCCCTCTAACTCTTTATAAGTATATATATTTTTTATATATATTTTTGCGGATTTCGGTAGGCGGAGTTGATCACTTTCCATCAGGTGACCCACTTGCTCGTTTGCCTCCTCTTCTATATAAAAAAAGTGGTAGAATCAAAGATTTGTAGTGAAAGTAAACATCTGATACCTTATAATTGAAGTGAACTTAAATACAAATATTGTGTAATGACCTTCACAAAAAAGGTGATAGACAAGACAGTCTATCTACATTACATATTATATTATACACACATCAATAAGCATGCTAACTTGTGCACGTAAATAGTGGGAATAGGTATCTACGCAAATTACTATCATAAATAAGTTTGATTCAAATTTTTTAGCACATCTAAATTTACTACGCAGTAGATGCTTCATTCATAGGTATATTACTTGTTGTGGTGGCGTGTTCACATTTCGACGTAGTCTTATTTATCAGTTTTGTACTACTATTGAATGTACTGTTAAAGTTAATTTCGTCAGTCTAAAGCCTCTCAAAGTGGTGGAAAATTAGAATCTGTACGTAATACTGACCTACTTGTATTTATCGCGTTACTATGTGTCGTTATGCCAGCCATTGAACATGAGCACATAAGTATGGAATTTCAAAAGTGCTTTTAATTATTTCAAGTCTATTTGTTTACACTATTTCAGATAAACATTCAGAATATCGGGCACAATTTCGGGCACTAATTGGAAAAGACCTTAAATATAAATATTTCATTGGTTTCAATATTAATTAAATATTTACACACCACAGTGAGATATAATAGCTAGGTATTTTGGTATGCTTGTAACAACTTCTTCTTAACAGACATTTTCCGCAAAAATAATTAAACTTCATTTCACTCACAGACTAGTAAAAGAACTACACGTTATTTCACTTTCTTTCAAACTAGACAGCAAACACTCACTAGACAGCGGAAACCGCTATTCTAGATAAATCAAGATTTTGAAATATTTTTTAAAAAACTTTAAATTTGAACTATTACAAAATTTTATCAATAAAAGATAAAATATTGCACATGATTTGAAATGTTACTTTACGTAACAGGTGTTTACTAAATAGAAATTACACATTACTAAAGTATATGTCACTGTAATTATAAATTGTCGGACACATGTGAAAAGCAAACTATTAATAATTTGACATATCTTTATATATTTTTTCCATGACAAACCGTCAAATTATGAATAAAACGGCAAAATTCACAATCTGTCCTATTTTAATTATACGCAAAATTGTGAATAGTCACCCATTGGTCGGTATGAGCAATGGTATGTGCTGAAGTATAGAGTTAGATAACAGAGTAGTTGAATAAAGTTTAAACTTCACACCGTAATTGTAAATTTTTGGACAGTTTACAATCTCGGGAGGATCTATCTGTGGATAACTGAGGGATCTGCCATTTACATTACTTAAAAAAAATTAATAGAAGAAGGCGTTACTTTGCGGAAATCCATACTTAAATCTAAATAAAATTAATTATTTAATTTGCATTTTTTTTGGCGGAAAATTGCAAATTAAATAAATAATTTTATTAAGATTTACATTACTATTGCAATAATGATATATATATAAGAGCAGTAAAACTGCAAAAACGGACTCCAACTATTTCACCGGATTCCACGTAGCGATTTGATAATACTCGATCAGATTTTATCATGGCCATCATCTTGATGCGTGGCAATCTACAACTTTGCAATTCACAAACAAACATGACTCAGGAACCTTAAAAAAAAGAACATACTCATTCAATAAAGGTTGGCATCGGATCTGTGATACTCCTGGTGAAGTCCGTGAGAGGCGATGGTCACTTTCGATCAGGTGACATACTTGCTCGTTTGCCTCTTGGATAAAAACTTAATCAGATATTAAATCACTTAAATGTAAACAAATTGTTACATAATAAACAGTTTGGATTTACCAAAGGTTGCCCAACCAT
This sequence comes from Calephelis virginiensis, assembly GCA_002245475.1. Lineage (NCBI taxonomy): Eukaryota > Metazoa > Arthropoda > Insecta > Lepidoptera > Riodinidae > Calephelis > Calephelis virginiensis. The sequence goes on from NJDC01003878.1 coordinate 130,156, forward strand.
TCACACAGTTATTAAGATACGTATTTGAAGCCCGGGTAAACTCGCATGATGCATTCGGTGTATCGAACAGAGATTCTGCAGTTACGATTGGCGCACCGCAATATTCTATTCTTGGTCCATTTTTGTTTTATAAATATATAAACGACTAATTTTTTTACATAAAGGATATCCAGGATATTGTATGGTTCGCAAATGACGCTTCACTTATATTTAAAGGGAAAAAACAGGTAAGTATGACGAAGTGAACAATGCGATATCCAAAGTTGTGCATTGGTTTACAGTTAACGATCTTCTTTTAAATGGTAATAAATCGAAGTGTATTAGATTATCAATGCCCAATGTTAGGCTAGTTTCTGGTATAGAAATTGATAGTAAATTATAATGGAGCCCCCATACTGAGAAATTGGCAAAAGGGCTTAGCTAAACTCAGCTGCATTTGCAGTTCAAAATAAGAACATTAGCAGACGTTGAGAAGACTCGAATATTATATTTTAGTTATTTTCATAGTCTCATGTGTGCTAATATCCCATGACATTCTTCTTTGGGGAAATTTTGTACTATATTTGTATCAGAAAAAAGAGTTATTTGTAATCTTAATGCAACGGATTCCATTTGAGAAAAAATCTTTTAACCTTGAGTTCTTAATATATTTTTGAGAAAAAATGTGATGTTTATGATGTAAAGACAAGAAATAAAAATAATCTAGCGGTATACAAACTCGTCTCCATAAAATTAGTAAATTATTTTTGGGTCAATGTAAACGTTCCTACATCTAAAAAATACATTCCGCAAACACATGATTGAGATAAGAGTCATTAGAGATCTCCCTTTAATTAAGTTTAAAAAAATGTGTAAAAGCAAAATTTTATAAGAAAGGTTTCAATCTCGCACTGCAATTTGTAATGTAGTTTGTGGTACTTTGTTTTACTTGTTATTCACGTTAAAATCAGATTGTAGTTTGTATTTTTACCTAGTTTGTAATGTTACTATTAATACATACATACATACATACATACATATCTTCGCGCCAAGTCCCTTACGGGGTAGGCAGAGAGTATCGAGTGCCAGACCTCACGATCTTGACAAACCTGTCGTGCTTCCTTCACATTCATAATGTTGGAATGTTATGTTCACTATTAATGTTGGAACAAGACAAGCCCGCTGAGTTTATTTCGCCGGATCTGCTCAGTGTATGGCCGTGATAGCGATCCGCTGGTAGTTTATAAAAATATCGAGACGCTAAATACGACTCTGTTCTGGTCAGCGTCACGGAGAGTCGCTGGATACGAGCGGGTTCTTTAGGGGAGGCCTATGTCTAGCAGTGGACGTCCTCCGTTTGATGATGAAGTACCACTTGTATGTTCCATGTAAACAAAGTTTTCTAGATTTTGAAAATTCTTTTTTTGAAAGATAGCAAATAATTCCGAAATGAACATTCATAAATTTCATCAACATGCTATCAAATTTTGTTAATTTTTGAGTTGTACTTAACATAGCTTTTTTTTATTTACAGTTGTCAATTAAGTATAACTAGGAAGTTGGATCATGATCAGACTAATATGTGGTCCCATCTGAATAAGAATCATAACCTATCTTTTTAAAAAAGAACCATCAAAATCGGTTGGCTATTGGCCGAGTAATCTCATAAGAAAAGTAAAAAAATAAATAAAACACATAATCAAACTGAGAGCCTCCTCCTTTTTTCGAGTCGTATAATAACAAAAAAGTAGTAATATCAACAAGAGCATTTCTATATAAGAAAACTGAGGATTATTGGTTTTTAATTTATCATACACTTTTGTGGGTTAAATAGGCCTTTTAAAAATAGGGGTTGTGTAAAAACCCGGTTACACCCGTTTGCCAGAATTTCATTTGCCATAATTTCATCTGCTATAATGGTCAACAGGCATAATATTGTTTCTCATAATTTCATATGTCATACTCATTATATAATATAGTCATAGTCATTTTTTGTTTATTATACTAGTCACGTGCTAGAAACAATGTTTCCCATAAAGTCAATTTCAATAATATCATTTGCTAGCATGATTGTAAGCCGTATTATCACAACTCATAACATCATTTACCATAAAAATAGCGTCTAGAAAAATAACATAAATTCGTTTTATACTAAATGCTAATATTAATACTAAATACTATATGGTTTCGGTATGGTTTGTTTTGGTTAAGTTAGGTTAGCCGAGCGAGCGAAGCAAGCGTGCCGCGGCAGCGGCCGGCGAAGTGCCAGAAAGCTAATCGCTTTTTAGAACAAATGCGTGAGATTAAATTTGAACGGAAGCGGCTTTGATCGTATCAAGAGGTACTAGATAAATAGGTATTAGAAGTAAAGACAACTATAAAATGTAATCGTACTATGATATATTTATTACAATTTACATTTTACGTAATGCAAATACAAATTTTTGTAAGGTATTTAAATATTCTATTGAATAATATTATTGCAATTAATAAAATGGATAACAATACGTATGGCACTTGTATCATTATGAAAACTGATTTTAGGGCGAATAAGACTATGTCATAAGTATATTACGGTTAACAAAACATTCAGTCAAATAAAAATTCGGGCAAATGAAATTCTGGCATTTGAATATATGGCATATAATCTTCGGGAAAACAATAGACAACCGTAAAAACCAGTTGCCACATAATTGAAATATTTGTATGCAACATCCATACGATATTTGAAGATAAACTAGTTTGTCATTTCACGTCGAAATGAATTATTTTTATGGTATGTTTTTTTGTGTGTGGAGATAGTTTAGAGGCTAAAGGGTTACAAACATGGGCCGATATTTATATTCTGTCACAATTACACATTATTAAACAAATAATTACATTATATCGCCTATCATCTCGCAGTATGAGAGGGCTATGCAAGAAGTGAAATACTTTCAAAGCATAGTACCGTAAATCGCTTCTTTCCCTGGACATCAATAAGTCGAGTGCTCCTGACGGTATCTGCCGTAATAAAAATATGTGCTCCTGAGGTGGTACCGACTACAACGCGTCTTTTTAGGCTCCCATTTTCCATAGGTATTGTTCCAAAGTCTTGGTATATTGCTTTAGCCTTTGCCTATCCCTAAAAAGGGTGTCCACGCTGATCTGTCTAGCTATCGACCCCTAGCAATTACCTCATTGTTTTCTAAAATTATGGTATCTATAGTTATCTGCAAGCTGTTGCAATATCTAATCAGCGAAAGTCAGTATGGTTTTAAAGATTTAAAGAAGATCGGTAATAGTCATAAGCAAGGGAGCTAGTTTGAACACGGCGAAGGCTTTTGATCGGATGTGACATGAAGCGCTTCTTTCAATGTTACAATTTTTTGGGGTCTTCCCGAGAAGTTGTACAGTTGGTTCACCACAAGCATAAGGGTCCATGACGACAATTCATGTTCCATCTTCATACATATAAATGGTGGTGGAATCTCCTACATTATTTCTTCTGCATAGCAATGCCATTTTACGTATTTCCAACATTAATTGATATGCGGATAACAGTACTGGCGATATTTCATACATCGCGACCGGCCGACTGAAAATTACACGGGAACAACACACACAACTTGTAACAAACTTGTGTCTGATGTAATAATATAAAGAATATATGGCTAATGTCTCTGATTAGATCTGTCAAAATCTAGTCCAATTAGACCCTAAAAAAACTTGTGTCGTTTGGTGTTCACGACTAGAAACATACTCTTCATCTTATCTCTTCGTTTTGAAAGTACTTCTCGGGCAGCTGCAGTCAGTATAGGATTTCTCGGCGTTGATAATGTCTAAGTTTGTGGTCGTCTAGAAGTGAAGGCCAAACTGGCTTCCAGAAAGCTTGGCGTGCTCACTGAAGCGAGGCAGTACTTTAGTATGGCTTAAGTGGTTGGTTGCAGACATAATCCAAATGCGATCAAATTTTATTTGATTACGAACAAATTGTCTTTCTGATGCCACATTAATATCAATCTAATGTGAAATACTGAGATGGTCACAACTATAAATTGCTCACAAGTTTACGCGTAAATTCTTGATGCGTAAATTGTTAAACAACATTTTTGGTTATATTTTATCAAAGCATATCGTTGATTTATTATCATCATTATGTAGTGCTATTTATCATCCAAATGCTACACGAGCGATTGTAGATTTTATGTCAACGGATGGTAGTAATATACAGGTATAAATATGATGTATATAAAAATATGTCAAAAGACTTTTGTTATTAAAGATGATAGCACCGTATTAAACCCAAAATATGTGAGGCAAACTACTGTCCGTCATACATCTATCCTAATTTCAAACAAAAGCGTTCGTGCTGGTTCATGAATTATTCAATGATAATCTGAATTGTTACTAGTTTCCGGTTTGTTGAAGAGATTACTGGAAATATATTAAATGAAAGATTTAAAAATAGCTACTTTTATGGACAAAAAGTGCTATTTTAGTTTTGTATGTTTTTGTAGTTATCTGGTACCGTAGGTAGATATTTTTACAAGCTTCTTGTGTAGTAGAGAAAAAAGTTACTGCCTCGTGTAATGTTTTTAAAATAGCTATTTTAATAGATAAAAAAACTATTTTAGTTTTGTATTATGATGTGGTACCATAGGTAGATATTTTTACAAGCTTCTTGTGTAGTAGAGAAAAGACTAATACGAAACTAATAAGAAAGAACTAATTTGAAGGAAATCAGACAGGTTTCCTCCAAATTAGTACTATTTTCTACAAATTGTACAAACACGTAGGTTTCGAAGACTCTTGCCTTCGGATTGGCGTTTAGTAGCAATGATACGTCAGGCTGTATATCACTACATAATTAAGGTGCAACAAAGCACTCTACCATGAGCAAATAATTTGCTTTTTTGATGTGAAACATCTATAGCCGCACGTAAAACCGATTTCCGCCGAAACCATGCCGTGGCGACGCGTCGCCACGCTATATGATGGTATATATATATCCAGTCTATATGCAGTAGTGAATTTGGAATAAATTTGTAATTTTGTATTTAATGTAAATAAATGTTTATTTATAAATAAATGTTGATTGTTATCTGGAAAAAATAGTAATATATAATTTTATCATTATTACATATTAAGTTCCTATCACAATCTGTTCTTTTCTGCATATTACTTTTACAAAATAATGTCGATGTTTCACATTTGCCAGGCGTCCAGTGACGGCTCACATTTTTTGTAAATTTTTCCATTGTGTTAATCTGGACGTCTTTGCAAAATAGACCATCTCCATACCTGCTAGACAGTTTCTAAAAGGCGAGCATAGGCTTATCGTAACTAACACCATGACATCCGGCTAGGTGGTAGAGTTTCGAAGTGATTCGCCCGAATTGCTGCTATCACCTTAATAACGTCAATGTTTTCCGTTGACGTATTCTGGTTCAGATGGTAAGGTCAGGTTGGCAACGTAGCATTATCACCTTCGGGGTCTCTAGGCGGCGTTAATTTCTTATTATAAGGAAATCCATCTGTTTGTTTGCCTTTCAATGTCATAAAAAATATACATCTGCGTAGACCAAAAGCATTTCCACAGAAAACATCATTTGAAAAGCTACTTATAGATTAGAAGTGGAATATTAAAAAATATTTTCATTTTTATTTACTTAACGTTCTAACTTAATATTTTGCGTAGCTTTTATTATTATTTGAAGTCACTCAAAGCTTAAATCTACAACAGTTGTACTTTTTTTGTGATATTAATATTACAATGATAAACATTGATATTCTTAATTACTTACCTACGTAACGTTTCTTACTTGTTTAGTTTCTTATACCTTTTAATATTGTAATAGTATGTATAGTGTACTATTTAAATTATGCACTTCGGCTATATTCGTCAAGCTTCGGAAATCCGAATGTATTTTAAAGATGTCTATATATAGAGCTGTTATTACATAATTAATCATTTCACTTAAATTTAGATTAGGTCAGCCAATTTAAAAATAAAAGTATAAAGTGTACCTAAAGCTGAAGCGCATAATTTAAATAGTACTACTACACTTCACTATCTGCTGTGAACTACTTTTCTGATATATTTGCTATTGTGTTCAGGCGTATAAGTTCGAACCCAAGTTCGAATAACGACCTCATTTTTAATGTGTTAAATAATGGAGTAATTTTCTCCATCTGACAACCCTACAAATTCACTCAAAAGTTTTCACGCGCCGCCATCGCTGTGCTTCAGTGGTCAGCGTAGAGTTACTGCGTCAGTTAATTTTTTCGTTGGTCGAGTGGCTAGCGTACATGCCTCTACATCGACCGACCGCGAGACTCGGGTTCGATTCCCGACAGAGGCAGGCATTTCTGTGATGAACATTTAGATGTCTGCATTTCCGGGTCTGGGTGTCTATTAAATTTATTCAGGTATCTATTTAAGTATTTATATGTACTACAATCGTAGACTAACACCCATAACACAAGCATACAATTTGCTTACTTTGAAGTTCGATTCAAATTGTGTGATTTGTCCAGGGATATTTATTATTATTATACAACACATTAATCTGGGAGTGCCAGTTTTTCTTATTGGTTATTATTAAGTTTACTAATAAAGAAAATCTACAAATTTTATCGTTTTTGTATCACCACAATTTACAAAAATTCTTGAATGTATAATTCTATCGATTTTTTAAATACATAGCTACTACATGCTAAAATGATAACATTGGTTTGTACAAACAATTGTTTACTGCAGCGCCCTCTGTTTAGTTGTTAACGTAACATTTACCTAAGACCAACCTAACCTAACCTAAATCAAAACCTATCACTGTAAACTGCATTAAAATCGGACCAGTGGTCTTCGAGATAAGAGTTATTTGATGGTTCGCACGAATTTAACTCGTACGAAATGTGCAAATCGACCATTTTTTTTTCTGAAGGCGATTCGTATTAATTGCATTTATTAGTGTGCGAATCGACAACTCTTAAAATAAGTAGTAGGTTTTTGGTACACATCTTGTGTTTTGGGGGATACAGTTGCGAATACTCTAACGCAAAAGTATTTAGGGTTACACGTTTTTGTTAATACGAATAAGTAACAAATTTATCAAAATAAAAATATATCTAAATTTGATCTTACCTCGCTATGACATGATTTGAATGAAAAATAAATCTCGAATACAAAGCAATAGATATTTCAAAAGAATCAAGAAATGAATCCTCGTCCACCCCTTCTGTACGGTTTTTCAAAGATTCACAAAGATGGTTGTCCAATACGTCCAGTTGTTTCTTATATTGGTGCACCAGCGTATGGTTTATCAAAATCTTTAAACAACGTTTTTAAAGAAAAATCAAAATTCAACCCACCCCATAGCATAAAGAATAGTTTATATCTTGTCCACAGGATCAAAGACATAGTGTTACCGGATCGGTGTAGATTAGTTTCTTTGGATGCAGAAAGTTTATTCTCAAATGTCCCTTCAGAAGATTGTATAAATTTAATGGAAGAAATGTTAATACAGCAGCGTCAACAACCAGGAGAAATAAATGAAATTGTAGACATGACCAGAACTTGTATGAAACAAAATTATTTAAGGTACTGTAATACCTAATATGTAAATTCGTTCTTCGACAAAGTTGGCGAACAACAACGGCGAACGACAAGTGGTTTTGTTTCTCGTGTTCGGACTCTATTTGTTATCTGATCGCGGAGGTGGGAGGTGGGAACTTTAGGTAGGGTTGTCACATGTAAAGAACGTGACAATTTATATTGAACCCCGAGCTCTTCCTATATTCGTGTTCTGGTCGTGGAGGTGGATGGTGGGAACGTCAGTTAGGCTTGTCACATTCTGTGTCGTTTGGAGGATTATTTGCTACAACAGTTACACTGCTTACGCGGAATTAGCAAAATAAAGGCTCATTTTACATCTGTTATAATGGATTTCCGCAAAGTAACGCCTGACTCAAATAAATAAGATAAACGTATTATTAACCGGTCACGTTGTATATCCCGGATGACGATGTTATCATTAAAAAACAAAGAGCATATCAAAAACGAAAGAGGGAACTCGATAGGTAAAAATAGTTAGGAAAAAAATTAAAGCAAACTAAAAATTTAATGGAATCACGCCGCCTAGAGACACCAAAGATGGTAATAGTGCATTAAAATATTTGCACACCAAAATATGGTAGAATATGTTGATATACTTAAATATTTTTGTAACATCTCATTTACACACATATTCCGCAAATAAATAATTTCCTTTCTTTCTTTCTTTCTTACTAAACTGGGGTGTTAAGCCTCAAGTAAAAGTAAGTTTACCAGCTACCTTATCCTCCGAACCTCGAAACCGTCAGCGGTAAGCACTAACGTTATAGATGCAGGAATAGCTAAGGACCTTACCACCAGGTGGTACCAATCCGGGCAAGTCTCTGCTAAGCTCGACCACCTAATCAGATGTCACGGTGTTTGTGACGGTAAGCCTATGCTCGCCTTTTACGAGTTGCCTGGCTAGAATGCAGAAGGTCTATTCTGCAAATGAACCCGGACCTAAACGGGGTAAACCCCTACTTTGTACTACCTTAAAATTAATAAAAAAGATTACTCTACTACATTAATAAATTAAATAAAAAAGACGCCTTTCATAGTGGTAAGACTTACATCTTATATACCATAAGTAGTAAAATAACGTAAAGTCGATGCTACCCAAGTTTGCCGTGTACTCTTCTATTGAAACCGTAATAAAACATTGATA
>NJDC01003878.1:146086-193212 GCA_002245475.1 Calephelis virginiensis
CATATACCAAAATAACATTTTTCACAATTTTTTGTCTGTCTGTCTCTCTGTTTGTTCTGGCTAATGTCTAAAACGTAAAATAAGAAGTAACTCAGGATACTCTCATTTAAGATATTTTTCTTAAATTACACGCGGAGAAAGTCGTGGACCGCCCGTAACAAGAAACCTGTCAGTAGGTAATTTTTTTTTTATATTGTCATCATGAGAATATCCCATACAGTTAAAATATGACTTCGGGTTTCTATCAGGGTTGAAGGCATGACCATCGTCCTCACAAGTCACAACAGTGGATCCGCACTTGGTTGACGTACGTTCTGTCATCAATTTAGCTGTGCAGCACTTCTTTGTTTTGCTGTGATAGCTGTAACTTTAAAGATTTTAACAAAAGGATCCGAGATCACAGACAGAAACTGTAATTTTTTTTAGATATTGGAAGACAAACAAGCAGGCGGATTTCCTGATGGTAAGAAATTCACGCCACCTAGAGACACCAAAGGTAATAATGGTGGGTGCTAACCTGAGGCCGGGATGTTAAACCTCGAGCAAAAGTAAGTTTAGCGGCTACCTAACACGTCATGACGTTATGGCGGCAGGAATAGGTAAGGCGGTGGTACCAATCCGGTACTATTCTATTGTTTTTTTACCAAGGTGATGCAGTTCTTAAAATGGAGTCGGAATTTATTGCGCTTAAATTATTAAATATTCAACTTCAGTGCCTAAATTAACCCCTTTGAAACATGCTTGCACTAGGCGGCCGGAATAGGTAAGGCGGTGATACCAGTCCAGGCGAGTCGCTGAGAAACATAACCGGTGTTAGTGACAGTAAGCCTGTGCTCGCCTTTTCGAGCAAATATTAAAATATCTGCAAAATACAAGGTGATAGAATATGTTGTAATGCTTCAAAAAATTGGAAAATATTTTTTCCACACATATTCCTCAGACAAATATTTTTCAAATAATTTGTTTTCATTTCATGGCGTATATATGGCACCGTTGTCACTTACCATGTGGAGAGCTGTGAGCTTGTTCACTTTCCTATACAATTAAAAGCCTGCATGTGATATCTAGCCAAGTTCCAAAGTAGATTTAACTATACAACGCCACGCGAAGATATAATTAAAATATTACTCGACGAGCGACTGATTATTATTGATAGCAAAGTTCGCCAACTTGGCTGAAAGTTGTTTAATCATTTTGTATCTAGTTTTAATACTTTATGCACTCTTTGATACGGCTTTTTAATTATATTATTGGTAAAGCTAAAATACATCTTCACTTATTAGAAAGTATTTGGTCTGCTGCAATTTTTTTTATATATTTCTAGCTTTAGTTGAATGTTCCTTTATACATTAAGCCTCGTCATAAAGTATCATATAGACCTGACTGCGTAAAATGTAATAACAGCGATAGACGCCTCTGTGATCTAGCTGTTCAGGTGTTGGACTTGACTGCATGAGGTCCCGGGTTCGAAACCCGGGTCGGGCAACAAAAAGAAGCTAAGCTAGTCGTGATGTTCTGGTGGTGCCTCTGCCTACCTCTTCGGGGATATGGGCTCGAAGATACTTTTTTTAGTCACGATATACTGTAAATATATTAGTTGAAACATACTGTAAAGTTCATAGTCTAAAGTTTAACCCATTAAAATGTTCAGTTATGTCGTTTACTTAATGACTTAATTTATCAAGGACTAGGTAATATAACTCCCGACCTAAGACTTATTCATGATTGCAGGCTGTTATTTGATACTCAACTTATATTATGTGCTTGCATGTAGCTTGCATGTATGATGTTGGAAGGCAAACAAGCAGACGGATTTCCTGATGGCAAGAAATTCACGCCGCCTAGAAACACCAAAGGTGGTAATGGTACGTTGCCAACCTGAGGCTAGGATGTTAGGCCTCGAGCAAAAGTAAGTTTACACGAACCCGTCATGACGCTATGGCGGCAGGAATAGGTAAGGCGGTGGTACCAATCCGGGTGCTAAAATCTACCACCTTGTCAGATGTCAGGGTGTAAGTGACGGTAAGCTTATACTCGCTTTTTATTAGCTGCCTGGCAGGAAGGCAGATGGTCTATTCTGGGAAGGAGCCCGAACCAACACGGGGGAAAATATAGATTCATTCTTAAAAACAAATAGTATCTTTACGCCCCCATCCTCGACTTGGAAGGCAAAGGTACACTTAGGGCACTCACGACTAGCCGATTACACTAACGGCCGCATTCAAAAACGTCAATTATTTTTAAACAGTCGATAAAATTATGATATTTTCCATACAAACTTGTGACTTGATAATAGATTATTATTAATTGAAGTCTCTGAGTGTCATCGTTAGTCACACAACGTGAAAGGTGCAACCTATGGGCAACCGGTCACAGTTCAATCGCGAAACGATGTTTTGTTAGAAAATTTAAAAATACGTTTTCTTATTGTTATATTGTAATAGTGTACATTGTGACTGAAAAAAATAATGTAAAGGTAAAAAGTAGTTTAGTATTTTTGATCTCAGGGAATCCTGAAATCAAACATAGACTACAATTTTTGGAAAAACCAACCCTGAAGTATCATATAAACATGGATGAAAGTATGGTAGTCATTTATCATTATATAAACGTGGACAAAACTGTTTTCATAAATATCACTGGACAAGTTACCCAAATTAAATCTAAACGCAAGGTAGGATAATTATATTATGTTTGTGCTATGTGTGTTATTCAAGGATGCTAATACATAGAAATACTTAAATAGATATCAGAAAATTTTAATTAGCATCCAGACCCGGAAATGCAGACATCTAAAATGTTCATGACACAAATGCATGTCCCCGTCGAGAATCGAACCCAAGCCTCGCGGTTGATCACGGCGATACGCTAGCCACTCGACCAACGAGACGGTCAAAATTAATTTTGGATGCAATTCTGGTCTACGCTGAGAAAGACGCAGCTGAACAATTAGTTTTTGAGTAAAGATATTTTCAAGATGTCATATAATATTATCCATTCAAATTTCTACCTTTATGTGTATGATCTACAGATTTAGAGCCACTTTCCTATCAGGGACATAGCAATATGAATAAGTATTTGGATTGAATAGATAATGGGGTTGAATGTGTTGGCCTTTCTGTAAATCCAACTAAGTCACAAGGTATAGTCATTGGAAGTCGACGCATGTTAAATGCTATAAATAGTGTTATACCTATACCTTTTACTTCTTGTGTGAATAATATAGGGATTCCCTTAACTTCTGATACCCATCTTGTAACTCCCACGTTAGTAAAACCCGGGACTTCAAGAAGTCAAGTCCGACGCCGGACTACTAGACCACAGAGGCGATAATAGTGGTTTATGTTTATTTATATATTTTATATTCTATATATTCTACGTTATAACATAAATTTTGATAGATATAGGTATTTGTTACTTACAAAGTTATTGTGTTCTTACATTTAATTCTATATTGTAATTATTCAACTTCCTGTCTTGTCTGTCTTCCTGGTTGTCTGGTAGAGATTGCTATTAGCGAGAAAAAATAAAAATATATTTTTGTTCTGTATCTTATATTTTTGTGTATTGTACAATATAGAATAAATAAATAAATAATTGGATGTTTTACTGAAAAACTCTGCCAGCTGCCAATGCGTTTGATTGCATGGTGTTGTAATACACTTTAGTCTGCCAATCAGTCTGGCGATTCACCCAAACGACGCGACATAATTAATGATAACAGATTCTAATTCTAACTTGAAAGGCCACGAATGACGCAGATTCGTAACAAGTTTAAGGAGTATTTTACATTCGAATTCTATATTTAGCTTAAGTTGCAAAAAACCAATTTAAATGTTTTCACTAACAAGTATTTTATGACCTTGAACAATGAAAGAAATAATGCAAACTGTTACCTGTGATGCGTTTGATTGATGCGAATGAACGTTTTCTTTTAAGCATTTGTATTTCGAAACCTACGTTTACCCGTATTGGTCCAGGTCTTCAGTATACAGTAGATTGACTTCCTTCGAGCAAAAGTCAAATGCGTCATTAACCCACTGATAGTAATACTCTGTGTCGCAACTTGTCTGGGTAGTCACTGTTTCGCTTTTTCCTGCTGCCATAATGACAGTGTCAAGGTCCGGTCTGTAGGGCAGTATAGCCGGTATATTTGACTGATTGGTCACAATGGTGCCTAAACGCAAAGGTTGTCTCTTACCTTCAGGCGAGAAGTGTGCAAGAAAAAATATTTTGTTTTATTTTAGGTCAAAATACAGATTAAATGGCTTTAATTTTATCCCCGAAGAGGTAGGCGGAGGTACAACCAAGGCACTCACAACTAGCCGAAGACACTAAGTCCCACAATGTGATAGGTGGCAAGCCTATCGCCAACCGGGCACATTTCCAACCAACATTTTTTTTGCCTACTTCTTCGGGGATAGGGGCGTGAAGATTCTTTATGTAATAGTTAGCAAAAATATTAACTGTTTTAAAATAATTGCTTTACATTGCATCTAATAAACTTTAAAGATAATAAACGTTTTTATTATTAATTAGAATGGACGATGCGGAACATGATAGGTTAAAGTAATTAAAATACTCGTCAACCAACAGGTGGTGCACGAATTATGCTTAGTAATTATTATTTTTTATGATATTGGAAGGCAAACTAGCAGATGGAATTCCTGATGTTAAGAAATTCACGCCGCCTAAAGACACTAAAGGTGGTAATGGTGCGTTGCCAACCTGAGGCCGCGATGTTAGGCCTCGAGCAAAAGTAAGCTTACCGGCTACCTTACCCTCCGAACCGGAACACGTCATGACGTTATGGCGGCAGGAATAGGTAAGGCGGTGGTACCAATCCGGTTCTATTCTATTGTTTTTTTACCAAGACGATGCAGTTCTATAAAAGGAGTCGGATTTTATTGCTCATAAATTATTTTTATTAAAATTCTCAACTTATAGCAATTCAACTTCAGTGCCTAAATTAGCTCCTTTGGAACATGCTCACTTCGTTAGATATCGCTTCATTTAATTTACTCTCGACGGGACGGGGAGATATTACGTTTTGGGCTATAACGAGCAAAGCTTAGTTGTTAAAATTAAAGAATTATTTTCCTTTTTTTTTCGGGTCAAAAATCTTAAAGCATTTTTTTTATGGTATTGGAAGGCAAATAAGCAGACAAATTTCCTGATTGTAAAAAATTCACGCCGCCTGATGACACCAAAGCTTTGCCACCTTTAGTGTCTCAAGGCGGCGTGGTGCGTTGCCAATCTGAGGCCGGAAAGTTAGACCTTGAACAAAAGCAAGTTTACTTTATCCTCCGAACCGGAATACGCCAAAGAATACTGAAGTTATGGCGAATAGTTAGAGTGGTGGTACCAATCCGGGCGAGTCGTTGCGAAACTACCACCTTATAGAATGCCACGGTGTTAGTAACGGTAAGCTTTAAAGGTTTTACGAGCTGCCTGGCAGGAAGATAGATGGTCTATTCTGCAAAGGAGCCCGGATCAACATGGGGAAAGGCGATTACTTGACATAGTAATCTGTCATAAAGGCTAAATGCAAATTATTCCGGATTCATATCGCCGCCTTGCCCATTTCTGCCGCCACAACGTCATAACAGGTCCAGTTCGGAGGGTAAGATAGCCGGTAAATTTGCTCGATGCCTCGCGTTTGGCGTCTCAAAGCGATGTGAACTTCTTACCATTAAGAAATCCGTCTGCTTGTTTGTCTCCTAATATCATAAAAAAATTTTTTTTTTTTTTGTTGTACACAGTTTCCCCGTGTTGCAGGCTCCTTTGCAGAATAAGCCACCTACCTTCCCGCCAGGCAGCTCGTAAAAGGTGACCATAGTCTTAGCGTCACATCTTAGAACCGTGACATCTGACTAGGAGGAAGAGTTTCGCAGCGACGCGCCCGGATTGATACTACCGCCATATCCTCAGTGCTTGCCGTTGACGTGTTCTGGTCCTAAGAATAAGGTAGCCGGTAAAATCGTTTTTGATCGCGGTCTTAATTCCCAGCCTCAGGTTGGCAACGCACCATTACCATCTTTGGTGTCTCTCGTCGGCATGAATTGCTTACCACTAGGAAATCCCTCTGCTTGTTTGCTGCTGTATAATAATAAAAATAAAAAAAAAATATCTGTGATGTTCTTAAATCATTTTCAGTAAAGCTGTGTGTTTGCTTGCTGCCTTGTCATTGGTTTCAAGTTCAAAAACGTGAAAAATAAAGATAAAGGCCCCAAAAATATGAGCGATGGCTGATCCGATTTGTAATCACCTCTAGAAAAATGTTTTTGAAGGATTTTGGTGCAGGTTAAAAATTGCAATTGTTCTTTACACATTTAAGCAATTTTGATTATAACAGGAAAAGTTAACAATAAATAAAAAAATATTCACTCAATGAAGCGGAAGAAAAAGTTTATCATCTTTACAGAAATCCTAAATGTTTTTCATTTTATTAACAACTCTTGCAACAAGGAAACATGATTTCCACTCCCGGAATAGCTCCTTTGAATACATGCACACTTCATTAGATGTCATATTTAAATATAATCTGTAGAAAGTTCTTTTTAAAATTAATTTTTATTCATATTTTTTGGACTAACGTAATATGTACATCTTTTCTTAAATTAATAAAAAAAATAACTCTTTATTGTGCGCAATCAAATTTACAAAAAAAGTTAATATAATTAAGTAATTAAGTAAGTATCTTCACGCCCACATCCCGGAAGAAGTAGGCAGAGGCACAACCAGGTGACCCATGACTAGCCGAAGACACTAAGTCTCACAATGTGATAGCTGGCAAGTCTATCGCCAACCAGGTGCATACTTGGATATTATTGTTAATATTGTTCAAGCAACATTATTTTATTAGGAAATTGGAAAAACCAAACTTTCTTTTTGTTGCCTGACCCAAGTATTGAACCCGGGACCTCATGCAGTTAAGCAACACCTGGATCGCTTGAGCACAGAGGCGATAAATAAGTATCATTATCAATAACACAAATTTATAAGTAGTACATGGTTAGACCGCTTTTTATGTACATGCCAAACAAATCATCAATTGCTTTAGTATTTACGACAGTCCTATGTAGCTCTTAATACAGGTACCTTAATGCCTTACCTCCAAACACGTCCCACAGTACATGGTACCTTTAGTACCTTTAGAAACTAAATAGGTATTTATCAACTTAAAATAAATCGTATTAAAAAAAGTAAAAGTGTGTTATTTTTTTGTCAAAATGTGCATTACCCAATGTGTTTTTTTTTCATCACTACCCAAAGTGAATTGCGAGAAAATACTTCATGGCAGTAAGTTCGTCTTTGTGAATGTGTGCAATAAAGGATTAAAAAATATTTTATTAAATCGAAAAATTGGGTTTAATGCTGTCATCGACAAAAGTGTTATAATATAATAAAGGAAACGGGTTCAAAATATTACTGTTAGAGTACAGGAACAGCAAATTACATCCAGATATTTTTATGGTATATTTCAAAAGGTTTTTTATAAGTAGTGTAATATACGTACCAAATACCCAACATAAGTAATTCATGACAGGCTTTCAAAAAATAAAATCAATTGATAATTATCTTAATTAAGTATGTAAGTATATTCACGCCCATATCCTCGAAGAGGTGGGCAGAGGCACAACCAGGGCCCACAATGTCATAGGTGGCAAGCCTATTGCCAACCGGGCACATGTCCAATCCCGAGCAATATGTTTGTTTTAAATTAGAGAATTGGAAAACCTAAATTTTCTTTTTGTTGCCTGACCCGGGATTTGAACCCGGGCCCTCATCCAGACAAGTCCAACACCTGAACCCTAAACCACAGAGGCGATAATAATCTTAAAATTAAAAAAAAAATCGGCCACCGACTACACCTACTATGTATATGCAATGTACCGAAAATCATCTCGATCACGTCAGCTTTCAAACAAAAAATTGTATTGCATTGAAATCGGTCCATCCATTCAAATGTTATGATGCCATAACATATAGTCTATATAATATATAGACGCAAGCACATACAACACACTGTCACACACACACACACACACACACACACACACACACACACACACAGATAGACACCTCAGACAGCCCTCGTTTTCCCCTCTATAAAACCCCTCATTTTGGTTCAAGGGTTGAAACAACACATTAAAATTACAAAAATCCGAACAAAATCGGTAAATCCGTTCAAAAATTATAATGCCAGAGACAAACACACACACTCACATACATCTAACTTACAAAACTTCTCTTTTTAATGTGCTTTAAATAACTGTAAAGATTACGAAACATAACACTATAACTTTGAAAGTATAATCCATCTACCATTTTGGACGTGAAGTTGAAGAAAGCGTTGCCCGCGTGGTTGTGGCCTATTGGTCCCAGAAGAACATTTTTTCGGGATAAATCTATTCTATGTGCTTATCCAAGTTACCCTCTATGTGTATGCTAAATTTCATAAATATCGGTTCAACAGATTTTGCGTGAGGGAGTAACAAACAAACACACAAATTTTTATATTAATAACATTAATAGGATTAAAAAAAACAAAGTTGAATAATAAACTAAAACAAAAATTTCACAAGTCCGCTAGTAAGGTTTGCAACATACATACTGAACTCTTTTAGAGAATCATTCATACAAATTTATTCGAATTCCGTATGGAATGAATATATGAATATGGTCTTACTTGGCAGTAGTGGGCTCCCACCCAGTAAGACCATATTCATATATTCATTCGTCCATATTCTTTTTTGGCCTTGCTGCTTTCAAATTTTATTCAAACAACTGTCACAAAATTCCGAATGTATGTGACAGGCCTTACATTAGGAATCACTTGACGTTTCAGAAAATCGAAACGAAATTCTGCCTCATACGAATCCCGTAAAATTCCGTATGAAAAATTTTGAAGCTCCATAAATTTGTATGGATTCGACGCGTTTATGAAATATTATGAAATGAAATATATAAATATAGAAAATTATGAAATAAAACCGTCTATAAGTTTATATTTGTTGAGTGTGTGTGCTGTATGAGTTTTGTTTACCAAGTGTATGTAGGCAAAATTAAACATTCCTGCCGCCAACATTTTTAAAATACTTGAAACGGACAGCTATCACTCCTGTAGGCTTAGCCGAGTTGCCTTTCAACAATCGCTAACGCTAAAAAAATGTATGGACAGAACGCTATGTCACGAGATCCGAACAAACGAATAGAAAAGTCGTAGCCAAAAACACAAGGAAATCGCAACCTTGAGATGATAGAATAGAATTAGCCATTTCTACAGTGTCAACCGATTATTGGTAGCCAAGTTGTCCGTTTTGTTAGAGTCTGTCTGTTATATTAGAGTATTCTAGTACATTAGCCCTTACACTCAAGCCATAGGACAGCAACGCACCTATAACATATTGTTCATATAAGTATATCTTTACGCCAAATCCCTAACGTATAATCAGAAAGTATCGAGTGCCACACCGTTTTTACAGACTATTCTGGCTTCCTCCACTTTCATTGCCTTTTTCATACAAACGCGCTGGTTCCAGAGACTCTTGGCCCTTGAACAAAACTTAAGCGATTTTTTTGAAGGAAGGCAAACAAGCAGACGGATCCTGATGGTCAAGAAGTTCACGCCGCCTAGACACACCAAAGGTGGTAATGGTGCGTCGCATATCTGAGATGTTAATATGAATCTGGGATGTTAGTAATCGAGAAAAAGCAAGTTTTCCGGCTACCTTATCTTCCAAACCGGAACACAACAACAGAAAGAGCTGACGTTATGGCGGCAGGAATAGGTAAGGGGTTGGTACCAATTCGGGCGAGTCGCTCTTTACCACCTAGTCAGATGTCACGGTGCTAGTGACGATAGGCCTATATGCTCGCCTTTTACGAGCTACCTGGCGAGCAGGCAGATGGTCTATTCTGAAAAGGAGCCTGGACCAACATTAAGAAAACATTGATCCTGGAATGTCAAATGTCAATCTATCACATCTACATTCACTATCACATTCGCATTGTATATCTGCTTTGTCAATATTCCATCTTTCATATTTTCTACTTTCCACATAACCAAACCAGCAAAACATTTTTCATTTTAACACTGACACTTTCTTTCAATCCAAATCTTTCTCGGATCTCACTGTTACGAATACGGTCAGCGAGGGTTACACCACAGGTTTTATACCACATATTTTGTAGTGTTTATAGACCACGGTTAATTCTTATCTTCTGAAAAGGGCGTATGTCTGCAGTCTTATCGTGACATTATCTGCAGCATAACCACCATAACGAATTATATCTTAAATTATCTGATGGCCTCTGTGATCTAGTGGTTCAGTTGTTGGACTTGACTGCATGAGGTACCGGGTTCGATTCCCGGGTCGGGAAAAAAGAAAAATTGGGGTTTTCCAATTTTAACTAATAAAAAAATGTTGCTCGGGATTGGATATGTGCCATGTAGGCGATAGGCTTGCCACCTATTGCAATGTGGGACTTAATGTCTTCGGCTAGTCCTGGGTGCCCTGGTTGTGCCTCTGTCTACCTCTTCGGGATACGGACGGTATAACTATACGTGTGCAAGATTATGAAAGAATTCGCTTTGAAAGTGCCTCTGCTACTGAATAATGACAGGAACAAAAATCATGACATTTTGCTCACACAAAATAACAAGGCGCTTATTGGAAGTTATTATAAATTATGGTAATTAAATTAATGTATATATTATTAATGTATTTTTTCTAAACAAACACTATATAAGAAGCATTTGTACTGAGATTTCCCCTCAAAATAAATATCTTTTATAGCTGGTAGATTTGCTGAAGAATATGGTTCCTATATGAGCGAATTATTTCATAATTCAGCATATTATTATAGTAATAGGCCGTAAATATACAGTATTTTTTGTTATCATTGATCAGTACCTTTTTTTAAATATTGGAAGGCAAAAAACAGACGGATTTCCTGATGGTAAGAAATTCAGGCCGTCTAGAGACACCAAAGGTGGTAATGGTGCACTACCAACCTGAGACCGGAACGTTAGGCCTCGAGCAAATTTAGTTTACCGGCTACCTTATCCTCCAAACCGGAACACGTCAACGGCAAGCACTGACGTAAGGCGGTGATACCAATCCGGACGAGTTGTTGCGAAACCCTACCACCAACCCTCATGTTACGATGTTAGTGACGGTAAGTCTGTACTCGTGTTTTACGAGCCGCCTGGCAGGAAGGCAGATGGTCTATTCTGCACAGGAGCCCGGACAAACACGGGCAAAAAACACTTATCAGAATAACTGTGTGGACCAAGACACTTGTTATTCCATAATAAATCATTGAACTCAGTAAAAATGCAAAACCCGACTTCAACGATTTCGGTAACATGTCGTGATTGGTGATTTTTTTTAAAGATAGCTAATAATTCCGAGATGGTCCCAGATAAGTTTTATCAACATCCCATACTATCTCAGCAATGATAATAATAAGTATAACTTAAATATCAACTTGGATCATGAAAAAATTAATATCGGAAAGATATATTGATATATCTTTTCAAAGAAGAACCATACAAATCAGTGTGCTCTTGGCTGAGTGGTCGCGTAACCAACATACAAAATTAAAAAAAAAAACATGCTGTCGAATTAAAAACTTTCCGTTTTTTGGAGTTGGTTAAAATATTACTACAAGATAATCATTTTTTATTTTAGTTTGTCATAAAAATATATAAGGATTTGTTTTGCCGAATTGCATTTGTATGAAACAAATCGAAGTATTTAATCGAGTTAAAAGGTTTGGCAGAAAAAATTTCTATTGAGAACATGTATACATTATATTATTGTACATAGCATATTGTACTAGCCAAAGCCACTAAGAATGTGTATGGAAAAAAATTGAAACCTTGTTTTTCACACTTTGCCTACAATTTTCCCGTTTTTTCTTTTCGAACCTACTCCCGACAATAGCAAAAAATAATTAGGAAACTTGGTACATCCATTCAGGCGTGTTGTGACGATCACGCGAAAAGGGAATTCGTTTTTGTATATATACTAGCCAATCCGGCGAACTTCGTATAGCTCGACATGAACAAGATTGAAGTGTGATTTATCTCATTTTCCCAGAAAATTCCCTATGTTTTTTGTCATATGATCCTTCTCCTGACATTGCAAAATACAACATAAAAAGAATTGACAAATTTGATCCATTAGTTCCAGAGTTAGAATGCCATGAGCAACAGACACGTTAGACTTATAACAAATATTTTTTTAAGTTACATAAATAACGTTAATAAAAGCAACGTTATCCGGTATAAGTGTACCCGGTTGGCGATAGCTTGGCCGTATATCACACTGTGGGACAAAGTAACTTCGGTTAATGATGACTGTCCTGTAGTTCTGCCTACCTTTTCGAAGGCACATGCGTGAAAATAGATTTTTATAAAAAAGGAAGTACTTAGGTAGTTAAAGCTACCTGAAATATAAATGAACATATATTGGCATTTTGTTTATATCTACGAATTCTAAAGAAAGAATAAAATTCACCTCTAACAGATTTTGGACCTGCACCACTTGAGATGAATCAATGCAGGTTTCATTATAGGATTTTATGAGGTGTTTTTTTTTCCATTTTTTTATGCTTTATTGTACATTTAATAGAGATCAACAGTGAGAGAATACGTATAATAAATGCGGTACAAAAAGCGCCCTCAACTAACTAATTGACAGCTAACTAGAGGAAAAACAATACTAATTAAAAAGTGATAGGATAATGATGCTCAAGCTAAAGACTTAAAGAGATAAAAAAAATCCTAACTGAAGTTATAAACTGCACTCAACAAATATACTTTCTTTTTGAAAAAATGCAGCAATTCATACTAAGTTAAAATGCTTAAAATTTTAATCAAGGAATATTATCTAATTAAAACATATTGAATCAGGCGTTACTTTGCGGAAATCTATATTACAGCTATAGGCTCATTTTACATCTATCTAATTAAAAATTATTTGTTCCAGATGATTCAAGTTATCCATAAAGAGAAATTACCGATGCATAAGAAAACTGCAGTCCTTAGACTAAATTTTTCTCCATCCATGGCAGGACGAGACTGGTTATTTATTAAAAATAACTTTTTTTAAACATTTGGAGAAGTCTTTCTTTGCAAGGATTGCATTATAAACCAGAAAAAATGCGCTATGATTGTAACTGCATGTTTATTCTTCATAACATGGTTTGCACGATTCTACTTCTGACTTTTACTATGAACAAGAAATGGTGGTTACAGAACATCTAAGCCTAGTGACACCAGTGGAATTAGACAGTGGAAGGAACTTACTGGTCAGGGACATAGCGTTGGAGAGTAAATTAGTCAAAAGAATTCATAGGTTACATTAAAGTTTATGGATTATGATTATTAAATAACAATTATGTGTTAAATTTATTCTGGCATGTAGTACTTAAGAATTTCTGTATATAAATAAATATCTTTGACATACGCCTTTAATATTAGTATATAATTTGCTGACTTTTGTGTTAAATTCTATTTATGTGTTATTTCGTAATTTGTTTTGCCAATAGATATATGACTATGCAGTTACATAAAATACATAGGTGTGTAAATATTTTTTGAGCAAATGAAGGAGGGATAGCAAATAATTAGAGTAAATAACAATAATTATAAATATGTAACTGATGTTACTTGGAATAAGTCAAAATAAACTTATTTCCACCTTTCAAGGTAAGAAATTCACGCCGCCTAGAGACACTAAAGGTGGTAATGGTGTGATGCCAACCTGAGGCCGGGATGTTAGGCCTCAAGCAAAAGTAAGTTTACCGGCTACCTTACCCTCCAAACCGGAACACGTCATGACGTTATGGCGGAGGGGATATGTAAGGCGGTGGTACCAATCCGGGCGAGTCGCCCGAAACTCTACCACCTAGTCAGATGTCACGGTGTTAGTGACGGTAAGCCTATACTCGCCTTTTACGAGCTGCCTGGCAAGAAGGCAGATGGTCTATTCTGCAAAGGAGCCCGGACCAACAAGGCTTTATTATACATTTCTTCCTATTTATTATTATTGCCAGCATGTAAAACTTAGTCAACGATCTCTTTGTGTTTGTAAAACATAATATATTGTTTATAGTTACATATTTTACAACACCACTGTCCCTATAGACTAATGGGTCCTTTAGTGTGTAGAGACCTGTGTCACCAGAATTAGTACCATCGCCTTTCTTGTTCATAGCATACTTATATATGAGATTAATTGACACCAATGTCGTGTTCCGGGAAGAATGACATTATATCCAAAAAATTAATAGAAGAAGGCGTTACTTTGCGGAAATCCATACTAAAATCTAAATAAAATTATTTAATTTGCAATTTTCCGCCACAATCTTTTTGGCAGAAAATTGCAAATTAAATAATTTTATTTAGACATTATATCCAGTTGACTCACATACATTGCCTCAAATCAGTAACATCTATGGTGTCCTTAGGCGGTGTATCTTACCACCAGGAGAGCCGTAAGTAAATAGATAAATGATAATAAAAATCTACAACTGTGGACGAACTACGCAAATTAAATCTAACCTCAAAGTGAGCAAATTATTTGCTTGAGTTTTGGTGTCAGACTTTTTTTCTTTAATTGAGTATTGAAACTCCCGTTAGCATTTTGCATTAGTCAAGTAGAAATTTGAATCAAATTCACCAAGATCGGGATTCAATAAATATAATTATAAGTCATGTCAGGGTCTTGGATAAAGTGGTGGCCTCATTACTCAAACTCATATAGCGAGATATGGCAGCAACGAGGAAACACATGATACGTTAGTTTCTTCATGATTATTTCATTTGTGCACTTTCACTAAACAAATTTGTACAAAATGCCACCAAAGTTGACTAATTCCACTCAATGTAAACACGAAATTCAATAATTATGAAAAAACTTCGACCGTCTTTTCTCTCGATGGCGCCAAAAGTTGGGTTTTAGTCAAAGATACTAATACATAGAAATAATTAAAGAAAAGTAAAGTACTTAAGTTGACCGCCTCGTTGGTCGAGTGGCTAGCGTACACGCCTAACTACACTGACCTAACGCGAGACTTAAGTTCTATTCCCGACGGGGGCAGTCATTTGTACGATAAACATTTAGATGTCTGTATTTTCCGGGTCTTGGTGCTTATTAAATTTATCCTGGTATCTACATTTAAGTATTTCATGTATCAGTATAGTTGACTAACACCCATTACACAAGCATATAATTTGCTTACTTTGGGGTTAGATTCAATTTGTGTAACTTGTCCAGAGATATTTATTATTTATTTATTATTATTATCATAAGTAATATTGTTGTATCTATTCAACAGAACCCTAAAACATCTTATTTGTTATATAATTTGAAACAACCCGAAAACTCTGCATCATTATATTAAGTGATATATGATATAGCTTCAATGCGTAGTCGCAAAGAAAAACATGAAAGGTAGAGTCTACGTTTATATTAAAAGTCAAGAAACTGGTACTGAAATAAATATCCATACAAACCTTTGAGAAAGTGGCATATATGCTCTTTTGATAGAGTTATAAGTCTGTATTTGAAGTTGAAAAGAATTTTACTTATAAGCGCCTACTAAAAAAAGGTTAGTTATTTTATGTATATTTTTTGGTGTTCGTAGTTTATTCTAAGTGAAGAATGAACCAGTGTGTGTTACCGGTGATGACATATGGAACTGAGACTTGGCCGTTAAATGTGGCCCTCTTAAATAAGCTCAGAGTCGCTCAGCATGCTATGGAAAGAGCTATGCTCGGCGTTTCTCTGCGAGATATGATCCGTAATTCAGTGATCCGCAAGAGAACGAGAGTAACTGACATAGTCCAGAAAGTCAGCAAGCTAAAGTGGCAATGGGCAGGCCACATTGCTCGCAGAACCGACAACAGCTGGGGACGAAAGGTTCTCGAGTGGCGGCCCCGCACCAGAGGACGTAGTGTTGGACGACCTCCAAGTCACGACACGACGTCAAGGTCAAAGAGCCCCTGGTTATAAGCAGCTAGTGACCGTGACTTATGGCGCACTTAGGGGGAGGCCTATGTTTAGCAGTGGACATCCTCCGGCTGATGATGAAGAATGAAGAGTACCCCTGATTGAAATCGTTAAGGAATAAAGGTAAAGTAAAGTTTGAAAAAAAAAGCTTCACGGGGATATTTCCCGAGGAGGTAGGTAGAGGCATAACCACGTAGAGGCAAAATCACGACTAGCCGAAGACACTAAGTCTCACAGTGAGATATGTGGTAAGCCTATAGCCAAATCGGTCACACATCCAATCACGAGCAACACTATATTTTTATAAGGAAATTTGAAAAACCATATTTTCTATTTGTTTCGCCTCTGTGGTCTAGCGGTTCAGTTGTTGGACTTGACTGCATGAGGTACCGGGTTCGAATCCCGGGTCGGGCAACAAAAAGAAAATTTGGTTTTTCCAATTTCCTAATAAAAAACGTTGCTCGGGATTGGATATGTGTCCAGTTGGCGATAGGCTTGCCACCTATCACATTGTGAGACTTAGTGTCTTCGGCTAGTCGTCAGTGCCCTGGTTGTGCCTCTGCCAATGTCTTCGGGGATAAAGGCGTAAAGATATTTTTTTTTACTTTTTTTTAAATATTTATACTTTGTATTTTAATTACTTTTTTTATTTGTTTCGACATTTATACAGGGGCTGCTATACATAAATAAATAGACCATCCCCTGCAAAATAAACCATCAGCCTTCCTGCTAGGCAGCTCGTAACTCGTAAGAGGCGGGTATAGGTTAAATAGGTTATTACCAGCACGACCACTGTTGGTAATGCTGTGTAGAAACTTGACCGGTTAGGAAACCACCTCCTTACTTGATCCTGCCACCATAATGACTATCATTATCATGTCATGATATTTTTATCGTGTCATGTTCTGGTCCGTGGGACAAGGTAGATATATAGATATACTTGAGAGAGCGAACAGTTTTCGACACAATTTCTAACATAAAAACTTAAGTCCAGACCGGGAAGACATCCTTTGATTTTTACTCTCTTATAAATAAACACATACTAAATTACTTCAAAGTACAACCTTTTTTTTATGAGAATGGAAGGTAAACAAGCAGACGGATTTCCTGATGGTAAGAAATTCACGCCGCCTAAAGTCACCAAAGGTGGTAACGGTGCGTTGCCAACCTGGGGCCGGGATGTTAGGCCTCGATCAAACGTGAGTTTACCGGCTACCTTAACCTCCGAACCGGAACACGTCAACGGCAAGCATTGGAAGTTATGGTGGCAGGAATAGGTAAGGTGTTAGTGACGGTAAGCCTATTCTCGCCTTTAATGAGCTGCCTGGCAGGAAGGTAGATGGTCTATTCTGCATAGGAGCCCGGACAAACACGGGGGAAACCTGCTATTGTGGTCTTTATTACACTGTGATACAGACTATAACATTTTCCTAAATTTTGCCATTACGTATGTTCACGCCACACCCTGTAAAACAAAGGTAAAACCGCTCCACCCATGACTAGTCGAAGTCACGAAGTCTCACAATCTTATAAGGGCAAGCCTGTCGCCAACCGGGCACACACCCAATCCCGGGAAACCATTTTTATTAGAAAATTTAGTATCTTCACGCCCATACCCCCGAAGAGGTAGGCACAGGCACAACCAGGGCACCCACGACTAGCCGAAGACACTAAGTCCCACAATGTGATAGGTGGCAAGCCTATCGCCAACCGGGCACATATTCAATCCCGGGCAACTTTATTTTTATTAGAAAATTGGAAAAATTCAATTTTCTTTATGTTGGCCGACCCGGGATTCGAACCCGGGACCTCATGAAGTCAAGTCCAACACCCGGACCGCTAGACCACAGAGGCGATTTAAAATACACATTTTGTATTTTTTTTTGTTGACCTACTTGAAGCGAACCCAGTAAGTTAAATCCGACGCCGCCCTGCTATACCACAGAGGCGATCTTAACTCTCCCTGTCTCTCTTACTTTAGTCCTTGTTATTAATATGACGTTTAGTATCTGCACCTAAAAACAGGAAAAGACCCTCAATATCACTTAGTTTACTGCGTCGCATGTCTTTGTGAGGTTGCTGGAATGGCAAAATATTGTAAAAGCTATTGGAGGATAGTTGCCTTGTTTTTCGGCGAGTCGTCTATCCCAAACATAATTTATTCGGGTTAGGCAACTATCCCCTACGTGTGATAAAGGGCCCAAAAAATAGAAGATCGCAAAATTCGTTTATACTCAGGAGTTGTTGAAAAAAACGTTTTTAAATTTCACAATGTTTAAAAAAAAACTCAAGTATCGACTAGTTTCAAAAATAAATCATTTGTTTTTCTCTAGAAGATACAAAGCAATTTCTAAAATGAGGCGTTTATCCTGGTTTTACCCTGCGTGATATTGGTGCCAATATTATGATGAGACAATAGTTTCTGTATTCTGTGGGCGTATTGTCTGTCCTGCAAACAACGCTGTCGTAAACTGACGCGTGATTAAACCGACCAATACAAATGGTAATCGGCCACAACGAGCTCGAGTAAACTAATCATGGCGCGACAGCTTTGTTTTGTGTCTATTAAATGTTGAGTGGGTTATCAAATATATTTACTTCCCTTTCTCTCGCATCATTTACTAAATGCCTTTTATTTTAAAGAGATAATTGAGATTAAAAGAGATAACACAAAGAAAAGTTGGATTTTTCCAATTTTCTAATAAAAAAATGTTGGTCGGGTTTGGAAATGTGCCCGGTTGGCGATAAGCTTGCCACCTATCACATTGTGGGACTTAGTGTCTTCCGGCTAGTCGTGGGTGCCTTGGTTGTACCTCTGCCTATCTCTTCGGGGATATGGGCGTGAAGATACTTTTTTTTTAAATTGGCCTTGGTTGGAGATTTTTTCCATCAGAGAAGGAGCAGTTGGGACGCTTGGAAGGCATAAGCTTTTAAATAACTATGTAAATGCACCAAACATTTACAAAATAAGATACTGTTTCTTTTGTAATATAGTATTTATCTCAAGATATATAAAAGCAGTCCTATCGGAGTGATCTCTACCGGACTACAAAATGAGGCCATACAAGTATATTAAATTAAAATGGGGACTTCATAGAGCCAGATATATTTATATCTGGTTTACATCACACTACACCGTGGCCACCGGTCTCGGTGACGAAGACCTATCTTGCGCCCGGTGCCTAACGCCGAGCGACGAGCCGCCACTAGTCCTTCATCAAGTCCACCCAGTAACTAGAACGTAGCACTAAGTCGAGGTACGGTCTCACGGGAGACAGCCCTTGTTGCTGGCGTTGTAGGTAACAGTCCAATGCATTTAAATAATGATCTCTCGGGCTGAGCACTCTGCTCGGCCCACAAAGCTCGGTGAAGTTGTAAAAATCGCGAGATTAGCAACAAATTAGTCATTCAAAAAAAAAAAACTGGCTTCCCCCGTGTTGATCCGGGTTCCTTTGCAAGCCATCTGCCTTCCTGCCAGGCAGCTCGTAAAAAGCGAGCATAGGCTTACCGTCACTAACACCGTGACATCCTACTAGATGGTAGAGTTTTGCAGCGACTCGCCTGGATTGGTACCACTGCCATACCTATTTCTGCCGCCATAACGTCAGCGCTTGCCGCTGACGTGTTTTGGTTTGAAGGATAAAGTAGCCGGTAAACTTACTTTTGCTCGTGGCCTAACATCCCGGCCTCACTTTGGCAACGCACCATTACCATCTTAGGTGTCATTAGGCGCCATGATTTTTATACGATCAGGAAATCCATAAGCTTGTTTGCCTTCTAATATTTAAAAAAATAGATGCCTATTGTATGGGTTAGATGCCCCAGGACTATTATCACTATGGAGATAGTTGCCTTTCAGGCTGGTTCAAAGAATATTCATAATCAATATTTTTTTCTTATAAATAACAAGTGCACATTATATTATCTGGGTGAGAATTCTCATATTTAGTTGATGTTTAATTCAGAGGGGGCGCCCTCTTAGTTAGTTTAGTCACTAAATATATGTAGTTGGCCATTTTTGCATTTAGCATTTTGCAAACGACTTAGTACTATAATATTCTTCAAAACGTTCATTGTGTTTTATCGCCTCTGTGGTCTAGCGGTCCGGGTGTTGGAATTGACTGAATGAGGTCCCGGGTTCGAATAAAAAATTTTCTAATAAAAAAAAATGTTGGTCGGGATTGGAAATGTGCCCGGTTGGCGATAGGCTTGCCACCTATCACGTTGTGGGACTTAGTGTCTTCGGCTAGCCGTGGGTGCCTTGGTTGTACCTCTGCCTACCTCTTCGGGGATATGGGCGAGAAGATACTTTCATTGTGTGCAGTATCTTCTTATATATGTGAATCAAATTCCATAGAAACAGAAATCTCTTCACTGGAATTCTTAATTTCTTTTAGTATTTTCTTTGCCTCTCTTTCTTCATGGGCTTAGTCCTGCCTCTCACACATCGGCGAAATCAGAATTTACTAATTTTTGAGAATGTAGCACGGATTTCCGTTAGCAGAATGTGTTGCTACTACAAAATAATAGTTTAATATTACAAAATAATTCAAACGTTTTAGGATTAAAGAGATCATACAAAATTTCTATGTAATGTCTGTTTTTCAGTTTTATTTAGTTGATTTATGTTTATGTTGCATTTAGTTGATCTCTAGCTTTTCTCCAAACTTTCAAGGCATATTTAAAATTATAACAATCGCATGTACTACTTTCAGTTGTAAGTACAATGACAAATGAGGATAGATGACCCTAAGGGCATTTATACCCACGGACAAATTAGGCAACTATCCTTTTCGGTATATAGATGCTTCGCCTTTTCAAACCCTTTTCTGTTTAAAAAAATCAAAAATCGTTACTCACAATTATAACAAAACTATAAACATAGTAACAAAAAAAAGTTGAGAGGTGTCAAGGGACACCCGGATGGAACGAAGTTCTCTTTCCCTTACTCTCTCTCCCAATCCCTATTAATCTCTAGTAATCTCTATCTCTGTTATAGAGAGAGACAGACAGATAAACATGAAAAAAAGGAAAAAAAAGAAAAAACAAGAAAAAAATATAGAAAAACGAAAATAAAACATAAAAAAATTGCCTGACCCGGGATTCGAACCCGGGACCTCATGCAGTCAAGTTCAACTACTGAACCGCTTGATCACAAAGCAAAAAGTGTCGTGACAACATTTTCGTAAGAATTTTTTTCCGTCTAGCTCCCTTTCACAACGCGCAATAAGGAACTTCGTTTCAATAAGTTAATATCACTTACAGTTAAAATTCAAAATTTACACGTGTTTACAAAGTAATTAAATTCCTAAATCGGGATCCGGATAACTACTGCCTCCAGTAAGAGAATTTGCCGTTTTTGCACTAGTGAAGTGAGATGAGTTGTTTAACTGTACATATTAGTTGGGATCATACTGCTTTTACAAGTTACATATAAATTATGGGGCGTTTATCCTTCTTAGGCATTTATCCCACTTTTCTCCTAAAAACATAGAATTCGATCCACCCATGCGAATCTGGGACGGGCTGCTATGTGTCTCTAAAAATAATTCTTGTGTATACTAAAGCAGTAGGAATTGTAATATTCCAATTCTTTACTTTGAAAGTTCAATTTTATTTGAGTATCTGTCTTCTTCGAAAAACTTTCATATTTCAATTCAATAATATGAGAAGTCCCTTTTTGTTTGTAACCGGCGGCTGTGAAAAGATTTGATCTGAAGTTGAAAACAGATTAGAGAGAAATGTTTTATTCTTCTTCACATATTTTCACATGAAAAAACTTTTTAATATCTCAACATTAAAATAAAATAGCTAAGTGCGAGGCGGACTCGCCTTTTAAGGATTCCGTATTAAGCAAAATTAGTGATGCATATACTTTAATGTAATAGTAATATTTCACTGGATAAAGCAAAATATTACTCAATGAATTAATTAATTTCCTGTGTGTTGGTCTGGGCTCCTTTGCAGAATAGACCATCTGCCTTCCTGCAAGGCAGCTTATAAAAGGCTAGCAAAAGCTTTACCGTTACTAACACCGTGACATCTGACTAGGTGGTCGAGTTTCGCAGCGACTCGCCCGGATTGGTACCACCGCCTTATCTATTCCCGCCGCCATAACGTTATGACGTGTTGCGGTTTGGAGGGTAAGGCAGCCAGTAAACTTACTTTTGTTCGAGGCTTAACATCCTGGCCTCGGGTTAGCAACGCACCATTACCACATTTGGTGTCTCTAGGCGGCTTGAATTTCTTACCATCAGGAAATCCGTCAAAAAGCTTGTTGTCTTCTAACTCTATAAAAAAACACATCTCACCCGTAACAAAACAATAGCATTACATAAGGCTTTCTGGTATAATCTCGATTAACAAATGGATCTACGATACACAGTACCAAAAACTTACCTGTACAAAAAGTTAGTCGAACAATAGGTAAGTGTTCCTTGTTTATTAAGGACCGTGAAGACGATTTATTAAGTGCTGTTAACGTTCTACTCTTTGACAATTTTTAGCAGTTGTCTCCTATTAGATGCTTAAGAATACCTTTTGTTTATACAAGAAGAGGCAAAAGAGTAAGTGGTTCACCTGATAGAAAGTGATCATCGCCGACCTCGAACATTGGCATCACCAGGAGTATCATAGATGCGTTGCCGACTTGAACACTTTTCTTGAAGATTCCTAAGTCATAATCGCTTCGGAATACTGCCTTAATATTTCAAACCAGACATGCATCTGTGGCAAACATTTAGTTTGACTAAAAATATCCGTTAGCAAGGTAATCATACTTCTACTGATGTTAGAGCATTCGTCGGCTTGAGACGAAAGGTTACAGGTTCAAATCCTGTCTGAGGCGAATTTTTTTCTTTCTTTAAAATTTATAGAAAATTCTACTGATGTATTAAATGCTCTAAGATTCAGTGAGGTAACCGCTGTATATTATATTATATTTTGTGTTTTGTTGCAAAAAATATTTAAGATCCAAGAGATGAGTTTGCAATAGGCGTTAAGGATACTCCCTCCGAATCTACAAGTAAAACACCACAACGCAGCAGCACAGGGCCAGCTCATGGGAGCCACACAAAATGCAGGTAATTTGAACGTAGTTTATCAAGTACCATAGATAAAAACAAGACTGGTTTTCTGCTTATCGACAGAACTTGAAATAATTGACCGCAAAAGCATAACTTTTGCGGTCTAATTGAAGTATCGAGAACATATGCTATCGGCAAAATCAGTGAAATTGTATGTCTTCAGTTTTGTTAAACACAAATGTACGAAACAGAAGTAATTTAAGTTCAAATCGACTTTGGAAGAGATGGTATACACCTTTGGATGACTAAAGTAATGCGGTTTTGGCAGAGTTCAATAATAGGATGGCTGAAAGAAGGACGTTGCCTTTAATTTTGTAATGGACTTCGACTGCCCACAAAAGCAACTTAACATAGCACAGTAGACATCGCAGTTGCATATTTAGGATCAAAATCGTTTGAGAAAGGACAAGCTTACGTAACTCTCAGTCTAGTGAAGTCTTTAGAAGAATTGTATGAATAAGACTAAGAACGCACGGAGCGGTTTTTACACACGCCCGTGGCGGTCGCGGAACTGCGCTTTTATTTCAAAACTCACGAGACCGGTAATTTATGCGGCCACATAGCCTTTGCGGTTGAAATCATAGCGTCGCTGTCGCGCGTCGCGACCTGTACGACTCTAAGGGCGGGCGACCGCTGCCGCGGGAAACGCAAACGCGTCTAGAAATGTGCTCTTAATTTTTGCATATAAATCTACAGTACCTAGTAGTAGTAGAACCTGCGGACCCGTAACCCCGGCGGGCGCGGTTAATAACCGCTCCGTGCGTTCTTAGTCTTATACGTACAATCTTTCTAAATACTTCACTAGACTCAGAGCTACGTAAGCTTGTCCTTTTTCAAACGATTTTGATCCTATAATATACAACTGCGATGAATACTGTGCTATGCTATGTTGCTTTTGTGGGCAGTCGAAGTCCATTACAAAATTAAAGGCAACGTCCTTCTTTCAGCCATCCCTTTATTGAACTCTGCCAAAACCGTATTACTTTAGAGTGAGTGAGTTCTTAGTCTTAAAGACAGATAAGAGTTGTTGAAGAACTCTTCAATGGTGGTAGAATCCTGTTACAGGCTCAATCATCATTTTCTGGCGTACTGTCTGAGTCTGTGTATTTTTTATGAACTTTTTACCTATACGCTTTACATCTTTTAATTTTTTTCCACTACTCAAATTCCATGTTAATTATTGCAAATGTTTTTCCCGTTATTATTTAACCGTAAACCTATAAGTCTTTTATAAGACAAAATATTCTAATAGGGCTCTACTATTATGCTTTTACTCTTAAAATTGACTTGGAAAATACCATTTACACTTACAACCTCTTAGCTTTATAGCAGTAGTATGCAAGAGTTTATTAAGGATACAAATCTAGTAAAACACTTACTACAGACTTTAATAAGAATGAGTAGTGTATTCATAGTGTATTCATAGTGTATTCATAGTGTATTAAGATATCAGTATCATATCAGTAGTGTATTAAGATGCTTTTTTAAGTGCAAATAATAATCAAGGGCAATTTCTTCTCCTTGGATAATGCATTTGTAAGATAACTGTCTTATAAATGTCTTACAACGACTCCTTATATGTCTCTATAAGAGAGTGTATTGAGAGTTACTGTCTTTTTAGTATAAATTGCCTTGAATCATGTTTTTTTAAGATGACACATATAGGTCTAATATAAGACTTTAGTTCTTAAATAAGCATATTCCTAAGAGAAAATTGCTAGTTGGAATTTGCTTTCTTTAAATTTGGTCGCGTAATTTGTCAAGTAGTATTTATAAATTATTCCTGTACCCAACAGATCCTA
This sequence comes from Calephelis virginiensis, assembly GCA_002245475.1. NCBI lineage: Eukaryota > Metazoa > Arthropoda > Insecta > Lepidoptera > Riodinidae > Calephelis > Calephelis virginiensis. Next base: position 171,002 of record NJDC01003878.1, read on the forward strand.
TTACCTCTAAGCATGACGCCTGTCGTAATTAGCGCCGGAAGAATGATAAAAGCTTACGAAAAGTGACACTTCCAGCTCGGGAAAACAATTCACTTGATATCTCAGCTTTAAAGATAATCCGCACAGATTTTACGAAATGTGATCCGTTCTTAAGTCGGATTTAAAGTAGGTAACATTTTTTTTTATCTGGTAATTGTTTTAACGGCTTCAATACTGCCGAAAAATTCGATTTGGCTGGCAAATCGAATCTTCATCTTTTAACCACCGAAGGAAAAAGTGTTTGACGTGCCTCCCTCGTTGTGCGTGAGACACGTGCGTAACCATATGAACACGTTCAAAACGAATAGACATACTTTTCCGCCCGTCACACACGTAGCTATAATATATATTAATATGCTGCGCTGTAATATATATTATAGTATGCTACCACACACGGAGACGAAATATATATAATAGTTGCGTGTGCGGTCGCTTGAATATTTGTATAGAAAATATATGTGTCTTGCTATAGTTCATATTAATATATATTATAGCTACGTGTGTTACGGGCTTTATGACGATGTTTTCGTACAAAAGCTGACGTGACTACCTATACTTATATATTCTTATTTATGGACGTGACGAGACGGTTCTTAGTACGGTCCTTATATTATGAATATGAATAGTAGGTTCTTATATTATGAATCGGGATTGTACAAAGTACAATAATGTGAATTTTCAAACTAATTATTTTAGTATAGTTTATGTTAAAACAAACATCTATCATACCCTACAAACTTTTGCATTTAAAATATTAGTAGGACAATTTTAGATGCATTTGAATGATGTTTGTGCAGGGAATAGAGCGCTGTTTTAGCTATTTAAGAGCGAGATTTTTATTCACAGTGCTAGACTCGGTTTGCATAATTCTGTACTTATCTCAACGTTGATGTATGGTTGCAAGAATTGGGTATTTCAAAAAAAAGCATGAGAGTACGATAAATGTGTTCAAAATGAGAAAATTTATGGTATCACCCTTGTCGACCGTAGTCGTAACAGTTATATCCAAGCAAGAGAGGGATTGAAAGAATGTATTGGTGTTAAAATGAGTTTGGACATGTAGAAAAAATGGCTGATGAAATTTGAACAACACAGATACACAATGAGAATGTGGATGGATCTAGGTACCCGAGGAGACCTAGGTTGACATTTCGCGATCAAATCTCTAGGGTGTTATCCGAAGGTGGTGTCAAGAGTCTCCAAAACCGGCGTATTTGTATGAAAAGGGTTATGAATGTAGAGGAAGCCAGGCAGGTTTGCAAGGATTACGTTCCTCGGTTCCTACGGTTTGACACTCGATACTCGCTGCCTACCCCGTAAGAGACTTGGTGTGAAGATATGTATGTATGTATTGATGGACAATAATAAAACCTTAGATTACTTTTGGTTTTGTGGTCCGGGTTAGATTCTAAGGTCAATCAACAAAAAAATTATAAAATGTATATTTCCAATTTTCTAATAAAAATAATGTTGCCCGGTTTGAATATGTGCCCACTTGGCTATAGGCTTGCCACGTATCACATTGTGGGACTTAGAGTCTTCGGTTAGTCATGGGTGTCCTAGTTATTCCTCTGCCTACCTCTTCGGGGATATGGGCGAGAAGATACTTAACTTTACTTGTTTCCATGAAATTTAAGTACCATTTATTGTAACAAACATATTTTCCGGTAACAAGTGAATGGTAATATCCCACCCATTTTACTACGATTTCGCGATTTTATATCTAGTCTACCACTAGTCTAGTCATAAAAAATAATATGGGACTTTTGATTGACCGAGTAATCGCGTAACATTAAAAAAGTAAAAAAATGAGAACCTCCTTTGTTGCAATCGGTTAAAAAGACATTTTTTTTTGTTGCACATAAAAATTCAAGATTCGTTGATTGTAATTTATTTTCCACTGACAAATGAATATAAATATCCCTCCTATTTTAAGCCCTATTTAAAACAGGAACCAAACGTCAGTTCCACAGCTGATCTGGTTATCTTAGTGCTCCCACGTGTTCAGAGAATAGATGTGTAATGCGATTAAAACAATACGTTCCTTGCACTGAACAAATAAGCAGACTATTAATCCTAAATGTTTATATCATTTATTACGAGGAAATCACCTGCTCGTTTTGGAAATAACTCAAAAATAACGTGACATATTCTGGCAGTAGATTAAATAAGTTTAAAACGCAGCAGATCATGCGGAAGGAGTAATAAGCCCACATCATGTACCAATAGCACATACATTTTTTTTATGAAATTGGAAGGCAATCAAGCAGACGGATTTCCTGATGTTAAGAAATTCACGCCGCCTAGAGACACCAAAGGTGGCAATGGCGCGTTGGCAACCTGAGGCCGGGATGTTAGGCCTCGAGCAAAAGCAAGTTTACCGGCTACCTTACCCTCCGAACCGGAACACGTCATGACATTATGGCGGCAGGAATAGGTAAGGCGGTGGTACCAATCCGGGCGAGTCGCTGCTAAACTCTACCACCTAGTCAGATGTCACGGTATTAGTGACGGTGAGCCTATGCTCGCCTTTTACGAGCTGCCTGGCAAGGAAGGCAGATGGTCTATTCTACAAAGGAATCCGGACCAACACGGGGAAACTCATATTTAATCAAATACAAGCAAGATCCATTTTTAAAATGTTCAGTTATGATCTCGTAAAATATATACATAAAAAAAAATCGATCTGGTAGCAAGCCATATTGTTGTGAAAGTAAATACTATCGACAGACGGGCAAGTACATAAACTCCTTGATTGCAAAATATACGAGTACAATTGGTGTTTTTTTGAAAACCAGAGGGGCTACTCTTGAATCTCGATTTTAAGCAAGATTGGAATTGGATATGTCATTTTGTACTTTTGGACAAAACTAGAACTGATTCCTATATTATAAAAAAATATTGTAGTGGATAGGCTGATTATTTTTTGTTTATGAGTACAAAATGACAGTATGGATCGAGATTCAAGAGTAACCTTACTTTACTTCTCAGGAAGCGAATGCTACTGCAGTGGCAATTTTCAAATCAAAAAATAAATTATCTAAATTAAGATTTGAGAAAGGTTTGAATTTAAATCTGGATTCTATTGCAACTATTTCACCTGCTTCAAATAGCGATAGTAGACCATATGTCTTTTTCCATGTTAGAGGTCAGAACTTTTTTAGGTTTGTTGGTCAGTGCACAAATAAGTGTATTAGGTAACAATTTTCATCATAATTTTACTGACATGGGATTTTCTATGACCCCGTTGTCTTGTTCTGCTGCTGCTGCTGGTGGACGCTCACAGCTTATTGTTGGATATATTGTATTGCCTGTGAAGTGTACAACATTTGTACGTTCAATAAGATTTCTTGTTATACTATCCATAACAACCGATGTAATATTGGGAATTGATTTTTGGTCCGCTTTTAAATTATTTTCTACTTTGACTAGTGACATTAATTTTGTAAATTCTACTGGTACACCTTTTGAAATTGCTCCTATTACATCTTTTTCCGAATTAACACCTGTTGAAAAATTAAACTTGATAAGATTGTTAATAATTTTGAGAATATTTCATACGAAAAGAAAGGTTTAGGTGAAACGGATTTGGTTCAACATAAAACTACTACAGTAGGAGAACCTATTAAACTAAGATATTATCCTCTTAGTCCTGCTAAACTTAAAGAACTAAATTTAGAAATTGATAAGATGTTTAATGAAAATATTATTCAACCATCTCGCTCTCCTTGGAGTAACCCATTAGTGCTTGTAACCAAAATAGATGGTAGTTTGCGTGTTTGTTTAGATTCGAGAAAGTCGAATTCAGTTACCGCTTAAGATAGTTATCCTTTACCTTACATCTCGATAATTTTGATGAATTTAAGAGATGCTAAGCCTGAATCGCGCTTGAAGACCGCATTCGTCGTAGCAGGCAGGGGACTGTTTGAATTCATCAGAATGCCATTTGGTGCTACAAATGCAACTGCTGAACTTCAAAGATTGGTCGATACAATGTTTGGACCTGAGTTTGACGACCGATTGTTCTGTTTCTTGGATGATTTGATTTTGATATCTAAGGACTTTGACGATCATTCATTACTATTAGAAAGAGTATATCAACGTTTAAAAGATGCTGGTTTAGCAATTAATTCAAAAAAGTCTGAATTTTGTAAAGATCGTTTGAAATATTTAGCTTATGTTGTAAACAAGAATGGACTTTACACAGATCCGTCTCAGTTAGAAATGATAAAGAACTTTCAAATCCCAAAATCTTTAAAAAATGTTCGTAAACGTTCGTTCGTTTCATCGCTATGTGTTCATATTATAGAATATTAATACTGAATTTTTCTGATATTGTTGCTCTATTAACTAAATTAACTGGTGGTAAACGTGGTACCAAGGTATGTTTTAATTGGAATGAACAAGCTGATAAATCCTTTAATTCTCTTAAAAATGCTTTAGTAACTGCTCCGATATTACAATGTCTTAACTTTGATAAACCTTTTTCTTTACACTGTGATGCTAGTGGTCATGCAGTTGGTTTGGTTGATGCAGGATGATGATGAAGGACACTCTCATCCAATAGCTTATTTTTCTAAATTACTTTCTAGATGTGAACAGAATTATAGTGTGACGGAAAGAGAACTTTTAGCTGTGATATTATCAATAGAACATTTTAGACCTTATATAGAAGGAACCAAATTCACTGTAGTTACAGATCATGCTAGTTTAAAATGGCTTCTAAATTTAACTAATCCGACTGGTAGATTAGCACGGCGGTCTACTAGACTATCTCAGTTTAATTTTGATATTATACATAAAAAGGTACTGCTCATACTGTACCTGACGCTTTGTCACGTGTGGAAATTGCTGTTATTTAAGATTCTCCTGATGATATTCTTGATCCTTGGTGTACTAAAATTTATCGCGATTGTCAAATGCATCCTAGTAAATTTAAAACTTATAAAGCGGAAAATCAAGTTCTGTATAAATTTGTAAAACCTAAAGATTCATTACATAGTAATTTAGCTTGGAAAATAGTAATTCCAAATGAACATGTTATTGATACAATTAGACAGAATCATGAAAAACCTAATTCTGGTCAACTTAGTATTCATAAAACTTTACAGAAACTTAAATTACATTACTTTTGGCCTAAGATGTTTGTAGATGTTAAAAATTATATTCAACGTTGCGATATTTGTAAGGCTTATAAACGTTCTAATTCTCCACTTCACGGTTTAATGACTAATCCAAAGTTGGTTGATCGACCCATGGTAATGTTATCACTCGATTTGACTGGCCCGTTGCCAAAATCTTATACTAGTTGTGTTTACACACTTACTGTCGTTGATGTTTTTTCTAAATTTTGTTGGTTATTTCTCTTAAGGAAAGCAACTACCTTATCAATAACTCGTGTTTTGGAAAAAGAGGTTTTCTTAAAATTTGGTTGTCCTAAAATAATTGTCTTGGATAGCGGACCACAATTCACTTCTAAAGCATTTAAAGATTTTGCTAATAGTTATAATAGTCCTAAATTATTTTATAACGCTTTATATACACCTCAGAACAATCCTATTGAACGGTATAATAAAACTATAGAAACCTATATAGCTTGTTATCATGGTTATCAGAGGACTTGGTCCAAATATTTATTACATATTCAGTCTGCTCTAAATGGTACTATAAACTTAGTTACTGGGTATACTCACAATTTTCTTATTTTTGGTAGAGAGGTTATTTTAGATGGTTCTCTACATAAATTTAATTCTATTTCTGATCCCTCAGATATAGTAATTTGTGATAGGACTGAATACGCAAAATGTTTGACCCAATTGGAGTCAATTTTTAAAGCCCCAGTTGATAGTTTGGCTAAATCTTATAAAAAGAACTCCATATATTATAATAAAAAACGTAAAGCCGCTTCCTTTGATGCTGGCGATGTCGTCTGGCGTCGTAATTTTGTGCTTTCAAATGCTGCTCATTTCTTTTCAGCCAAGCTGGCACCTAAATTTGTTAAATGTAAAGTTATTCAAAAAGTTTCAGACTCTGTCTATGTTCTCAAGGATATAGATAGGCGTACATCTGGTAGGTATCATATTAAAGATATAGTTAAAATTTAAATTTATTTATTTCATCTAAATTTATTATAGCTAGTTAACATCTTATTTAACTTTATATTCGTTTGGTATAGCAACTTTGAATGGTGAAGTATGAAAGAATGAAAGGTAGCTGCACTGAAAGATGATGGATGAGGAACCCAAACATAATCTTATTACTTTAATGATATCTACAGTTAACTATAGATAGTAGGCCAATTAGTTTTAACTGTTGGCATAAGTAAGTGATCGTTATTTCCAATAATGGGAAAATTGTATAGTATACAAGAAAATTTATACGAGTCTATGTCAAAATTATTAACTAATTACAGAAAATGTCCAAAGGCTCGTTTAACAGTTTCTTACATACAAATTAAGATTGAGACTTTAGACAACTATTGGGAGTCTTTTCGTAGGAATCACCTGGAGATTGTGAAAATAATTACGGTAGACCAAAGGAAGCGTGATAACTATTTTACAAATGATGTCTTCTCAAACTATGATGAACAGTACACTTTGATTAAGAGTGAGTTAGTGGATTATCTGCAGTTACTTCAGAAGGCAAAAATGACAGAAGTACAAGCAATTGCAAGTAATTATCCGGTGACTTTAAATGTCAAATTACCAAATATTAATATACAAGTCTTTGGCGACAATTATAACAATTGGAATTCATTCAAGGATTTATACAAATCTTTCATTCATTCAAAAAATACCTTTAGTAAATTTCAGAAGTTTCATTAGTTAAAAACAAGTATAACTGGTGAGACAGCGCTGTTATTAAAAAATATGCAAATAACGGAAAATAATTATGATATTGCGTGAAATACTTTACCACAGCGTTTCAATAACAAAAGAATTATATTGAACAGCATTCTTAGCAGATTGTTCGGGCAAAAAGTCTTAATGACTGAGACATCACACGGACTCAAAAGTATACTAGATACAACGAATGAATGCTTAAGTAGTTTAAATGCTATAGGTATTATAACAGAGAATTGGGATCCTCTTGTGATTTATTTTATTATCAATAAGTTGGATCTTCATACTCGTAAAATATGGGAAGAAGAGTTAAATACGTTCCCTGTTGAAGAATTGCCCACCTTAAAAACGTTGCTTAGTTTCTTAGAAAAGAGATTTAGAGTGCTGGAAATGATTCAAGTAAATCAGGAATCTACATCTTCAAGCCCTCGTAAGATGTTGAGTAATTCTTTTCTCACATCAGCAGAGACGCAAAACAATTGCGAATTTTGTGAGGAGAATCATCGCGTGATAAATTGCAGAGTATTTACAAATTTGAATTGGTCAGATCGTTTAGAGTTTGTGCAAAATAAAAGGCTCTGTTTTAATTGTTTATGGGCAGGTCATTTAGTGAGAAACTGTCGACATAAGCCATTATGTAGCAAGTGTAAGAAGCGCCATCACACTTTGCTACATCGCTCACATAGGTCCAGTGATGATGCATGGCAAACGAAACCAACTCAGGAAAGTATAGAAGAGCCTGCTGCAGGGGGACAAGCTCAAATATTTTCTCATGTGGCTACTCACTCTCAAGGATCATTATTAGCAACAGCTATAGTGTGTATTAAAACTATCTCCGGACCCAAGTTGTGAGAGCCCTGATCGACCCTTGCTCACAGGAATCCTTTACTAGCAAAGCAGCAGCTCAGCGTCTTCAACTTAAACGATTGTCGGCTAAAGAGTAGGTGACTGGTATCAACAATTTGTTTGCCCTGATCGAATATGCGACGGAGATAGCTCTATCTTCAGTCGTTGATCCTGATTTTAAGCTTAATATAACCACCTACGTAATCGAAAAAGTAACAAATATTACGTCAGTAACCAAATTAAAAGGATATAACCTGTGGAATCATCTGAGTGGCTTGAATTTAGCGGATCCAGCTTACTAAATGCCAAACCAAGTAGATATGCTGCTAGGTGTGAATGTTTATTCTGAAATTGTGCTTCCAAACATAGTTAAGGGTGAACCTGGATTTCCTATTGCTCAAAATACCCGTTTAGGTTGAATAATAATGGGTAGCACATCTACGAAGAACCAAATCACCACAGCGAATAGCTTGTCATTATTTATGAATATTGATATGAATAACAGGTTGCAGAAGTTCTGGCAATCTGAAGATTCAGAGGAATCCCTGAATGTTTTGACTCCTTTGAAACAAGTAGCTGAAGAAATCTATGAAAAACCTGGGAAAGGACAAGATGACGGAAGATATATCGTAGCTTTACCGTTTTCAAAGGATAATTCAGAGTCTTTTGAATTCGAGAGAAGCTCGAATTCAAAGGAAATGGCATTGAAGAGATTGAAATATTTAGAAAGGAAATTACAGAATAATAAGTCATTAAGGGAAGAATACGACAGAGTTTTGAAGGAATATATAATTTTGGGCAATATAGAGTTAGTTGATGAAGAGGAAAAAGAGAAAGAGTCAGTTAGGGAGAAAAGAAGATGGATAGAGAAACAGAATAAAGCAGCTCGGGCTAAACTTAAAAAGGACGAAATTGCGAGAATAAGGAATCTTGTAGATTTGGCATATACAAATGATCCCAGGAAGCGCTGTGCTTTAAACAAAAAGGTAAAGATAGAAGCTAGCAGCTAATCGAGCCAGACAGGATGCTGTTCAAGCTAAAAAAGCAGAAGAAGAACGAATAACGAAAGAAGCCCAACTTGCCAAACAAAAAGCAGATAAGGCCCAAAAGGCAAAAGTTAAAGCTTCTAGAGCAGAAAGGGAACAGAAAAAAAAACTCCGGAAAGAACGCAAGTCACAAATATGTAGTTTACTTAACATTGCCTAGGACGTTGTCCTAGGGCGGCGGAGTGTTGTTAGGGCTTTTAGTAGCACAAACAATAGATGGTACTAAACGGAATTAAATCGTGCTTCTGTGTGTTTTATTAAATTATATTTAAGCGACTTACATGTTGTCGAGGACAGGAATAAAAGAGGGTTGTCAGTTAAGTAAGTTTTGGTCTCTGTTCTTTGTCTTGGGTTATTAATCAGGTCGTTGTCCTTGGGTCTGATCGGGGGTTGAAATAACTCCCGATCAAGGTCTTCTTGAACTAGAGATTAGAGATGGGTTGTACTAGGTAAAGCTTAGATCAAGTCCACCAGTTCCTAGTCCTTAAAAATACGTGATCTAAATACCTATCCCACCTAGTCTCACCTAGTATCGACTACGATACACGTTGCGAGTCCTGTATGTATCAAATCTAGGAAGAATAGATGAGATCATTGATTAATAAGGCAACATCTCTCCCTCATACTTGAACAGGCTTAGGACTTTAAACTTACAGATGCGGTATAATATTAATCAAGAGTGCAATTCTGTTCTAGTATTTACGCCTCACCTCTATCTTGAACGCAACACCAGACAATCAACATTAGCTAAATGTTAATTCTCTGATGTTTGGATAAATAATAAATTATTATATTGGATTAGTTGAATTTGTTTGTAAATGTCCAGAATTCGCTAATATTGTGATCAAGAATACCTAACTAAAATGACATATCCGATTCCAACTTCCAATTTCCACGAAATCGACACTCAAGCGTTTGTAGACAAATCTATAGACTACAGTTTGTAGACAAATCTGTAGGCGGTTAATCCTCGGAAAACGTTGATTAAAATTGTCACAAGCTAACATTTCTAAAATGTTGCATCTTTTTTTTGTTTAGTTTGAAATCTTTGATAATAGCATGCATTTAAAATAAGTTTAATTCAGAAGAATTGCCACCAAAGACAAAGATATTCTTAAAGCGCTAATAGTAAAGTTGAACTGATAAGAGAGTGATCGAAGAACTTTTCAATGGTAGTAGAATCCTGTGATGCATCTTGCCCGGGTAGGGATCGACCATAGCTATTCCTGCCACTAATGACAATGCTATGTTTCAGTCCGAGGGGTAGGGTAGCTATACAGTATGTAGCAGTACAGTATACTTGCACAATTGCCGTAACATACTGACCACAAGACATCGAAGCTATGACATCTATGGTGTTTATAGGCTGCGGTTATCTCTTACCATCAGGGAGACAATCAGTTGCTTCGTATCTTTTGCCATAAAAAAGTTACTGATAAACACATAAATCTATGCTCATCTTGTACGAGCATCTGATAGTTATGCTAATGGCCTACATTTTTCAACAAAAAATAAAGTTAATAGTCTGCATCGTCACAAATAAATCACGATATCGTTGTCATCTTGGTTTTCGCAAAAGTATTTACGATGCGTTTTGATTCATATTTCCGCTAAAATGACTAAAAATAAACTAAGAGGCAATATCTCTCTTTTACCGCTGACATTTATAAATTATTATCATTTCTGTTTTTTTTTTAATAATTTTAGTGCGAAAAAAAGCATCTTCACGACCGATCCCATAAGGAGTAGGCAAAAGAGCCAGGGCACCCACGACTAGCCGACAGACAGACTAGACATTAAGTTTCACAATATTTAAGATGGCAGGCCTATCGCTAACCGGTCACATATCCAATATCGGCAACGGGTCTTTAGTTAGAAAATTGAAAAATTTCATTTTCTTTTTTGCAACGACTATTGAATTGGAATCAGGACTGGAGCGCTAGACACCACAGGCTGTATTAAATGAATTTAGTTTTATGTAAATTAATATTTAATTGAATAAAGTTAACTATCGATATAATTCGAACTGTAGTCATCGTTTTATATTTGCAATTTATTTACATTGATTCTATTTGTTTTTTTTTCTATGTTGTTTTCTTATAATGGAATAAATTTTTATAGTTTCCTTATATTCAAACATATCTGAACTTTTCTTTGCCAATCAATGTACAGGCGGTAGAGGTTTTTTTTTCTTACATCTATTATAAAACATAACTTGAAAACATCCAGAAGCTAAGTATTACTATCGGATTTGCCTTTTCTACACTTGTTGAATTGGAATTGAATGAAATGAATTTCAGACTTAGATTGTTTGGATACCATGACTTTCAGCTCAGTCTATAATAAGCTTCTCGTTCAGCAACACGCGCGCGAAAATCGCCGCGAAGTTTATGGTTTTCGTACGATGGTGATATAAGTGAAATTTACTAAAAAGTGCCAAAATTCGAAGTGATTATAAAATAGTGAAAATATCGGATTCGTTATAATGCTTAAAGTTCAGTGATTAAGTTTTTATTTAATTTTCATGAAACATTTCAAGTTTGAAATAATAGGATAGCTTAGACTGGTATGTAATTTAAATATAGTTAAAGTTGATAATGTTAAAGATATTCAAAGAAAAAAAAAGTATCTTCACGCCCATATCCCCGAAGCGGTAGGCAGAGGTACAACTAAGGCACCCACGACTAGCCGAAGACACTAAGTCCCACAATGTGATAGGTGGCAAGCCTATCGCCAACCGGGCACATTTCCAATCCCGACCAACATTTTTTTTTAAAATAGTTTAATATATTCTAAACATTTTATTTAATTAATATATTCAATATTTTTATTAAAATTGGTGGTTATAAATAGATAAAATTATGTTTAGATTTACACTATTTATTTATGAAAATCTCTATCCCGTATCTGATACTTAAGTAAAAGCTATTTGATTACAAATAAAGTATTTAAGTAATAATAACAGCAATTGAAACTACACTTTTCCAAAGTATATAGGTACTTATACTTTTATATATATATGATATATGTATACTATATAGAAACATGTATACTTTGGAAAAGTGTAGTGTCGATGTTAGGTATTTAGGTAGTAGGACAGTGTTGAGTAAAATGTTTCACGAGAAAATAAACATGAAGACTGTTTTGTCTGTTTGTTTGCTTAAACTCAGGGTTAGTAAGTAAAAAAAAAATACAGTAATAGTAAGTAATACAGGCATTACTTACTTTAAGTCCCGTATGTGAAATCGTAATACTTTCTGCGTGTTTAACCGTCGTTCACCATTAGGAATATAAAATCTTCAAAACTATTATGCACTCGTAATATATTTTATTACAGTCTATAAATATGTTAACTCTAAATACTTTACCAAAACGGCTGGACCGATTTTGATGAAATTTTTATGCACATTCTGTAAGCTTAACAATAGGTCGTTATCTATATTTCTTCCCTCTAAGTTATATCTAAGAAACTAAAATGGCATAACAACGTTTGATAGGTGAGGTAGTATTTAACATATTTACATTTTATTTGGTATAAATTTATAGAACAAAAAAACACATAGAGTAGAAATTGCTTTATTCATTTTATATTTTTTATTCTATTACTGGCTGACCCAGCAGACATTTTTCTGATATTTTTTTAAAGTGATCTTAGTAAGAAAATTGGTATGTATCACCCTAATCACTTAGGGGTATGAAAAATAGATAGTAGCCGATTCTCAGACCTGCTGAATATGCATATCAAATTTAGTGAAAATCGGTAAATCCGTTTCGGACGAGTACGGCTACTAACATTGTGACATGAGAATTTTATAAATAAGACTAGCTGACGCGGCAGACGTTATTCTGGAATTTTTTAATGTAATTTTAGTAAATCACCCCTATTATTTAGAGGTATGTAGAATAGAAAGTAGCCGATTCTCAGACCTGCTGAATATGCATATCAAATTTAGTGAAAATCGGTAAATCCGTTTCGGACGAGTACGGCTACTAACATTGTGACATGAGAATTTTATAAATAAGACTAGCTGACGCACAGACGTTATTCTGGTATTTTTTAATGTAATTTTAGTAAATCACCCCTATCATTTAGAGGTATGTAGAATAGAAAGTAGCCGATTCTCAGACCTGCTGAATATGCATATCAAATTTAGTGAAAATCGGTAAAACCGTTTCAGAGTACGGTAACTAACATTGTGACACGAGAATTTTACACCTATATTAATTGTGTTAATAATTTTCTTGACGCAGTATTAAGTGCACGCGAAATTAAAATAAATTAAATTGAATTAGTAATAAATAAATAAACATCCCTGGACAAGTTACACAAATTGAATCTAACCCCAATAGTAAGCAGAAAATATGCTTGTGTTTTGAGTGTTAGTCAACGATTCCAATACATCAATAGGTGCCACAATAAATTTAATAAACGGTCTGTAGCCCGAAAATTCAGATATCTAAATGTTCATCACATAAATGCCTGCCCCCATGGGGAATCGAACCCGAGCCTCGCGTTTGGTTAGCGTAGCTAAGGCACTCGACCAACGAGGCAGTCAAAAAAAATTGTTTGCATTTTAAAATGTAACCTATAGATATTTAGAGATTACCGGGTAGACCCGTGTCATATCTTTGAAACGAGTCACTTTAAACTTTCTTGCAGGCTTTCTTCTGCCAAATGCCTTACAAGTATTATTGCTCATCATGACCCGGCCATCACTGACTGGTGGAAAATGTTGTATAGCATTAAGTCATCTTTTAGATATTGGTTATGCAAAAACATAAACAAATAAACACTATCACTAAAAGTAGAGCGCTAATCCAAACGTTATATGGATGCGAGAGAGTATGTCAGAAAAAGCATCAGAGTAGAAAATAAATGCGGTCAAAATGAGAATGCTACGGAAAATTTATGGTACCTATCACTGACCGCATTTGTAATAATGAGATTCGAAAAAGAGTGGGATTGAAAAAAAAGTAGTAGAGTAAAACGAGAAAGATTATGCTCCGGTGGTTTGGTCATGTGGAAAAATGGCAAATGAAAGTTTGAAAAAACAAATATACATTGCGATTCAGATGGATGTAGGTTCATGGAAGACCTAAGTTGAAGTATTTGAGTTTTATCCAAGGGTGGTGTCTAGAGTCTTCAAAAGCGTCGTGTTAGTGTGAAAATGGTAATTAATATGAAGGTAGATAGGAATATCTGCAAGGTTCGTGACATTTCGCATTCGATACTCTGCCTACTTCGTCAGACTTAAAGATTAATAAGTACATAGGTTTGGAATATTTGATATTGCTATAATATCGCCTATGTAGTCTAGCGGTCCAGGTATTAGACTTGACTTCATGAGGTCACGGGTCTGGTTCCCGGGTTGGGCAACAAAAAAAAATTGAAATAACGTTGCCCGGGATATGTGCCCGGTTGACGATAGGCTACCTATCACATTATGGGACTTAGTGTCTTCGGCTAATCGTGGGTGCCGTAGTTGTGCCTCTGCCTATCGCTTCGGGGATACGGGCGTGAAGATACTTTTGATATTGCTATAACAAACAACAATATTAGTAAGCTCATTAGAGTGATTAGAAAGATAATCATATAATATTGTAGATAATCCGAATGTTTGTGTTGTTAATTTTAATACTATGTTTCCCGTGTTGGTCCGGTTTCTCTGTGTAGGATATACTGTCTGATAGCTCGTAAGATGCAAGCATAGGTTAAATAGGTCAACACCACCAAAATCACTGGTGTAGGAGTGTTATGTAGCAATTTATAGTACTACTATTTAAATTATGTACTTCAGCTTTACAATTTTGGCTCTTTTTACACTTGAAATGATTAATTATGTAATAACAACTCTATTGAAATATCTTTAAAAAATATTCAGATTTCCAAAGCTTGACGAATATAGCTGAAGCGCATAATTCAAGTAGTACTATCATACCTTACTAAGGATCCACTTGACCTATTGCTGCAATGTCGGTGTTTGGTACTGTTGTGTTCCAGTTGGCAGGGTTGGATAGCCGGCGCACTTACATTTTAGTCCTGAAAACCTAACTATAGGACAGCGACGCATCTATCTATCTACTAACTAGTTAGTTGTCACGGCGAACTTCGTTCCATCCGTTTAGTTTGTATGAAAAAAAAAAATTGTTTTTCTTAGTGTGCTCGTAAAAACTGAGAGGATGAGGGAAAAACCCTTTTCCCTATCTTTTAAACATTTCCTGGACTTAAGCATAGTTGAAAATCAAAATTAGCCAAATTGGTTCAGCCGTTCTCAAGTTTTTATCGAGACTAACGAACGGCAATTACATATAATATAAACATATTAAAGAGAAATAGCTGTCCCGGCGAACTTCGTTCCACGCGTTCGTTTTGTTAGGAAAACTTAAAATGTTGTTTTTCCTAGTTTCGTAGCAGTTTTTTCTTTAGCTTATCTTTTAAACCTTTTAAATTTTTAAACTTTTTAAAACCTTTTTCTCGAGTTTTAGCGAATTGATTTTTATAAAACAGATAATAAAACTAAAAAAGTGAAACAGATCGTAACAAAATTTGGTTCATCTTAATATATGTATATAAATTACGTGCCACGTTGTTTGTCCACGATGGACTCCTAAACTACTTGACCGATTTGAATCAAATTTGCACACCGTGTGCAGATTGATCCAACTTGAAAGATAGGATAGCTTACATCTCAATTTATAATCAAAAAAATTAACATCCGAGCGAAGCCAGAATAGGCAGCTAGTAGGTTTATATTTTAAGGAAGGTTAAATGATACCTTTTATCCCGCTCACTAAAGAGGTTCTCCTGGGAGAGGGATAAAAGTCAAAATGTAAATGGGGCTATAACTTATTAAAGTGTTTGGATTTGTTGTAGTGCTTTACAAATTGTGACGTATTATTTTCCAATTCACAAATTTTGGAGTTTAGAATTTACGGACATACCAACACTAAGTATAAAATTGTGGTCTAGCGGTCCGGCGTTGGACTAGACTAGAGGTCCCGAGTTCAATCCCCGGGTGTCTTCGGCAGACATGAGGTCGGAAAACAGCGCTAACTATTCGTGATAGCGAAGCTTTATCTTTGTAGCTATAAATTTGTAGCTCAAGATCAGGGTTCGAAAAAGAGCGCATTATTTATAGTTTCTTCTAGTTGTGTAGTAGTTTTTTCTAATTTTGACGACACAAACAATTTTAAAGGTGTTCTTGAAGTTCCGGTTTCGAATCCCGGGTCGGGCAACTAAAAAAATAATAAAAATATGGATTTTCAAATTCCTAATAAATATAGCGTTGCCTGAGATTGGATATGTGCACGGTTGGTGATAGCTTGCCACCTTGTGAGACTTGGTGTCTTCGGCTCGTCGTGGGTGCAGTGCTTGTGCCTTTGCCTATCTCTTCAGAGATACTTAACAAACCATTTTTGAATAATAAATTGTGGTAGCAGTAGTCTAGTAGTGAGCTGGTTGTGGCTCTGGCTACTGATTCGGGGATATGAGCGTTATAATACTTTTATTAAATAAACTAATTAGTTTTGTGTTTGATGACGTATTTCTGACGTAAACACTCGTTCCCCTGAAACATCGTGCAATCTGAATTTGACAGCCATTTGTTAACATGCAACGTTTTCTGCCACAACGGGTGCAGGTTTAATATTATCTGCAATATCACTAGCTGTTTTTTACGGCGTTTTCAAGTATTAGACTGAATAAAATATCTCCACGTCCATATCCTCGAATAGGTAGGAAGAGCCACAACAAATGTTTACATAAAATCGTCGCATATCATTAACCTTTTTAATTAATTATACAAAGCTGTACATTGTATATTGTGTAGTATCTATATATACATACGTGATGCCAAAACTTTTCCTTTTTACGATCATTGCGCGAACGGAGGAGTATGAAATTTTGGCACACTTATAGTTTATGTGTAGGAGAAGTGCAGAATGCTAATATTTTTCAATAATAATGCTTATAAAGTACATTAAATCAATAAATAAGACATTTGCCACACCACTATGCATTTGGCAGACACAAAAAAATATATTGATCACTAGCTGCTACCTGCGGCTTCGCCCGCGTTTTCACAGAAACCCGGTGTGCGATCGGGATTAAAAATAGCCTATATGTTAATCCAGGTCACAATCTATCTGTCTTCCAAATTTCAGATAAATCCGTTCAGCCATTCGAGCGTGAAAGAGTAACAAACATCCATACATCCATACTTACAAACTTTCGCATTTATAATATTAATAGGATAGTGATAAAAGATCACAGATAGCGCATTAAAAAGTTTGGAAACAAAGTAGTTGGTCTTGAGAAATGAAGATGGCGTTCTTATCAACAACCACACCACAGCCTATGCAACTACGCCGAAATATCGACAAATTAAATGAAAATATATCGTGAATATTCCGTATAAATAATTCAGCTTTGTACACTAGGTACACTTATTTCATTTAATTGTTTTCATTAACGGGATGGCTGGAAGAGATGAACTTTATTTTTATTAGAAATTGAAAAATACACATTTTCTAAT
Source organism: Calephelis virginiensis (assembly GCA_002245475.1). Taxonomy (NCBI): domain Eukaryota; kingdom Metazoa; phylum Arthropoda; class Insecta; order Lepidoptera; family Riodinidae; genus Calephelis; species Calephelis virginiensis. Next base: position 188,309 of record NJDC01003878.1, read on the forward strand.
TTTTTATTGCCCGTCCCTGGAATCGAAACCCGGACCTCAAGAAGTCAAGTCCGACGCCTAATCGCTAGACCAGAGAGGCGCTTATCATTCATTTCTAGACAAAATTATGACTTAATGATACATTAAATGTTAAATGGCGTCTCTGAGCGCGGCCGCATAAATCTTAAGATGTCCTATATCTCTAATAGGCGGCTATCTTTTATCACCATGAGCGCAGTGTACTTGGTAGCTGTATTATCACCTTAAGCCAAAAGAAGTGAACTGTTTTCTTTTTAGAATTTTTTTCTAAGAAATATTTAAATGCCTCCTGTGTCCTCAGTTAACTGACAAAAGTAAGAAAGAAATTCTTTATAGAGAATTCAAATACAATTTGTCTGATCCAGTTTTAAGAAGGTCGTTTGACCTTCTTAAGTAAAATTTAATTTAAACATTTCCTGAACTTCATTCTCTTCGTAACTTCACAAGTTGGACAGAATTTGTAAATTGTAATAAGATTGCACATTAATTTGCACCTTAAATTGGTCTAAGATCTGAATCTAAGCCGACTTTCACCGATCTGTTAGTATAATGAAATAAATTTATACTCCTTTTTTGGAGACTAATAAAAGAATGTTGCTCGGGACTGGATATGTGCCCGGTTGGCGATAGGCTTCCCACCTATCACCTTGTGGGATCGTGGGTGGCCTGGTTATGCCTCTGCCTACCTCTTCGGGAATATGGGCGTGAACATACTTTTTTTTATTTTCAATTTCTGTGGCATCATAACATTTCAACGGATGGACCGATTTGGAAGTGTATTTTTTAAAGCTGACGTAATCGGTATGGTTCTTATCTTTTTTTTGATGTTATAGGAAGGCAAACAAGCAGACGGATTTCCTGATGGTAAGAAATTCACGCCGCCTAGAGACACCAAAGATGGTAATGGTGCGTTGCCAACCTGAGCCTCGAGCAAAAGTAAGTTTACCTAGCTACCTTATCCTCCGAACCGGAACACGTCATGACGTTATGGCGGCAGGAATAGGTAAGGCAGTGGTACCAATCCGGACGAGTCGCTGCGAAACTCTACTACCTAGTCAGATGTCACGGTGTTAGTGATGATAAGCCTATGCTCGCCTTTTACGAGCTGCCTGGCAAGAAAGGCAGAAGGAGCCCGGACCAATACGGGGGGATCTGCATTATATGTGGATTTGGTAGGGGCTACTGGATTTTTAATTAAATGTTATAAATTTTCTAATAAAACGAGATTGTCCCGGATCGGATAAATGATAGGTATGTGATATAATAGATTTACCTAACTTAAACTTGAACATATTTTCACAAATATTTTTAACATAATTAAATCTTAAAATAAATAAAAGTTGAATTATTAAATGTGATTTTCATCTGTTAAAGTTAATATTTTCTTATTTTATGCAAAATAATGTAAATTTAAGAAAAACTGTTAAAGTAATCGATAAGAAAATTTAAAATAATATTTGCCAAATAGCTGCCTGCGCCTGGGGCACAGGCTAGGGTTAATCGAGTTTTAACTCCACAATATTTTTGTAGATTGTAGTAGTTGAGTTACTTAGTTATGTTGCCTTTATGGATATAATTTTATCAAAATACTAGCTGCACGTATTATAAAACGAGAAAGAGAATAAAATGAATAGTTTTAGCGCAAAATAAGTATAAAAAATGCCATCCATATCATATTAACTCGCGTCACAAAAATCACTTGTTTGTTGTTCCGCGTTTGCGTTGGTCCGGATCCTCTGTGTAACCATCTGCCGTCCTGTCTAGCCGGTCAACAAAATTACTGGGAGTACTGTGCAGCAACTTATACAGGAAGGGAACCACTGCTTGTCTATTCATATTATTATTATATCATTTTCCGTTCCGAAAGTACAGGATAGGCAGTAGTAAAAGGTATTCTAAAAATTCTGGCCTATAAGCTATTGCTACACAAACTAATAAAAATTTGTTAATGTACAGTAGTACTAGTTAAATTCGGCATTCGCTTCGGCTATATTCGTAAAGCTAGGGAAATCCGAATATATTTTAAAGATATCTATATAGAGTTGTTATTACACATAATTAATCATTTCGATTAAATTTAGATTAGGTCAGCCAAATTAAAAATAAAAGGATGAAGTGTAAAAAGAGTAAAAAGTGTAAAGCGGAAGCGCGTAATTTACATAGTAGTATTGAATGTTACTCGATTTCTCCGTCATTGGTGAACCGATTTCGAACATGTTTTTTTTTAAAGGGCTTACTAAGGAAGTCCCATTGCCACCAAGTCAGAATCTGGAGGATTCTATAGGATAGGTATTAATATCGAAGTAGGTTTTTTAGTGTTGTAGTTCAACTTAAATTATGTGTATTTTCTTTAAGATATTGGAAGGCAAATTAGCTGACGAATTTCCGGTTGGTAACAAATTCACAAAGTCTAGAGACACCAGAGATGGCACCATCTTTGCCAACCTGAGGCTGGGATGTTAGGACTCGAGTAAAAGTAAGCTTACCTTACCCTCCGAATCGGAACATGTTAATGGCAAGCAGTGACGTTATGGCAGCAAGAATAGGTAAGGCGGTGGTACCTATCCGGGCGAGTCGCTACGAAACTCTACCACCTAGTAGAATGTCACGGTGTCAGTGACGGTAAGTTTATGCTCGCCTTTTACGAGCTACCTGGCAGGAAGACTGGTCTATTCTGCATAAGAGCCCGGACCAACACGAAGAAAATACAATTCAATAACTCTTTTTTTCAGAAGATACAATCACCTACTAAAAACAACAATCTAAAATCGGTTCTATATTGAACAAGTAATCGCGTAACAAACATACAGTTAAAATTATCTTTTTTTACAGTCGGTTGCTTAGGAAATATTTTCGAATTTCTTAGCCAACGTTAGTATTCTCAATAGGCCATTTTATTTGAAATTTCCTTTTACTTGGATATTGGTAAAAGTCTAATTAGACAATAATTGAGTATTTTCCTCAATTTCGATGAGTTTATATCATCAAATCCAGATTTGGTGGCAATAAGAAAAACTCGCAAGTACGTTCTTCAAACAAAAAATATTTTTTAAAATCGATTTAGCAATGATGTGGATTATAGTAGTTTTACATATGACCTTATCCATTTTCTAAGTCGGTTAAAAATATGTTGATCCCCGTGGCGGGCAACTAGAAAAAAATATGTTTAGTTTTTTATACTGGAATGGTATCTGCACCCGGTTAGCGAGAGCCTTGCCACCTATCATACTGTGGGGCTTAGTGTAATCGACTAGTCATGCTTTTCCTCTGCCTATTTCTCGGGGGATACGGGCGTGAAGATTATTTTTTTAGTTTCATTTCCCTTTTAAAAATGAGGGAATGTAAACAGATGCATTATAATAATAAACTCTTTATTTTACAGCTAAATCATAAAAGTGTTACATATTATATTGACATGGAAATATTTTATACAAAAGGCGGCTTTACCGCGAACAAGTGATCTCTTCCAAACAACCAACCTTTAGAAGATACAACAAAATAAGGAAAAGGTCCTATACCTATTGATAATAATATTTCTAAATAATTATTTTAGAAAGCTAACATGGCGGTATACAAATAAATTGTTGATAATAAATGAAATGACAAATAGTAAAATGTGTAGCTTCAAATCGTTCTATTGATTGTATTTAGGGCAGGTCATTTATCATTCCATTCATTTCACATGTTACTTTATAAAAAACTAATAAAATATCAGTGAACGCATTACTTTATTTGGAAATGGCAATCCTATTTTACAAAACGTTTTCAAAGTACGAGGGTGGATCCAAAAGTTCGTGGCCTAACCTACATGGAGCTATGACATCTTTTTAAAATCTACTGTCATTTGTTAGTATGTGACATATTGTTTTATTGTGCGCAGTTTCATTCCGATACTGCACAATATAAATTTTCTGTGATTATATGTTTGTGGAAGAAGTGTGTTGAGCTAGATGGAGACTATGTCGAAAAATAAAAATAAATTTAGACCCACTTTTCTTTCATTTTCTTGGTCGGGCTTAGAACTTTTGGATCCACCCTCGTACTAGCTCTCTTATTGTACTAGAACATTATAATGAGGAAAAAACAAAGTAAGCTGGACTAACTTATAATTGGAAAAACGATAATTCTGAAAAGTTGGCATTATTTGGAAAGATGTGTAGGAAAATTGTTTTTTTTCTTACATTATTTTTAAGGATCATGTAAAGGTCAAATGCTTTCGTTTATAACTATGATGTGGTGGTTATTATATAAAATGACTGAGATAAAGGCTATTCCGGATTGATATCACCGCTTTAACTAATGTTGCAATCAATGTCAGTGCTCGTTGCATTAGTTGCAGTATGGATTTCCGCAAATTAAACCCATCTTCTATCAAGGGTCTTATTATGTGTTATAGTTTAGTAGTAATAGTATCTTGACGCCCATATACCCGAAAGGGCAGCCAGAAATACAACCCACGAATAGCCCAAGACACTAAGTCCTAAGGGTTCAGTGATGACCCTGAATCGGAACTACCCACTTTATTCTAGCTGTCCCCGTGAACTTCGTTCCGCCCGTTAAATTTGTATGGGAAAAAATGAAGTATTGTTTTTCCCATTTTCCCTGTAATTTTCCCCGTTTTTCTCTTCATAAAAACATTCTTCTGACAATAACTCTCACAAGAATAAAGGATTTAGCCAAATCGGTTTAGTCGTTCGGAAGTTATGCGCTTACCAACACATTTAGCAATTAATTTTTATAATATAGATTTAAAATAGTTCATTCATATATACTTACTTATCATCAACATTTATCTATGCATATAATAGAAAAAAAGGTACCTTCACACCGATATCCCTGAAGAGGTAGACAGAGAAAAATCACGGCATGCAAGAATAGCCGAAGAC
>NJDC01003880.1:5930-68409 GCA_002245475.1 Calephelis virginiensis
TCAACATAAAAAAATATATAAATTAATAAAAAATGATGTAAAAGCGTGAGTTGCATAGTTAATTTGTATGGTTCGTACAGGTACACTACTGTCTACTATAGCACTGTGGAAGAGTAAATTCTGTACTTTGAAGATATTTGAAACAACTAGATTGAAGTAACTAAACATGAGAGAGATGAAGGCAACAGAACACATTTTTACAATTTCTGTCTGTCTGTCTCAAAAGCACGCTTCACGTCGAAACTACTGAAACGGTCATAATGAAATTTTGCTTCTAGTTACTTTACATTCCGAGAAAGGTTATTGAATAGTTTTTATCCTGCTCACTAAAGGGGTTCCATTCCATTCCCATGTAAGTGTAAAAAACAAAATGTAAATTGGCCTATAATTAATATAATGCATAGTACACTTCAATTTAATGGTATTTTGATTTCTTATATGGACTTTACAGATTGTGCCAAATGTTTTTAATTTAAAAATGTTGTTAGTTTAAAAATAACAGACATAACAACATAACACTCACTATATAGCAGGAGTTCTCAAACTCTTGATAGGCACGAACTGCTTTGAGAATTTCAAGAATGCACAGTTTCCTGTTGAATATAAAAGCCAACGACAAATAACAAGCATCACTTTTATTAGTTAAAAGTTACCGTTCAACACTGTTCTAGATCCCAGGTCATCACATCATGGCCCCCGATTTAGGAAACTTTGCTAAAAAGATACTAAATAAATTCAATCCTTGAAATAACTTGGAAAGTACAGAAACATTTTAACATACGGGTTATCTTACACATCATACACGAGAAGAAAGAAAGAAGTTTGCTGGGTTGGGTAGGGGTTATTTTTGACACACTTTTTTAACTGTTGAACCTATTTCAAAAATAATTTTTCAGCTATATTAATCATTCTTTTTCCAGCGAAATTACCTACAAATTTAATAAAGACGTTTTTTATTTAAATCTGGTGGAAATGAATAAAGGGGTAAAGTTTTCAATAAAAATATTTTGTTTTACTTTACTTTTTTAAAAATAATTAGAATGTTTTTCTTTGGAAACGTCAATTAGATTTTTTTTATAATCATTATTTCTTTAATTTAAATTAAGAGCAGTAACTATACATCTTATCGTTAGTACTTGGTGAAATTCCATTCTAGACACAATTTATTAACTTCACTTGTATTTGCCACAATATAGTGTTTCTATGTGTTACAATCGTTGACTAACACTCACAACACAAGCTTACTTTGGGGTTAGATTCAATTCGTATAACTTGTCCAGGGATATTTATTTATTATTTATATTTAGTCGGTTAAGAAGTTAGTGTGACGCTACCGGACAGTCACATATATCGAGCCTAATGGTCAAAAAAACCTGGACTGAAATTTCGACATACATGTCGACTACATTAAAATTCGATTATATTTTTCGTATCTGGACCGGGGCGTCTTTAAGCAATGTTGTTTTTATAGTATGATAAAAGCAACGGTGAGTATGTATGTTAGGTTTTTATATTTCAAAATGGCTGACCAATTTCTATTCATATCAACACAGAAATAAATGAGAGATTCGAGGAGGATTCTACTTTGTATTTTGATATCTTAACAGGATTCTAGGAAAGTTAAATAGCTTTAAAACGCGTGTAATAAAATAAACATTTAAAATGTTATAAATTTACTATAATCTGTTTAATTATGAATTGCAACATTAATACCTAGCATATTGTTGTTATACTTTAGTCAACCGGTAATAAAAAAAGGATGAAAAGTGAAGTTAATAAATTGAGTCTAAGAGTAGTTAACTTTAAAGTGTCCAGGCTACTGTGTAATTATTTTTTTGAATATTTCAGACTTCTCAGAACCCAAGAAAACCATAGGGATTGAGTTAAAGACTGAACCCAAAGATGACCTCAGCGACCACAACTCTCTCCATGAAAAGGATATTATTGAGATTCCTGGGGACTTTACTGCCGCAATGCCTGATGTGTTTCCAGCTGCTGCTGGTAACTGTCTTTATATAATTCTGTAACAAAAAAAGAGATGAGAGAATAAATGAAAATTCATTCTATTCCTACTTTTGATGTTAGTTACATTTTTTTTCGAATTTAATTATCCATATTGTCTATGTCAATTTTAATAAATCGTTATATTACTATTTTTAATTTTAACGTTACCAACGACATTTTCGTTATTTTTTAAATGAACTTCAACTATAATGTAGTAGGTGCACAGGTAAAAATAATAATGGATAATAGTTAACATACATACATACATACCTAAATATCTAATATACACCAGGACAAATTTAATAAGCACTCAGACCCAGATAGACAGACAAAGGTGTTAGTCACACAAATCTGTGTCGGTGTGGGAAATCAAACCCCAACCTTATGCGCTTGTGACAAATGAGATGGTAATTTTTTTTTTCAGTTTGTGATGTTATTTGATTTTCAGACATTAAACCCCCCAAAAAAGAAGAGCCTAAACAAGAACATAAACCCCACGCTGAACTCCCTCCAGAATCGCCGAAGATGGACATTGATGACGATATGGATGATGATTATATCAATGATTACTCGGACTCATCGTCAAATTCGGACAAACCTATTAAGAAAAAAGCAAAAATCAAAAAGAAAGAAAAGAATACTGTTAAGAAAAAATCAAAGGGGAAAGTAAAGACTAAAAAGAAATCAGGTAACTGTATTTTACAAATATTTAGAACTTGGACAGGTCACATTCATATGTTGACAACATGCAATCCCATTTCAGCTACTACAGGTTAAGTCCCTATATAATAAATTGTATAATAATATTTATAGGTAATAAAATTTGTAATTTAGTTGAATTTTTCCCAATAAATTCAGCAATTTTATTAATTAATGTTAAGGTTTATTGGTTAAATTGAAATATTTTAGATTTTTACATAATATTTAATAACGCTTCACTAGTTGTTGTCTGCGGTTTCGTTCATGTTAAATTTGTTTTGATTTCTTTTGGAAAACAGTGCCCAAATTTAAGGGTGTTGAGTTATAAAAGTAGCCCATGTTCATCCTTGAGTTATAATTAAAAGTGTGTAACATATTTTTCATAATAGGTTCAGTTGTCACACACTTTTTTTTAAATAAAATTTGTATGGGATCCAATAGACGAATATTTTTTTTTAATGAAAAAAGTTAACTTTCGCATAATTTATCTGTTACCAGATTATAATTTGTTTAGCTTACGGTTAATACAATTTGGATCGATCTTTGTGTTGGTTTGGATACTTGATATAACCCGCAGGTTTTCTTGCCAAACATTGAGATGTAAGCTATCTTATTTGTTATTTTGGATCAAACTGCACACGGTGTACCAATTTGATTAAAATCAGTTAAGTAGTTTAGGCGTTCATCACGGCAAAACAGTGTGATGTGTAACTTATCTAAACTGAGATATATTTTTTATTTATCTATGTTTTTCTAGAATCACATTCTGTGATTTTTAAAACTAACAAAAATATATTTTTTTTAGATAAGACCACTTTGTGTTATTTTTCAGTTATATTTTATTAGCTGTTTGCCTTAGCTTAGAATATTTACGATTTTTATCAAGCTATATGCATATCACATTTCATTAAAATCGGTACAGTGGTTTATCTGGGAAAAGGCAACAGATATACAGAGAGTCTTACGCATTTATAATTAATTTATTTAAATTTATTTCTGTGAATACAAAAATTTCAGAATCAGTCAAATGCGCTAAAACATCAAAGAAACAAGTAGTTGATAAAGTGGATAAACTAGACAAAGCTGAGAAATACGATCGAGACTTAGACTGTATGTCGGATGAAAATCTAATAACAATCATAACATACTCCTACGTCTGTCCGTTCAAAAACCGCAGGAATAACTATTATTGCTTCTACTGCAAAGATTATTATCCAAAACCAGAAGATTTAAGAGAACATACAGTCTCTCATAACACAAAACCTTTTGAACTTTTAATGGGATATAGAAAAATGCCCAAAATTGACATTACGAGAATTGATTGTAGGTTATGTCCAATGAAAATTGAGGATTTGGAAACATTCAAACAACATATAAATCAAGTGCATGGGAAGAAGATATATTTTGAAGCTCCAGATAAGATGTTGTTATATAAACTAACTTGGAACGATTTGGTTTGTGTCATGTGTAGAGATGTTTTTGAAGATTTCAATACGTTGAACACACATATGATAGAGCATTACAGTAATTATACATGTGATATATGCGGTGTGTGCTTTTTGGAGAAGCCGAGATTGGATGCTCATTTGAAAAGACATAAAGATGATGAAAGACATACGTGTGAAATATGTGGTAAGGTGTTCAAGTCAAACCACTATAAAGATATGCACGTTGATATAGTTCATAAGAAGAAAGCAATTATCCGTTGTCCCAGGTGCGATGAGTGTTTTATGTCATATGCGTTGAAAAATAAACATTTGACCGAAGCGCACGGACAAAAACGGACTTATCCATGCAATTTGTGTGATAAAGTTTATAACAGACAGAAGACATTGACCGAACATCAACGTAGGAATCACCAAAAGGTTATGAAACATCAATGTGAGTACTGCGAGCAACGCTTTTACTTACCGTCTCGGTTGAAGGAACATATTGCAACTCATACCGGTGAAAGGAATTTTAGGTGTGAATACTGTGAAAAGAGTTATCCGAGATTAAAGTCCTTACAGTATCATATACGTACACATACAAATGAAAGGAGGTTTCGGTGTCATATATGTGGTCAGGCGTTCATTCAGAATGGTAGTTTGAAGTCTCATATGAAGAGTCATCATCCAGAATGTGATATTGATGGATGTTATTTTTAAAAAAATGTCAAAATTTTATAACATTTGTGTGTTACCCCAAAATCAACAGATGTAATAATTTAGATAACCAGATTATGTCACTTTTGTCGCAATCCGGACTTAAGCTTTATGTTACAAATATGCCAATTTGTCCTAACAAATATCTAAAACTAGACCTTTGAGAACTTTTTATGTGCAAAAATAGTACACAAAATTCTTAAAATAAGGTATGGATACCAAAACACGAACCCTGGAAAGAAATACATTAGTTTCTGTTGAAGATATGTTTACAGAAAAAATATGGTTGATCCCACTAAACCCTCTGAATTAATTGTGAGCTCATTTTTTGTAGCATTCAAGTATTTTTTTAAAAATAGAATGAAAATATCTTACCATTATAGTCGCAGGCGTGCATGCTGCGAATGTATCACTGTTTTTTTTTTCGGTAAACATATATTCATTAAAAACTAATGTGATTACTTATTTCCAGATGCGGGTACTTACTTCAAAAAGTGTGATTTTTTGTAAAAGTTAACGATTTTTTTCTTTTAATTCAAAAGTCAGTCAAATCGTGTTTCGGTTTACATACTTATTTAAACAATTTTGTGAACTGTTAGAACAAATAAAAAAACGATTAATAACTATCCGTTCTCAAAGATCTATTTTCGATATTCGTGAGGACGAATATAATAGATCACATTTGGCTAATGTCAATCTCTGTTAATACTTAATAGTTGTCAAAATAATACATAAAATTGCTTTATGTTCTTTGAACAATTAAATAATATTATCAAAGACAGTGTCATATTTCGTTGAAGTGTCAAATGAGATCTATTAAACTGACCCAACTGTAATAATTAAGTCCCGTTTCTATCGCCATAAAGTCACTGTTCTTCACTGTATAACTTCGAAGGTTGTATGGTAGCAACAGACTACGATTAAGACCTTAATCTCCGTATTTCTTACGATTAGGAAATCAGCCTGCTTGTATATGTTCCTTATAAAAAAGGTATATCAACGGCTCTGACTTACACTGGTGTAAGTAAAAAATATGTTTTTTTTTATTTATTCAAATATTGAATACTAGCAGTTTCACGCAGCTTAGCCTGCGTAACTTGGCTTTTACTCACCGATTTTTATGAAACAAAGCCTGTGTCACTCGGGGATAGTGAAGCATTCTAAAGGTGAAAGAATTTTTGAAATCGGTCCAGTAGTTTCGGAGCCTATTCATTTCAAACAAACAAAAAATCAAACTTTTTCTCTTTATAATATAAATAGAAGATATGTGTATGTATCTATAATTTAAAGGTATTGACAAATACACGCGTAACTACGGTTATCATGGACGGGGCTCTAATTCAGTATCCGACTGGAAATATGTTTTTTCGGTATAATATATACGTTTAAATAAAAAAGAATGGCGACCCATTATCATTTTTAGTGTCTATAGACTGTATGTATTTTTTACCACCAGTAAATCCGTTTGCTTTTTTTTTATAAAATATCGAAGCGTGCTACAAAAGCAAAGATGTATTAAATTGCAGCTAACTGTTATATGTCAAATTTGTGTAAAAAATATATTTTCAACTATATTGTCGTCTCTACTCGTATTTTAACAGACACAAATAACTTTTAGTAAATATCTAGAATATAGATTTTTTGTTTTTGTTAAAAATCGTACACTAAATTTCGTTTATTGAAATTGTGCGAATGTGGATATTCACATTCGCACAATTTCAATTCAATTGTGCGAATATTCACGCCAAGTTCTTTGTGGTGTTGGCAGAGTATCGAGTTTCAAGTTTTTAAAGCTGCTTCGTTTTCTCCACGTTCATTACTCTCTTTACAAACACGCCCTTTTCGGAGACTTGACACCATCTTCAGATAAAACTCCAGCCCGGCCCGCATGAGTATGCGCCTCGACCCGACTCTATCCGCCCTGTCAAAGGTCTGCGATATCCATAAGCCTTTCTTAACTTTCATACGCCAATCACTACTTATCAATAAAAATATAAAAATGAAACAAACGTTTTTTTTCTTTAGCTTTTTGATAGCAGCTAACGCTGCGAAAGCTAACGAATTTGCTAATACTTAAGTTGAAATTTGCATCAAGTTAATTGAAATAATTAACTTTTCTATTTATCATCATCATGTTTTAATTAAAAATTAGGCTTAAGTCGTCAAGAAAAGTCATGTTAAGGGTCTTGAATAAAGCGGTGTCCTCATTACTCAAGCTCATTTAATGAGATTATGCGACAACAAGGAAATACACGATAAACCAATTTCTTCATATTTTTTTCATTTGTGAACTTGTCAAAATTGTTCGAAATGCTACCGAACTTGACCAATTTTACTCAATATAAACACGAAATTCATTACAAAAAAAGTTATATGTCAACTTATTACATGCGCTATTAAATACTACTTCCAATGGAGCAGTTATGCCTTTATCTGTGTTTATTATACGCATAACATTCGCAGGCCTTATTCCTAATTTCGGATACGTATATAACTAGTTTTAATAAAAAAAGTGAGTTACGCCCTTTTAAATTGAGAAAGCAGTATATTTGTTTTACCACAAACAAAAAGAATTTGCTTACTTTGGGGTTAGATCAATTTGTGTATAATGTACAGAATTCGTTTATAAGTATACATAATATATTTATGTACAATATTTAATCACCTCCGTCGTCTAGCAGCTCAGGTGTTGGATTTGACTTCATTAGGTTCCGGGTTCGATTCCCGGGTTGCACAACAATAAGAAAATGCGGGGATTTCCAATTTTCTGATAATAAATGTTGCGTGGGATTAGATATGTGCCCGGTTGGCGATAGGCTTGCCTCCTATCACATTGTGGGACTTTGTGTCTTCGGGCTAGTCGTGGTTGCCCTGGTTGTGCTCTGCCTACCTCTTCAGGGATATGGGCGTAAAGATACTTTTTTTATTTACTTCAAACATCACAAAAATATATCACAATATTTGGCTAAAGGATCGACATATTATTTGTACAATCATGATACAATTTGTTATTTAAATATTATTTTATGGGAAATTTGTTATTTAAATATATTTTTTTTAAATATTTGATGGGAAACCTGAAGATCTCAAGTCTATTCTAGTTTAACTATAGCCGTCACTGAGAATTAAAACCCCTGAATATTATAATACTCGTAATTAACATATAATAAGACTGTACATATGAGCATAATTTTATGGATTAATTTAATTTAGGTAATATTAGTATATTTAATAAGTATTAATAAAGAAATTTATACTTTTGTAAGTAGTTTTATTGACAAGGCTTTTCCTGATACCTCCTGTTATTTTACAGTTCAATTGGATATTTTTTATTACAAATGTATCAGATACTTAAACGCATACTGATTTGTCGGCGATGCGTTGTTTACTTACTCGAAGTAGGGAGTTTAGGCCTTTGGGTGAGTTAACGTCTACCTCTCTTTTCAAACTTTTTTTTTATGATATTGGAAGGCAAACAAGCAGACGGATTTCCTGGTGGGAAGAAATTCTAGTCTAGAGACGCCAAAGGTGGTAATGGTGCGTTGCCAACCTGAGGCCAGGATGTTAGGCCTCGAGCAAAAGTAACTTTACCGGCTACCTTAACCTCCAAACCGGAAAACGTCATGACGTTATGGCGGCAAGAATAGGTAAGACAGTGGTACCAATCCGGGTGAGTCGCTGCGAAACTACCACCTAGTCAGATGTCACGGTGTTAGTGACGGTAAGCCTATACTCGCCTTTTACAAGCTGCCTGGCAGAAAGGCAGATGGTCTATTCTGCAAAGGAGCCCGGACCAACACGTGGTAAATGTCGTTTTCAAACTGGAACACGACAATGGCGAAAACTGACATTGTGGCTAAAGAAATAAAAAATACTGTGGTATCCATCTAGTCTAGACTCAAGTGCTGTAGTAAAGTAATAACTATTTATATAGGTTATCTACAAGTTACAAGGCTTCACTTACAAACGACCGTTGTTAGAACTAAAGCCCGGTGAAGTTGTGAAGACCGCGAGGTTGACAAGTCATTCCAAAAAAATGTTAGAAATCTTACCAACAGTCTCCCGAGTGCAAGTTTTCGTACGGTCGATCGTCGCTTTAAATAACGTCCTGTTACTTTATGATAACCTACAAATAATTTTACTTACGGTTTAAGGTTGGTTCATTACAGAAACCGAGCAAGTCATTGTAACAATGTTGGTGACAAATTTCATACAATCCTTGGGCCATAACTACAGTACTGTAGTTCGTATTGAGATGTATGACGGCTAACGCACTTGGCGACCGAATAGCGAAGTTTTGGCGACCTAGCCATGGCAACGTCGTTATGGCGTCCCGGTGAGTTATGGCCCTATCAAAATAACTATGTTTTTCGCTCACCATCTCTTTGGAGTCCTTATGGTTTATAATAGCTACACGCTTAGTCACTTGCAGAGAAGGCAGAGAGTATCGACTGCCAAGTGTTATGATCCTTGCAGAACTGCCGTAGCCTGCCATTCAGTTTTTAAATATTATCTTTATACAGGGTTACATTTAAAGCACAGGCCAAATTATGAGAAACTGTTTGGAATAGACAACACTTTCGACCTATGAAAAAATTAAATTTAGAAAAAAAATTCCAATTTTTATCCGACGCAAAATACAGATGCATGGTTATAACGTAAACAACGCATAAAACTGGTTCCCACCGCAGTCGCATTCGCAAGCTGGTGACGTCATGACTCGTACTAGGTACGACATACCATGACAGGTGGAACATTTTTGCGGACTGTTTTATATATTTTTTTATAAAAGTAAATATTACTTCTACTACTATAAATTTTACAACTTGGCAACAATATTTAAAATACATTACCATTTAAGCTTGTACATCCTTATTTTCAAGTTTGGCCGATCCTTACTAAATTTACCCTGTATATGTAAGGTATTGTCAGATTAGTGCTCGAAATTGAGCTTAAATATTCAGCACACTTAACTGAAATAGTGAAAAAAATCGGACTTATAATAAAAAAACATATAGCACTTGATATTTCGTAGAAGTTCATTGGCCCGAGCTGCGCGATGACTGGATAACAAATGAGCGCGAGGATTCAGAGACAATATGTAACTGTTTTTTTATTAAGTTATATACATATATCCCTAGTTCAACTATCGTAAAATTCGCAAAAACGTATATAAAAATGTATTCCTATTTCCCTTGGTCATAGCATCAAGCGTTAACGGATGTACTAATTTTGATATTGTTTTAGTTGTATTAGGTATTGTCAGGAAAAGATTCTTATGAAAAGAAAAACTGAAAATATTAAAACAGGAAAAACACCGTCAAACGATACGAAGTTCGCAGGGTCGGCTGGTCATTTATAAAAACGTATTATCCACTTCAAAGAAATAATGTCTGCGATGGTGTATCATAATCCACAAACATTACCTGTGAACCAAATTATTCTGTAATTGTTCAAAAGTCGCGTCCTGTACAACGAGTTAAGCGTTTTTGTCAAAACACTCGCAATAAAGTTTCTACTGTTGACCACTAGAGGCGCTGTTCAAAATCCCATACAAATTTAAATTAAAAACGTAAACACAATAAGAAAGTGAAAACTACATATGGCCACTACACTCAGGGCTCTTTTTCGTGATGTGTCGAGAGTTATACACAACCCAAAATGCTCACATATCGGTGTACTGTCCTCAAACACATCAATCCTCAAACCAATCATCACGAGGATTGGGGTCTGCTTTATCGCATTGGTTATCTAATCCCGCCAACACTACCACTTATCAGTATCCACTAATGTGGTTCCTAAAGGAAGTTAGAATAGCCGTTGATCTTGCCCAAGAGCCTCAATATCCATGTATCTTGTTCCCAGTGTGACATTAGGTCCTTTGATATTTAGACCATGCATTTCTTAACAGGATATCCGCTTGCCTACATATGCTTTAAAATAAACTTACAACGATGCGCGATAAAACACCTCGCACGTATCCATGTAAAATAAAACAAATATGATTCTTAATACGTGTAATATAATAAATATTTTTAAGTACATAAAACCAACTTTTATTCACTTTCCATCACTTCCACTTTGACAGAAACTTCACATTCTCCAGCAGAATCTGTATCTGAAGATTCCTTTTCTGAAATAAACAAATTGTGGTCTAAGAATTAAGTCTTCTATTTCACTAAAGTACTCCAAAGCACGGTAATGTAATAACAGTATTTTAACTAGGCCCTATTTTAGAATTAAATACCTACAACCGTGCGGTTCGTCAAGGCCGTCAACACGCGATAGGGCTATACCGTCAGTGTTATAAATACATCTGCTTATTTAAATTTCTTTGTAATTTTGTGGTCGTATTTTTTTAACAATGAAAAACATTTTAATGAATAGAAATTGTTGCACAAAAATACATGTAGTGTTTTTGATTACCAAATGTCATAAAAATCCATATTTAACAGCTCAAGCTAAGCTCAAAAGCAGCGCATTATAGCGCGTCTGTAATTGTTCTTTGGCACATTAAGTAAATACTTGGACTTATTTAACCAACATAACATTCATAACAACATCGTTACTAAACAAAAACAACGCTGTTACATCGACCGTTTATCACTGCGTTGCAACCGCGAAAAATAGTATACCGACTGCATACCGAACTCGAGAGGCGTAGATAAACGCGTTTTCGCCGTTTGTACGAAGACCGAATACTGTATATTACGTTACCGTGTTCAAGGTGACATTAGTAATAAGAAAATATTTATGGTACATTGACAAAATCATATACATATTAATTTTAATCTTTTGCACACTGTGGAAAAACCTTAAAAGTGGAAACAAAACAGTGTGTATTGATATCAATTTTATTGCACGCACGTTAAACTAGTTTTAAATTATAGTACTCTTTTTTCAACGATAGCAATACAAAGAGACAAAACACGTTTAGTGTCGTCAGATTAGTTTGTATCTGATCTGACACTTTTACAGACTTTTAAATCTAATTCTCCAAAAATGCTGATTAAAAAAGTCACACTAATCTGGCATATATAAAATGTTCCATCTCTTTTATTTTTATTTCATTGGATAAAGATAAGCATACACTTATAGTCAGTTTGGTTGGTGGTCGGCAATATTACCATCAATGTGAACTTATACCTTATAGTGTTTTAACATAATATGTTTAAGACATTTACAAATAAATAATATACACCATAGAAGTAACTTAGTTCACAGATCTTTTACTGCCAGAACCCTGGGGGACGTGTGCAAGTATACCGGCTATAGTATCTAGCAGTCCAGGTGTTGGACTTGACTTCATGAGGTCCCGAGTTCGATTCCCGCGTCGGGCAACAAAGAGCAAATTGGGTTTTCTAATAATCTAATAAAAAAAATTGCTTGGGATTGAATGTATACCCGGTAGGCTATAGACTTGTCACCTATCACATGAGACAGAGTCTTCGACTAGTCGTGGAAGCCCTGATTGTGCCTCTGCCTACCACTTCGGGGATATGGGCGTGAAGATACTTTTTGTCATCCCTTCAGCAAGGAAATGATGTCATGGCTGGAAATGGCGAGGCGGTTGCAACAACCTACGTAAGCTGTTGTCAGAATCCTCCACTTAATCTGACAGATGGTACAAGTTGAACAAGCCTAACTCATTAAACTAGCGGCTCGCCCCGGCTTCGCACGGGTATTTAAACGCTGTATCTATTTAAAACAAACCGCATCTAAATCAATTGCGTAGTTTTAAAGATTTAAGCATACAAAGGGACATAGGGACAGAACGCGACTTTGTTTTATACTATGTAGTGAAAAAACTAATTATTCGTTTATGCTACCAGTGGACGATGGGGTTGTCACGTCCTTACACCCAAATGCATAAAAAGCAAACAAGCAGTCGGTTTATCCTAATGGTAAAAAATAGATGCCACTTATGACCTCGACCGTGCCGTCAATTTGAGAAGTTACAAATAGCTTCGTAGCACGCAAATATACATTTTTTCCCATGTTGGTCCTGATCCCGATGAGTACAATAGAAACATCTCCCTTTTAATTCCCAGGCACCTAATAGGACGTGAGGTTAAATATATGTCACTAGTTATTGCTCGCGTGATTAATGTCGGCACAAAATTTTTTTCGAGATAAAAACTATCCTATGTTAATCCAAGTTACCCAATATGTGTGTGCCAAATTTTATGAAAAGAGGTTCAACTGTTTTTGCGTCAAGGAGTAACAAACAAACATACAAACTTTCGCATTTATAATATTAGCAGGATTACCAACAACACCACTGGTGGTAGAGTGCTTTGCAACATCTTATCTATTTCTGCCGCCATAATCACTTTGTTATGCCAAACATCCTGACCACAGAACAATGACGCACCTATAATATCTACGGTGTATATAGGCTACTGTTAACTCTTCACATCAGGAAAGTCTGACCTCTTCTTCTTTCTTTGGGTTTTTGCATTCACGTTAGTATTTTGCCTTTAGTCAAGTAAAAATTTGCTTCAAATTCACCAAAATCGGGGATCGATCATTATAATTATAAGTCATTATAAATCATTATAAGTCGTCAATAAGTCATGTCAGGGTGTTGGGTAAAGCGGTGGCCTCATTACTCAAGCTCTTATAGTGAGATTTGGCGGCAACGAGGAAATACACGATACGCTAGTTTCTATACTTCTTATCGTCGGTGCTTGGTGGAATTCCATTCTTGATACATTTTATTTAGAAACAATTGTTAATATATTGCATATTTCATTATTTTTATGGTTTTGCCAACCCTTATATAGCCCTGATGATGCTTGTATAGCGAAACAGGTTGGCCAAACCATAAAAATAAAAATAATAAAATATATTGTGGAAAGTACAAGTGTTTCCAAATAAATTGTAACACGATACGCTAATTTCTTCATGATTATTTCATTTGTGCACTTTTACTGAACAAAATTGTACAAAATGCCACCCCCAAAATTGACTATTTTCACTCAATATAAATACGAATTTAAATAATTATGAGAAAATCTTTTATTCGATGGCGCCAAAACTCTAGCGCGGCCTCTAACATTAAAAAAAACTTACTCAATTTTCTTTCACAAAGTAAATCGTCCGTGTTCGGTACTGCGTCCGCCAAAGGATCAACCATCTCTTCGTCGGACATGTTTTCCTTTTTGACGACCACCTCCGTTGAGCTCGTTTCAGATTTCATAGTCAAGGCTGAAATATATAATGAATATACGTTTAACTAATTGCCTATAGTGTAAAAAAAATCCTTCTGATGAGCATAAATAAACAAAATATTTTTTAAATATTTATAAACATTATTTAAAAAAGGAGTTGCCGAGGAGTTTGTTCCGTCGTTTCTCCTGACTGGCTAGGTTCGGAAACATTGGTAGTAAAGGCATATAGGTAATAATAGGGCTGACTGTTGCGGAATTTATTTTGCCAAACTCCTGATAGTCTGAAATCACTTCCAGTAAAAAGATTTCGAAAGAAGGAATTTGATTTGCTATAAGAGAAAACATATTATAGTGTAAAAGATCTTCTTGCTGGCAAGCATAAATAAATAAAAAAAAATCTTTAATAAATTTAAAATTAATTTAAGTAAACAAATCATGGTTTCTTCTCCCAACTGGCTAGGTTCGAAAACGGTGGTAGTAAAACCATATAGGATTGAAATTAAACTACCTTTAAAATTATTTGTAATAAGTTATGAAGCTTATCAACATATAAATAAAAGGTTTATTAAAAATTTAAATAAAAGTATCTTCACGCCCATATCCCCGAAGAGGTAGGCAGAGGTACAACCAAGGCACCCACGACTAGCCGAAGACACTAAGTCCCACAATGTGATAGGTGGCAAGCCTATCGCCAACCGGGCACATTTCCAATCCCGACCAACATTTTTTATTAGAAAATTTGAAAAATCCAATTTTCTTTTTGTTGGCCGACCCGGGATTCGAACCCGGGATCTCATGCAGCCAAGTCCAACACCCGGACCGCTAGACCACAGAGGCGATAAAAATTTAAATAAGTACTGTGATTTACATGTTAATATGTATATAAATATTTAATTTCTTTTAATTTAATTAAATATATGCGCACTACAATGTGGTAGATTATGTTCGTATGCTTAAATTTATTTGTGGCAACTTTTTAACACTATGTATGTTAAAAGTGTTTCTAAAGGGTCTGGGTGTTTATTAAATTTATTCTGGTATCTATTTAAGTATTTCTATGTATTAGTACCGTTGACTAACACCCACAACACAAGCCTATAGTTTGCTTACTTTGGGGTTAGATTCAATTTGTGTAACTTGTGCAGAGATATTTATTATTATTATTTATTATTATTGACCATTTATTATTAGACCAATATGTCAAAACCCCCAGACGCTACTTTAAATAAATTATCAGATAAGGTACTGTTACTGTTAGGTCTTTGTACATGCAAAATATGTACTTGCTACATTTTACCCACGGCCACTTCATAATTTGTGTATTATTAGGTATAACTCTAAAGCCACTAGTCTGATCATGATCGAGTCACTATGAGACCACCTCAGAATCATAGCCAATCAAAGATAGCCAAAAATAACCATAAAAATTGGTTTGCTACTGGCCGAGTAATCGCGTAACATCCAAAAAACATAAACATAACATTTCAAAGGCGTTTAGAAACTTGTACACTATCTCTCACACTGTTTATTTTATTATGTTCTAGTTTTTGCTAATTATAACAGTTTTATTTAAATAACCACTACTCTATGGTCTATTGGTCTGATGTTAGCGCTGACCTCACACAGTCCCGGGTTCGCTTCCCGCGCCGCAAAACTCAAAATGTATTTTTCAATTTTCTACTTCTGTTTCTTTCTTTGTTGTCCGACCCGAGGATCGAAACCGGGACCTCAAAAAGTCAAGTCCGACGCCGGACCGCTAGACCACAGAACCACAACATTGTTATAGAAAAGTAAAACTTACCATGAGCTGTTTCAAAATGCTCCTTAAACAACCTTTGTTTGAACCAAGTGTTGCAAATTTTACACTGAACATTGTGAGTGCGCGTATGGACATTCCTTCTGTGCAAATCCGCGTAACTTTTCCCACATTCAGTACATTTAAAAATCTTTTTTACATGACACATCATACTATGAATATCCAAATGTGGACCAAATGCAAAGTTTTTCCCACAAATATCACAATTATAAATCCCACCATGGCATATAGAATGTCTTTCCAAACCTTTTTTAGTTAAAAATCTATGTCCACAATGACATGCAAAATCACAATAATGTCTAAACATATGTCGATCTAACTCTTCGTAATCTTCAAAATCATCTTGACATAATAAACATTTGATTTCAGAGAGCTTATAAAAAATGAGCCGTTTGATAGATTTATTAAAAATTATTTTATGGATTTCTGAGAAATGATCATATATTGATGAACTATCAAGTTTTTTCCTACAAGTAGTACATTTTAAATCTGTTACATCCATTCTGAGCATTTCGTCATTTGGTTGGAATATAGTATTAATCTTATCTAACCATTCATGTGCATGATACGTCTTTGTATGAAATTGCAAGTGTTTTGGGGTTACAAGTAAATCATTACAGAATGCACATGAAAAACTTCCATTTTTCCGTTTAAACGGTATAGCTGAAGTATAGGTTAGTATTATGTGTAATTCTTTGCGCAATTCATGTGTCACTTTTTCATAATTCCGTCTCTTGGATTCTTTTCTGTCCATGTATATATTTTCTTCCTCTAAAACAAAATCCAACTAATATTATATATGCAAAAGTTTGTGTGAACAGATGTCAGTCTGTAAATCTTTCAGCAAAAACTACTGAACAGATTTAGACGAAACTTTACAGGAATATAATTTATAAATCGGAATACACAATATTAATTTTCATTAAATAAATTTTATAGCATAATGAGCTTGAATCCATTACTTTTTTCCCCGTGTTGGTCCGGGCTCCTTTGCAGAATAGACCATGTGCCTTCTTGCCAGGCAGCTCGCAAAAGGCGAGCATAGGCTTACCGTCACTAACACCGTGACATCCTACTAGGTGGTAGAGTTTCGCAGCGACTCGCCCGGATTGGTACCACCGCCTTACCTATTCCTGCCACTATAACATCTAATACTTGCCGTTGACGTGTTCCGGTTTGGAGGGTAAGGTCGCCGGTAAACTTACTTTTGCAATCGAGGCCTAAAATCCAGGCCCCAGGTTGGCACCATTAACACCTTTGGTGTCTCGGGTGGCGTGAATTTCTTACCATCAGGAAATCCGTCTGCTTGTTTGCCTTCCGTTATCATAAAAAAGAAATTGTCGTCTTACATTTAAACTATTATTATTTATCGACTTTTCTTACCCCAAACACTAGAATTTAGTTGAAGTAAAATATCGTATTAATGAGTTCTAATTTTATCATGCTTATCTGAGTGCTTGCTAATCATTTATTAGATAATTAATACTGTAAAGTGTAAACCCAAAAGTTTGTAACAGTGTAAAATGAGAAAAAATATTACACAGCAGCAAAACACATCTCAATATTTCCTCTACAATATTTTAATATACAAATATAACTTTTAAAATTTCATATAACACTATAGCTGTAACGTCAGCGTAGAAAAGACTTTTGTTATTAAAGTGAAACTTTTGTTACATCATCTCAAATTCGTGGTCTGTGTGTCGCATGTGTGTGTGTGTTTAGAAATAGATTTAGAAAAAAAATAGCCTCAGAACTTGGGTCTTTGAGTTTAAGCATATCAAATATTACAGGTTTTTACAGGTCTGCGATACTGCAATGAAAACTATTCAATTTTAAAATTAAGCGTTAAGATGAAATTTAACACGATATTGCTATTTAATTAAGATCATCAAAGTGTTAAAATTTATGACTGTCTAATCCTTATACGATTTTTTTAGGAAATTTGTAAGATATAATAATCGTAATATTTGTGCACATTGGAAATATATTGTTAATACAACTCCCTATATGTTGCTAAGCAACGCCTGGTTATTAATCATTCATTCTGAAATTTGGCTCTAGTATAAGTAGTGAATTGCGATCTTTACTAATTATTTGAGTAACGCCTTCGGTGAAACAGAATTACAAAAACAATAATTTGCGCCTAGCAAAACTGCAAGTAACCAACTTCGATTTCAATAACTACGTAATTGAAGTACACGAAAATGAGATTTTTCTCGATTTCTCTGAGATTTAACCGTTAAATCAAGATTTGGTGACCTGGACCACCTTGGGAGATACCCTTTTTCGACTAAATAATTAATTTCTAAAACCGGCCCTGATAGAAATCGAATATATAACCACCTCATTTTAAACCAAGTCGGTTTAAAAGTTGGTTATATGTTCGAATTCTATATATTTTATGTATCTTAATCGATTTTTCCGTCATTTCTAAACTAATTTTATTTTAAAGAACTGTGGTCCTCATTGTCACCAAGCCTGGATCTGTTGATAGAATCTTAAGGAAATCGAGGAAAATGCTTTATTTTTTGTACCCAGCTGACAACCTCATTAATTGTTTAAAACAAATGCTGAGGTACCATCACGAATTTCACGTTTTATTATGAGATATTGCATGTTCCGAAAACAAAACATTAATATTTCCAAAACTAGTGGTTACTGCATGTCCATTCGTATATACAATCAAATTCCTGATAATCTCAAATCACTTCCATTAAGAATATTTCGAAAGATGGTATTTGACTTGCTGTTAGAGAAAACGTATTATAATTTATTTTTTTATTTTATTTTCATGATATTAGAAAGCAAACAAGAAGACGGATTTCCTGATGGTAAGAAATTCACGCTGCCTTGGGACACCCAAGGTGGCAACTTTGCATTGCCAACCTGAGACCGGGATGTTGGGCCTCAAGCATAGTAAGTTTAACGGCAAGGTGGCCGTTAAATTTACTTTTGCTTCTGAACCGAAATACGTCAATGGCAAGTACTGACGTTATGGCGGTAGGAATATGGCGGTGGTGCCAATCCGGGCAAGTCGCTGCAGAACTCTAACACCTTGTCAGATGTCACGGTGTTCGTGACTGTAAGCCTATTCTCGCCTTTTATAAACTGCCTGACAGGAAGGCAGATGGTCTATTCTGCAAAAGAGCTCGGACCAACACGGTGTCAAAGATTTTCTAGCAGAAAAGCATTTATAGTAAAATATTTGTAATAATAATTAACTTAAAAAAATAATATCTAGAGTAGTTTAAGTTTTAGCCCTGATGATGCTGTAGAAGCGAAACCGGTAGGCTATTTACAAAATAATAAATTATAATTATACGTAAAACAGTACAAGAGTTTCTTCATTTAAAAATATGAATATTTGGAAGTTTTACCAAGCGCCGACGACGGAAAATATCAAACAAATTGTTTTCATTTCATTCACTTATGATACGGTTTTTGGTAGATTTACTGCGCTAATATTTTTTCTAAATAGCATAAAAAGGACGATTTGACTCACCGGCAGCTGTAACAAACACGGCGAATGCGTCTTCCAGAGTAGATTTGTCCACTTTAAAACTCAGCGCCGCAGAGACCACCGACATGCCAGTTTTCATATCGTCTATCGCCTTGAAGATTAGCTTCTTTTCATTTTCGTCCATTTGTAATATTGCTTCTGTAATAAGTATAATAATGAAATAACACTTAACTTGGTTGTGCTTTTAGCCCTGCTAAATAGAAGGAATTTGTGCAGGGAATAGTGTGAATGGAGCGCTGGGTAAGATATTTCAAAGCGACGCTTTGAATCAAAAAGCTAGATTTAGAAGAATGTGCGTGCGTGCGTGAGTGCGTGCGCGCGCGCGCGCGTGTGTGTGTGTGTGTGTGCGTGTGTGTGTGTGTGTGTGCGTGTGCGTGTGTGTGTGTTTTGGCTTGGCTGGAAGAAATTTCTGCAGATAGAGATAAGCTTGCCTTTTATGCGTTGTTGTTTCTCAGTATGAGTTGTTAATTTATTTATTCACATTGGACAATTTTTTTACAGAAATCAAGGACGGTGATAAATTGAAAAGCGAAATAGGTGAGCTTACATTAAGGTATTCAGATTTCGTGCAGCCACCGCAAAAACTAAATCTGTGTCGAAACTGCGGAAGACACCATTTAAAATATATAAATATACCTACTAGTAAGATGTGTACATACATATCTTCAAGCCAAGTCCCTTATGGAGTAGGCAAAAAGTATCGAGTGCCAAGTATCACAATCCTTGCATAACTGCCTAGCTTCCCTCACATTCATAACTATTTTTATACAAACACGCGCGTTTAAGAGACTGTTATGAAATCCCTCGAATATAATCCAGCGGTTTGATCGTGGAATGTCAACCTTGGGCTTCCCGAGTACCTGCAACCATCCACATTCGCGTTTTATTCTGTTTTCAGACCTACTTTCACGTAGTAAGGACTCGTCTGTCTCATAATCCACCAAACTATCTGTAAGTTCCTTATGTACAACATTATCAAACGCTTTTTAGAGATCCACAAAACCACAAACAACTATGTTCTACACCTAGATGCTTCTATACGATGTTGTGAAGCGAAAACACCTGATCCATACATTATCTTCTAGACCTGAAGCGGCCGAGTTGTGATGGAAGATTTGCCTCGCTCTGGTAGGCCATCAACGTATGCAACTAAAGTTAACATCGCAAAAGTGAAAGAATTAGCGACTGAAAATCCTCTTTCAACTTTGAGAGAGGCAGCCGCCTAACTTTCTTTATCTCACGAGTTGATCCGTGTCATTTTATCTAATCATTTGGGTATGAAACATGTTGCCGCTCGGCTGGTTCCAAGAGACCTAAATTTTCTTCAAAAACTCAATCGCATGAGAGTCGCACAGGACATGCTTAAAAGGAGTAAATTCCGACCCAACAGCTATGAAACGCATTGTCACTGCCGACGAGACGTGAGTTTACGAGTTTGACATACAAATTAGTCAACAGGCTTTACAGAGGCGCCTTCCAACTGAACGGAACCGAAATAACCAGGTCAAACTCGTTCAAAAGTCAGTCATGTTGAGTGTTTTCTTTGATTATCGCGGTGTTCTGCAATCGGAATTCTTGCCGGAAGGCCATTGAGCGTCATGCATCGTTTAAGAGAGCAAATTTGGCGAAACATGCCAGATTTGGGGCCAATTTTGTGGCGAAAATTCTTGGATTATGCAACACGATAATGCGCATTCGCACAAGTCCGTCATTGTGGCAATTCCTGGCATCCGTTTTCAATCCGTAGAAGACATAAAAGAGGATTCGCGGTGAAAATTTAACTCCATTTCGGAAACAGCGTTTCAAAAACGTTTTGATGATTGGATTATTGTTGGTGTATCGTTTCTATATGAGCATACTTAGAAACTGATAAAATATTTTTTTATGAATAACAAACAGTTTGTGTATCTTTTCCCGGTACTTTTTTGACCGATGTCTATGATATTTTATACCTGTGATATGAGACTTTTTAATTTTTAATATTATTTTTCTACCCTTTTAAGTTACTTTTGTCACATGATGAGTGGTTTCAAGGATTTGGTTAGTGTTTCGATTTCTTAAAATTTTTGGAACCCCTACTTCAATGATTAATCTTAAAATATACTGTTTTGTTTATCTAATCTTAATACATCGGATGTCCATAGTGTTATTATTTGACAAGCAACGTCCGCGCAACAGCAAAAATCGCTCGTTATTTGTGCAAGAATGAATTGGTAATGCGTATTACGTAATGAGAATTCACACAGCATTGCTTATTTGATTCGACATTATTTAATAAAAAACTTGTTAATCTCAGATTTTTCATCATAGCTGACCTGGTTTCGTATTTCATCCGACTTGTTTTCACTTATGTTTGTCACAGCAAACGGAAATACGGCTCATCTAAAGGTTAGAGACAACCGTAGCTCGGCTGTTGCATTACAAATAATAACCTTGACAAAGTACAATTCAACAAAATTAAATAAAACATATGTGTATTCATACATTATTAATAATAAAACTCACCTTTATTAATACTTTTAGAAGTTTTTTTGCTTTTAGTAGTTTCTGCTTTTAATTCTTTAGATTCAGTTTGTAACTCTTGCGTATTTTTTTTCTTTTTCTTTACCACCTTGAGTTTAACCTTTGATTTTTCCACTAAATGCATTTTTTCTAATGGTTCTGGAAATTAAAAAAACAAATTTTTACTCAAATTATCCTCTCAGCTAATAAACATGTGAAAGATGCGTCACGACTACCATCACCAACAGTTCAAATCGTTGCCTCTGGATGGCAGAAATTTGACAAACACCTAGTCACGGTATGGGTTTGTGATAAACTCAGACCTGTAGTTATTTGGTCCAACTTAGAAGATATAATACATACTTTATACTTCTACAACACTTCTACACGGTTGCTGGTAACTAACGCATAACCTTTCTAGGGCGGCTTTAGTACATCAAAGCAACAACTTTTTTTACGACTTTTAGAAAATCGCAAAAAAAAAGAATTTGGTTCTCCATACATTTTGCCAGAGGTCGACGAATGTTTTGGATGTCAATACATTTATGAAAATATTATGTATTTAAGGTATGTATTTAATAATTTTAACTTTAGACTCAAAAGATCCTCTAAATGTTTGTCAGTTTGCAACAAAAGTTCAGATAAGACCACTTGTTTAACAGAGTAGAAGTTATAACGGTTAATTAAAAATGTTTTATGTAGAAAAGCATCGTATAATGTCAATGAATATATAAACGAGAGAAATCAATGGACAATTTAATAGTTTGCTTTACAATGTTGAACAATACTGTACATTTATTTATTTCAAATTAATTTTAAGTTTATTATGCATTTTACATTTTTTTATGTTTTTTATTGCTATAAACATATCATTTTTTAAAACTTGACATTTTATCCGTCGCTCTTGGTGCTAATTTACTCTAGTTTTTGAATATCGCAATGTAAATTTCATTGTAAAATGATGATGAAATGATGACTTTCAAAGAAATTGTATTTTATGCTATTGTTAACATAAAGTTCCAAAAAATTTAACGAAACTGATAATACAGTTTACTAGCAGTTACACGCAGCTTCATCTTTGTAACTTGGCTTCTACTGCACCGATTTTGATAAAACAAAGTATCGCTCAGGGATAATGTAGAATTCTAAAGGTGAAAGAATTTTTGAAATCGCTCCAGTAGTTTCGCAGCCTATTCATTTCAAACAAACAAAAAATCAAACCTTTCCTTTTTATAATATTAGTATAGAGTATTTGTTACTAACTAAATGTTAATAATTCATTCAATTTCCATTTCATTCCGATTCCAATTTCCGATTTGCATAAAATAAAGAATCTTGATAACCCTACTGATCTGTCTCGTGGTTGAAAAAATTGTATAGCACTTGTGTAATTTATCGACAAACAAGCCCGAGTTCACCATTTCAATAACCATAACTTAGTTAACCATCGACTCAACAGTTGTTTGAACGCTTGCGTCTTATTAATACATATATATATATATATGGATCGCCTATGTGGCCTTATATTTTTTTATTTATGACTGTCTACCCATTATCTAAAGATGCGTGGACTGATTCGTAAAATTATTCCTTTTTTTTTGCGTATAATTTTTGACAGCGAACAAGAACACGGCTCTCCTGATGGTTTGAAACAGTCGTGGCCATTGCATGACAAATAATAACCCTAAAGATGTACAATTCAATAACTCTAAATACATAAAACAGTAATAAAACTTACCTTTAATAATCTTTTGAGCTGTTTTCTTACTTTCAGCAGTTTCAGCTTGTAGTCCTTTAGATTCGGTTTGTAACTCGTCCGATTTTTTATTATTTTTCTTTGCCCCCTTTAATTTTACCATTGGTTTGTTCACCAAATGCATTTTTTCTAATGGTTCTGAAAATAAAAAATGCAAATTATAATTAAAATTAACCTCTTAATTAAATTAAAATTAAGATGTGTAAAGTAAAAGCCCATATCCCCGAACAGGTTGGCAGAGGTACAACCAAGGCACCCACGACTAGCCGAAAACACTAAGTCCCACAATGTAATAGGTGGCAAGCCTATCGCCAACCGGGCACATTTGCAATCCCGACCAACTTTTTTTTTATTAGAAAATTGGAAAAATCCAATTTTCTTTTTGCTGGCCGACCCGGGATTCGAATCCAGGACCTCATGCAGTCAAGTCCAACACCCGGACCGCTAGACCACAGAGGCGATGTGTCTAGGTACTAGGTACTGTACTAGGTACCATAGCCAACTGTTCGAATGGTTGTTTGTGGGTGGCAGCCATTTGGCAATATATTCCCCATGTTGGTCCGGGTCTGCTGAGTAGAATAGATCAGTTGCCTCTCTGCCAAGCAGCTCGTTAGAGGCGAGCACTGGTTAATATATAGGTTATCAGTAATCACTAACAAGACCACTGCAGGTAGAGTTTTGAGCAGCAACTGGTCCGAGTAGGGATCCACAGCCTTACCTATTCCTGCCGCCATCACGGCAGTGCTCGCTGTTGACGTGTTCCGGTCCGGAGAGCAAATGGTAGCCGATAAACTTACTTTTGCTAGAGGCCTAATATCCCGGCAATGCACCATTAATAACCGTCTGCTTGTTTGCCTTCCAATATCGTAAAAAAAACTTAAAATTACTCCAACTGCAAATTTCAATAACCTGTCTACAGACAGAGATAAACCTACTAGCGTTTAGTTACTAAAACATTTTTGTTTCATAGTGGTTGCTTGGTAACCGTAGGGTAACTCTTGAATCTCGGTTTCATGGAAGTTGGCAACTAGAACTAGATACATATACATGTACTGTTGAATACGGTACTGGCGAGTTATTAACATTGAATTTCAAAAAAAATTAACAAAACCGATAAAATAATTCGTTTTTATTATCAAATAAATATGAATAATTATAACATATAATTACAATATTCACTAAATGTTAATAATTAGCTAGTATTGTGTTAGTATCTAAAATTACATATCCAATTCCAATTGCATGAAATAGAGATTCAAGAGTAACCCTACTGATCTGTCACTGATAATCACAGAAACTGGCCATAAATAATTATTTAGTAATTCTATAATTTATTGACAAACATTTTTACATTTCTCGTCAGGCCCTTGTTCACATTCGATATAACTTAGTTAACCATTGACTTAACAGTTGTTTGTTTTAACTTGGACCAAAGTACGCCAAGGTTTTGTTTCCAACTGAGTGAACCGCTCTCATTTCAAGTCCCAGCTTTTGCCCCATGGTTTTGGCTCCGTGTAACAGATATTTAAATGTTTTTCATTTATAGGGTCCCAAACAATTACTATACTGAACAAATTTTGTCTAAATCGAAAATAAGTATTTTTTATGTGACAAGACGGTGGACAAGAACATGTCTCTTCTAACTGATAGCGGTGGATCTCTAACCGGGTGAGTTTATGCACAGTTTATGTAGAGGTTGCACTACGATGCCAACTCTACTGGCTATTTAAAAAGTACATTTGAATTTTAAAAATATTAAGAACGCAAAAAGATAAAAGATGTAAAGCAAATAATAATAATAATAATGAGAAAATATATTATGACGTTTTAAAAAGTCCCATCAGCTGCCCGTCAGCGAGAATTATAGAAAATACATTTACGGAAGGGCATACTGGACCAAATGCACAATCACCGATGTATCAAATCCCACCTGGCCCGTCTACACAGGTTCAATCACAACACCCACACCCACAACAATCTTCCACACCGGAACAAAGAAGCATTTCCAAATATGGGTTACGACCGCGTCAACAACAGGAAAACAGGGAGAGGCGGCAGAAAGCAGGGCATTGCAGCCGTCTTCAAAAGAGCCCTATATAAATTCTAATAATGTGGTAAAGAAGACGTCGGAAGAGAAACAATGGAACAGAGATTTAGAAAAATGCAGATTCTTCACGCAGAAGCTAGGGAAAATATTCAAAAAAGCCAGGCAAAACAGAAAAGGATATGCAACAAAAAAAGTCAAATTGCAGACATTTGAAGTAGGTCGTTGGGTATGGCTTTTTACTCCTAGAAGAATTGTTGGTAAGAGTTTTAAGGTAAACAGGTTGTATCGTGGTCCATATATAATATTACAAGTTTTGAATAGTCGAAATTATAAGATTGGGAAGATAAACGATAGCTTAAATTATTTACAGGTAGTCCATGTTAATAGGCTTATAAGATTTGTACCTAGGGATCTTTAAAATATAATAAATAATAAATAGCGGAGAGAGACGCATAATTTACAATGTTTAAAAGTACTTTAACTTGTGTGATTTAAATGCAACTGTGGAGAGCATAGTCATAAAAACAGCAAGTGCATGCGGTGTGCCCGAAAATACTGTTTATAAAATTATTAAAGAACAAAAGGACACTAACATTAAAATCACCCGTGAAAAAAAGAGCTCGTCTATCCAAAGTCGATAAATTAGATGAACTAGACAAATGTGCAATAAGAAGTAAAGTTCACTAAATATATTTAAATAACGACTACCCGACATTGGACGAAATTATGAGAATTTGCGAAGCTGCCGAAGATATTCCTGATTTCAAACGTACTACACTTCATAAAATATTGCACGAGCTTGGTTTAGATTTCAATAACTGCATAATAGAACATTGTTAGTCGAAAGGGAAGATATTGTTTTATGGAGGCGTAAATATCTTAGGCAAATAAAAGAATACAGAGACGCTAATAAAACCATTTACTATCTTGATGAAACGTGGGTAAACGCCGGACACGTAAAGACAAAACATGGTTGGATACAACGGTAAAAAATAAAAGACAAGCCTTTCTAGATAGATGGCTTATCAAGCGGTGGCTCTGATAGGAAAAGGTAACATGTTAATTGTATTGCACATTGGCAGTGACAAAGGATTCGTGAAAGATGGTCTACCAGTATTTGAATCTAAGTCTACAAAAGACTATCATAAAGGGATGGATGGTGAAAGATTCCTTTCATCATTAATATAATGCCTAAGCTAGAACCAGGAAGTGTGGTTGTCATGGATAACGCTCCCTACCATTCAGTAAGAGTCGAAAAAATACCTACAACCAGCTGGAACAAACAGCAAATAATAGATTGGCTTCAAAGCAAAGGCAAATAGGCAAATCCATGGACATGACTTATTTAAAAAAAGAATTATTAATGAAAGTTGCCGAAATCGCCACACAATATAATAAATATTTAATAGATGAGACTGCCAAAAGTACCATTGCAAACTTAACCCAATTGAATTAGTAGTGGGCCCAAATAAAAAAAATATGTTGGAGCCAATAACTCCACGTTCAAAATGAGTGACGTAAAAAAATATTATATGACGCAATAGCATCAATAGACGCTAATCGTTGGAAGAAGTGCTGCGACCACGTGATACGAGAAGAAAATACCATGTGGCATTTGGATGACGTCATGGAACACGTAGAACAAAATTCTTTCATAATAAATGTAACTGAAGAATCTAGCGATACTGATTAGTGATTTAAGTAAATGTAAGACAATTTTTTCCATTAAAAATTATTTAATGTTTAAAAAAATGTTTGTACTTTTACTCCACTGTGAATACACCCTTATCCTGTAGTTGCACAGATAACTCACTATTTTCTTAACGCAAACGGACTATAGTTCCGTGCATACGTGTCGTTCGTTGCTTTCTAACTAAATTAAGTGCATTATAGCTACATTCGACTTGGCGAATACGCAGACATTATGTTTTGCTATGGTTTTTGTAATGGTGATGCTGCAGCAGCGCAACGAGAATACTCGCTTCGTTTTCCTGGACGGCGTGTGCCTAATGTTCGAGTATTTACAGCAGTGTTTCGTCGAATCCGCGAAAGTGAATAAGTTCAAGCAAGACGAAGCGACGCAGGCCCACCTCGAATTTATGATCCACAAGATGAGGATGAAATTCTTCAGTTATTTGAGGCTGACCCAACAAATTCAACACGTGTTGCAGCTAGGCGTGTCGTATTAACACAATGGAAAGTGAGATTCACTGTACACTCAGCGCATTTGCACACGTACCACTACAGGCCTGTGCATGGTCTTGAGGAAGGAGACCCAGTAAGAATACTAGAATTATGTCGATTTATCATTGACGCAGACATGGAAAACTCGAATTTTTTGAAAAAAAATCTTTGGACTTACTAATCCAACTTTGACCGCGATGGTATTACTAATTATCATAATCTCCATTACTGGTCGGAGAAAGGGGATAACCCAAAAGAAGGAAAGGGCGCATCAAAAGAGATTTTCTTTATATGTTTGGATGGGGATCATCGATAATAATTTGTTTGGTCCCCACATTTTGCCAAAAAATTTAAACGGAGAGACTTATGAGATTTTTTCAAGAAATGATCTAGCATCTCTCTTTGAAGATGTACCGCTGGAGACAAGACGAGACATGATTTACCAGCATGATGGTTGCCCCGCTCATTTCCTTCTCACCGTGAGACAATGTCTGGATGAGAATTACCCACGTCGATGGATTGGCCGAAGTGGCCCTCTTCCGTGGCCGGCAAGGTGTCCAGATTTAACACCATGTGATTTTTATCTTTGAGGTCACATGAAAAATTAAATTTAATTTATACCACCCCCCTACCCCCAAATAACATAGAAGACCTACGGGAACGTATTTTGGCAGCTGCTAATCAAATAAGAGACCTTGACGCCACGGGTGACGAAATCAGCGCTGCGCACCAGACTTCGTGCTTGCAAACGAAATCGAGGATCGCACTTCGAACAGGATATTAATTAATTAGTTTTTTATTATTATTAAATTGTGTGCGACTGCGACTAATTGTTCAAATAATAAAAATTAAAGAAATACATTGTAACCATAGTTATAATATATAAAGCTAGACATTATTTTTTAAAATTTCATTTAATGAATTTATAATTTCAGTAAATCACAAGTTTTCTATAAATTTTA
The DNA here is from genome assembly GCA_002245475.1 of Calephelis virginiensis. Taxonomy (NCBI): domain Eukaryota; kingdom Metazoa; phylum Arthropoda; class Insecta; order Lepidoptera; family Riodinidae; genus Calephelis; species Calephelis virginiensis. The sequence continues at coordinate 34,741 of NJDC01003880.1, forward strand.
AAGAAAGAAAAAATTTCGCCCTAGACAGGATTTGAACCTGTTACCTTTCGTCTCAAGCCGACGAATGCTGTAACCAATTGAGCTACTGAGGATTCAAGTCCCGTGGCGAAATATTTAATTCCTTTCTAACCCGTTAACGCGGGTAGTTATGTCCTATAGATACACAAATCTGAGTACCCACCAAATGAGTTCATCATTACAGATGAAATTCACATTTTAGAATGGCCATAACTTTCATTTTTTGCAACGTATTTTTATTTTAGCACTTGCCCTGTGCTTGGGCACAAATCACAAGTTAACAAATAATTGACTGTTCCTGGTGATTCAATGATTACTTCTAAATTTGTACAATTTCATTTAAGCATCTGTACCTTTTTAGATAGCTAATGAGTCAGGGAAGTAATTTAAGCAATTTGTACGTAAAGTTCGTTACTTTTTTTACAAGTTATCGTAATGAGTTCGAAATGAAAAAAATATTAATGAAAATTTATCGTTTTAAGTGCTATAACATTACTCTCTTTGACATTTCTGAATAATTTTGTGTCTTAAATTAATAACTTATTAATGTACCATAACAACATTTCAAAAAATCCTGCTTATTTATAAGTATCTACCTATATAAGTTTATGTGATTAGAAAAACAAACTCTGCAATGTTCAGTACATGTAACATGACTTATAAAAGGCCAGAGCGCACAAATCTTTTTTATTTATCATAAGATAGGTAACAAGCAGACGGATCTCCTGACGAAAACAGGCAACCATCGCCTATAGGCACCAAAAAAATATGTTATTGGTGCGTTGATATCTTGTGGCGAGGTCCAATGCCATATGTATAAGTTTACCGACTATCATATCCCGTCAAACAGGAACACGATAGTGGTAAGCACAGACGCTATTGCGGCAGGAATATCTAAGACGGTGGTACCAGGCCCGAGCGAGACAGCGCATAACTCTGCCACCTAGTATCCACAATGGTAGTGACTTGCATTTTTTTTGTACGATCTGCCTCGCATAACATACCTAGCAGTTTGGCGTTGCAGTTGCCCTATTTTCAAAATAAGCCCGGACTCACTCGGGGAAATTTAGCCAAGTCTAACAGAATATTATGGTGGTTTTCTAATTCGGTCAAGTCAGTTCTTTAAATACTTATAAAGTAACTGTATCGTTTTTTTAGCCGACAAAATGTACACCACATACACAGTAAGTATCAGAACCATTGTCTGAATCCATAAGCAGTTCAAATTCAATTTTTGACACTCAGAGAAAAATTACATTAAAAATAAACTTACGCTTCACTAACGATAAGATTCCTTATCTGCAGCTAAAAAAACTTCTAAGAAATATAAGAAAATACAAAGACAAATTAGGTATCTAAAAAAATGTACTTCTTACAAAAAAAAAATTTACAAAAGTTAAAAGATAAATTCGATCTTAATTTAAATGCAGAGTTTAATTTAATGGCTTAAGCAAAAACTGTAGTTACATAAATCTTTAATGAAAAAGAATAAAGAAAGCAGGGGTTGTTTATTATACACTGCGCCTTTACGTAAATTTGCAACTGTATTCACCAGCTGCATATAAATACTTTAGAGAATGCTACAATAAAACTCTTCCACATCCTAGGACAATTTGTAGATGGTATTCAACGATTAATGCAGAACCCGGTTTTACAGAAAAAGCCTTTCCAGCCTTAAAAAAGAAAACCCAATCCCATGCCAATCCCAATATATCTGTACTCTGCTCATTAGTCTTTAATGAAAGCTATCGGGAGACAAAAGCTATTTCATAACAATAAAAATTTGGGTGCAGTTAATTTTGGAGCAGGTCCAATCAAAGGTGACGATGATAAGACCGTGGCAACCCAAGTTTTGGCGTTTATGCTAGTTGCCCTAAACGAAAATCGGAAATTACCTGTGGGCTATTTTTTGACGGCTTGTGTGAAAGCTGAAAACAAGTCAAATCATAAGCGATGGTTGTTTCTTCCCATCAGGAGACCCATCTGCTTTTTGGCTATTTAAACTTTACCGCATAGTGACATATTTGGAACGCTAACTAAAATTGTCTGTCGCAGACCACATACACCATCTGTTTTTGAATTGAGGTTATTATAGTTCCTATTTGTTCCCGCCATCTATGGCAGCGTGACGAGTTTTTTTTTAGTGGTGGCCACACTAAGGGTCTTTGACGCAATTTTGAAAGTGACAGATCAGCTGTCAAGAAGTTTTTCGAGCCAAAAAACCTGGCAAGAGTGACGGGCTTATTCTCTCAATTATTAATTATACAACTAGTATATGTGGTGAATATCAGCTCAAAGATTCGTTCCTACAAAACTATGTAGCGGTTTACAAAAGGCCTGCAACACCACTGGACTGGCCGTCGATCGATTTGTTGTAAATGGAGTGAAGCTCACCGGTAAGTCATTAACCTATTCCATAAGCACAAACTTTTCCCAAACATATTTTTTGGTCCTTCGAGTCTTCCATTGAACTTTTGACCTATGGTTAAATCCACATTTTCATTCTTGGTATATATCTTTCATAATATTTCTCATGTGATTACCTACCCACGTTAAATACCCACATATTGTTACTCAGAAAAGTTTGTTTAAACAATTAACATTATAATCAGCTCAATTATCATTACTTATTAATGTGTACATACATTGGTTTGTCAATACATTGTTAATTCTAACATTAACAAATCTCACAAGCTACTAATTGTTATAGCCAACCATATCACACATAAATTTCATTAAGTATATGATTTTTGTTAACTTAGTACATAGTAATTCAGCTCAATACACATTAATACACACATGGTATGCAAAATGATTGTGTCATTATTAGGAAAGTATTAGCACAGTAAGTTTCTTTATATAACATTTTGGTACAAGAAAGTAGGGTGACAGTAATAACTTTATAAACTTTATTTTTAAATTTTCATTCTTTTCTTTGGTATGTTTTTTTAATTCTTATGTAAGTTTATATGTGTCATTATAATATATGACAATTATCAGCCCTCTAGAGTAATTTAGGAAGCCACAATATTTGATCTTAAGTTTTTTTTTCTCTCCTCAAGTATATTAATTTTCTATTAAGTCTCCTATACATTTTCCTCCATTTATATTTGAAAATGCCTTCAAGGTCTCAGGCTGCACGGTTTAGAGAGGCAGACCAATTCATGAAACAGTTATACGATATTGGCGTTGCCGCTTTATCAGACAAGTTAGGCTATAAATGTAAAGATTTTACAAACCGATACCCTAAGTTAGAAATGTTCAAATCCAAATTGGATACGGTGTTCTACGAGATTGCCGATGAAGACGGATTAGATGAGGATACTCTAATCCAGTATACAAATAGTTATGAAGACGCGTCTACTACATATATGGAAATAACTTCCTTATATAACAGCATCATTGCGAGGGACTCCTCTGCTCCACAATCGTTTAATTCTCAAGCTACTATTGTTCCTAGTGCTGTGCTGCCAAAAATCAACCTGCCTGTGTTTAGTTCAAAGGTCGAAGACTGGCCGTCGTTCTTCACTATATTTACTAGCCTGACCAATGATATCGCACACCTCTCAAATGCAGTTAAACTGCATTATTTAATCTCATGCCTCAGTGGCGAGGCACTTGGTATGGTGTCTCACCTAAAGATCACCAATGAAAACTATGAGGTAGCGGTAGGAATTTTGACCAAGCGCTATGAAAACAGGAGGGTTCTCATAGACCGCTTTGTTGATATCATACTAGGACTCCCGACTATTACAGTGCGCTCAAATATCCGTTCACTCTTTCTCACCCCTCGTATATCAGCTCGATCGGCACTTACTAATCTAAATCTGCCCGTTCAGGACAATGATTACATTTTTGTATCGATTGTGGTACGGAAACTTAAAGGAGAACTACGTACATTATTTGAAAGAGCGTATGGCGCATCCACAGTTCTACCCACACTCCAAGACCTCATTTCGTTTTTGGAGGAGCAAGCGCGGTGTATTGAAACTGAACAGTCCGGTACACCGCCTGAGCAATTGGCACAATCATCTCGCACCAGCTCGGGATTTTCATCCCCACGTAGGTTTTCACCAGCTCGCTTCAGGCCCATGCAGCCTACCTCACTACGCTCACCACCACGTTCTCCGCCTTTCTCACGACCCATTTATACAGCTCAGTCTGCTTCCGGCTCCCCCGCTCAATCGTCCCGGTCTCATCATAGACATATAGCCCGACACTAACCAGCTCACCCAACCGGTAACAACAACCGGTTCTCAAGCCTTTATTGCCCGTATTGTCACATAAGCTTATAGCGTGCCCTCAATATAATAACCAACCTATTCAAGGCCGTTGGGATTTTATTAATGCCCATAACCGCTGCAGGCGCTGTCTTGGCCCTCACTATCAAAATGAATGCAAATTCACGCAGGGATGCAAGGTCTGTCGAAGTGAACATCACCACACTTCCCTTCATCGACAAAGCGCAAACTCCTCCCCGTCCTCCCATTCACCCGCTCGTTCCCTGCCGTCTGAGTTACAGGCTCAGCCCAATCAGCGCTCGGGCCATAGCGTACCGCATCTCTCCGCTCATGCCATACCGGCACATTCTCAACTCAGCTCTTCATCTAATCGACCCCACTCTCCCCATAGTCACCAGTCACGCAATAGGCAGCAATGACTACCTACAATCACGGAGCACCCTAACGACGAACTGGCATGTTCAGCACACTCATCATCAGCACACTCATCATCTGTACATTTATCAGCACCATCTACGTTAGCATGTGCACCTGCACATGTGCTTTTCTCACACAGCCTTCACTCAAACACACAGGCTGAAATTGACAGCACAGATACGCCAGTTATATTACCTACGGTTTCTCTGGAAATAGCTGATATTCACTCTAACTTTCACAAGGCTAGAGCATAACTAGACTGTGGAAGTATGCTCACACTGATAACTAAGCGCATGGCTAACATTTTAAAATTAAAAAAAGGCCTTTCTCTTTAAATATTTCTGGCATAGGTGGCCAGTCTACTCAAAATTCAAAGGCACCCATAAATATTTTATGTAGACCTGTTCACAAACACACACCTGTCATTGAAGCTACCGCTCATATTTTAAAGGAAGTGACAGGTTACTTGCCACTCAGGAAAGTGACAAATTTGTCACGTGCTGCTAGTGAGCAGCACATTCCCCTATCAGATGATGCTTATCACATACCAGCTCCCGTTGATCTCTTGTTAGGTTTTGATGTTCTCGGTCAGGTTTTGGACGGGACTAAGGTCTCGCTGGGGCCTGGCAGGCCAATAGCCTTCGGCACGATTTTCGACTTTGCACTCATAGGTCCCATACACGACTCTAGTTTACCCCGGTCTCCCCCCGTCAACTTGGCTCAAATAGTCAGCACGCAGTCAGCGCAGCCCTCCACTCAAGATATTCTCAAAAGTATTGAGAAGTTTTGGGAGTCTGAGGAGCCTAACAACCACGTTCACACTAGCCCATTGCATGACCAGTGTGAAGAGATCTTCAGCTCAACCACTACCCGTGACTCATCAGGTAGATACACGGTGTTTTTGCCCTTTCTCACTAACGCACTTGAAATAGGTAACTCCCATGCTATTGCGCTGCGCAGGTTTCTCAACCTTGAAAAAAGGCTTCAAGCTGATCCGCCCCTTCGTTCTAAATATAATGATTTTATGGCAGAATATCTCAATCTGGGACATATGTCGTTGTGCCATCCAAGTACTTTTGCTCACAAGCCCCACTACTATATTCCACACCATGGAGTGTTCAAGCCCGGTACAGACAAACTCCGTACAGTCTTCGATGGAAGCTGTAGAAGCTCTAATGGTGTTAGCTTGAATGAATGTCTGCACACAGGTCCGGCTCTTCAACAGGACATTGTTGACATCATTATGAAGTTCCGCACACATAAAGTAGTCTTTACCACAGATATCCGCATGATGTTCCGAAATATTCTCATCAGCCCTGAACACAGGCATTATCAGCTCATTCTTTGGCGCTCCTCGCCAGATCAGCCCATGCTTACCTATTGCCTGAACACCGTCACTTACGGTCTAAGGTCCAGCCCCTTTCATGCCATTCGTGTGCTCCTCAAGTTAGTTGAAGATGAAAATCGGTATCCAGCCGCAGCTGAAGTCATCCGTAACTCATGTTACATTGATGACCTCCTTGGAGGCCATGACGCCATAGAATCCGCCCAAGCTCATTGAACTACTTGCCCTAGGTGGCTTTCAGCTCAGTAAATGGACCTCTAACGTTCCCAAATTACTCGAACGTTTCCCTGATGAACATTGTGACATGCCCAAAGACTTCAGCTCCAATCCAGACTCCAGCTCTCTCAAGGTTTTGGGAGTTCAGTGGATTCCACAGGCAGACGAATTCACATACCATCTCTCTGCCCCCAATCACAAAGATCACCAAGAGATCTATTCTCAGCACAATTACTTCTCTTTACGACCCCAACGGTTGGGTCATTTTCATTATCTTCCGCGTCAAATTCCCCTTATCTCACTCCCCTTATCTTCCGCGTCAAACTTCTTCACCAGAAGTTGTGGCTTCTTCAGCTGGGATGGGATGACCCTACCCCAGAAGAAGTGCAGAGAGAATGGCGGGAAATCTCTGAAGATCTCCCTCAGCTCATCGGAATTCGTACCCCTCGACACATCTGCCCCAATAAGCTCAACTCCACATACACTCTTCATGGGTTCGCAGACGCTTCAGAGCTGGGTTATGCAGCCGTATATCTTCACGAATCCCAGGTGGATCAGCACGCTCTTGTCAATCTCATTGTCACCAAGTCAAAGGTTCCCCTTAAGAATCGGCTCACTATTCCCAAACTAGAGCTATCAGCAGCCACTCTCTTAGCTCAACTCATGACTCGGGCCTCACAACAGCTATCATCTCATGTGACCATAGCAGACAGGATATGCTGGTCAGATAGCACAATTGTTCTCGCTTGGCTTAATACGCCCCCTCATCATCTTCAAGTCTTTGAATCTAACCGAGTGGTTAAGATCACCTCAACTTCTCCCAGTCTCACTTGGAGACACGTCCCCTCTCAGCTCAATCCTGCCGACTGTGCAAGTCGAGGAACTTCTGCCTAAGCGCTCTCAAGTCACGACCTCTGGTGGTCACCTCATTGGCTCAAGGAGCCCCCACAAACATGGCCGACGATGCGACCAGCACTAGGCCATCATTTACTTCCGGGTCTTAAACCCAGGAAAGCTTTAGCTCACATAGCAGTTCCTGATGTAGACACCGACTTACTCACACGCTTCAGCTCCTTTGATAAGCTTATTGGTGTGACTGCGTGCATCAGACGTTTCTCATTTAATGGCCGTCACCACCGGAGTGAACGACGCTCAGGTCCCATAACTGCTAGGGAGCGTCTAGATGCTCTGCACTATTGGATCCGCTCTGTCCAGCGAAATGAATTTGCGGAAGACATTCAGCGCCTCCGCTCTAGTAAAGCCTGCACCGTGCGGCTTCAGCGCCTGTCACCCTTCATTAAAGATGACCTACTCAGAGTTGGAGGTCGACTTTTCAACGCTCCCATCAGATATGCTGCTCAGCACCCGCTCATTCTTCCCAGCTCAAGTCCACTCACACACTTAATCATTGACCACTATCACCGTATACACTGTCATCCTGGCGCAGACACACTACACGCTATCTTACGACAACAGTTCTGGATCATGTCAGCTCGTCGCGTGATAAGACACCGCGTATTTAAATGTATAAATTGTTTCCGTTGTCGTCCTCAATCTACGATTCCGCTGATGGCTGATCTGCCAACTGATAGAGTTACTCCTCAACCCGTCTTCAGTCAGGTCTCACTAGATTTTGCCGGTCCATTTCTCATTAAATCTAGTTTGTTACGTAACGCTAAATTGCTTAAGGCATACTTTTGTGTTTTTGTGTGCCTCTCAACTAAGGCGGTTCACTTGGAACCTGTCTCCTCTCTTAGTACAGAGGCATTCTTTGCAGCCATGCAGAGTTTGTCTCTCGTCGTGGTACTCCTGCTCTTGTCCGCTCTGACTGTGGCACCAACTTCGTAGGTGCCAGAAACCAACTCATAGAAATTAATAAATTTCTTAAATCTAATAATGACACAATCACACACAAGCTAGGTACGCAACACATTACGTGGTTGTTAAATCCGCCCACAGCACCATGGTTTGGTGGAATACACGAGGCAGCAGTTTAATGCGCCAAGAAATTATTGTATAGGTTGGTAGGAGACCAGCATTTCACATTCGAAGAGTTCGCTACTCTTCTGGCCCGAATCGAGGCGGTGTTGAACTCACGCCCCCTCTGCCCACTTTCATCAGATCCTAAGGATCTAGACTCTCTCACTCCAGGACACTTCCTTATAGGAAGACCTTTGTCCGCCTTGCCTGAACAGTCTTTTGATGACAGGCCTTTCTCAGCTCACAAAAGGTATCAGCTCATCCAGGCCCTTTTTCAACGGTTTTGGACGCTTTGGACCAATTCCTACCTCCACACCCTTCAGCTCCGTTCCAAATGGACCTCTCCCTCTTCCCTTCCCCCTCAACTAGGTGAGCTTGTCCTCATCAAGGAAGACATCCTGCCTCCGCTCAACTGGAGAAGAGGGAGAATTACGCGCCTCCTGCCAGGGAAGGATGGCGTGGTGAGGGTCGTCGACCTTAGCACACAGCACGGACCACTATGGAGACCTGTGCAGAAGATTGCCAGGTTTCACCTCAGCCCCGAGAGCCCAGCGCAGGTGGACGCCGCCCGGGCTCCTTAAGAGGACCCTGGTCCTGGCCGCCCCCCAGGATGTTCACGCCATAGACAGCGTGACGAGTTTTTTTTAGTGGTGGCCACACTAAGGGTCTTTGACGCAATTTTGAAAGTGACAGATCAGCTGTCAAGAAGTTTTTCGAGCCAAAAAACCTGGCAAGAGTGACGGGTTTATTCTCTCAATTATTAATTATACAACTAGTATATGTGGTGAATATCAGCTCAAAGATTCGTTCCTACAAAACTGTGTAGCGGTTTACAAAAGGCCTGCAACACCACTGGACTGGCCGTCGATCGATTTGTTGTAAATGGAGTGAAGCTCACCGGTAAGTCATTAACCTATTCCATAAGCACAAACTTTTCCCAAACACTATTTATAAAAAAAAATCCAGTGAACTACTAAGTGCAAAAGTAATGGATCCCCACCGATTTTATGGAAAAAACGTAAGTAAAACATTACCATCTTGTTAGTTTTACGTAACAAAATTTGTGCTAAATGTGGCACTGCATGCTGTAACTTGATTATTGATTGGTCAATTTAGACACGCCATGCAGTAATCAATAAAATCAAATTTGGAACTTCATGCAGTGTAATTAGTATTACTATCACTTCTTGAGTATTTTTTTACAGTTGCTACGTCAACTCAATCTCACCGCGCTTATGCCATTTCTGATACAAGTGACTAAGAAAATTTGTCTGAAGATGATTATAGAATCCCAAAACCACTCGAACAGATCGACGGGTCCAAAGAACAAACTCTTATGGTAAAATAAGACAAAATGTATTTTATTACGAATTCGTCTTCTACATACCAAAAACTATACACACGCACTTTTTTTTGTTCCATACTCTTTCATTTAGTAAAATAACCAATCGAACATTGTCTTATCAGAAATGTTATCCCGTGAACAAACATGTATCGACACGTACGAGTTTGTTCATTCCAATATGCATCGCGCGCGCAGCGACCTAACATCATTCACGAGTTTGTACTCGACAAAATCGGATGCTTCGACGCGTTATTGACAAAAAATAAAGTAATTTAGTAACTATCGTAGTTTTAAGGTTTATAATAATATTATAGTATTAAGTGTGCGGCACAATATGGCTGGTTTGTCAAGGAAAAAACGAATATTAAATTTAGCCCTAAATTTAGATGAAAATAACCTCAGTCCTACTAGAAGATGTGATGATGATGATGATGTCCACGGCCGATTTCGGCCACGGCGACTGTTTTATAACAGTATTGAGACCTCTACACAAGGTAAGTAACAGTGCAGTTTTTACATAAAGTACTTACTATTAATTTGCTTCATAGTGTTATATTAACATCATTACTTTTCGTCGTTAGTTATTATACTATGTTGTTCTACTAAAATCTGAAAAGTGTATATGTAACTAATATAAAATATTATTCCTATCAAACTATTTGATGTTTTTATTGAAAAACTAGATTTTTTTTTTATTAGACGTATTTATTTTCTACCTAATTATTTTCACATAAGTCTTTGTTCTATAAAAAGTCACTTATCGCTTGAGCACATACGACTTTATTCAAGGAAAATTCGTAAAAAAAATGTCGTATGTAAAAATACGATTTTGTTCTTTGTAAAGCTTTCTAACATAAGTGTTTATTCTACTCTAAATTATGTAATTTAATAAGTTTTTAGTAAAATGACTCTGTTTTTAAGTAACTACTACAATTTTTTTTATAAATATCGCTATAACATCATATTATATCTTTCTGTTTGCTTTCTAGAGGAACCTAACTGTCAACGCGAAGTCAACGACTCTCCTTTGTCACTTGCAGCCAAGAAAATTGATGTCGAGATGGCTGAAGTTTGGCAAGATGTTTTTGGTGAAACTGATAAACCGGACGAAAATCCAGATCCTATTATCGACAACCCAGATAGTAATTCCCTTACCCGTGACCACATTGCTTCATCACCTGCATATTTATCACCAGCTCCGCATACAAACGAAGTGCTCACTCCTTTAAACATTGAGGTACCTTCCAGTTTTAATAACTCCCCAGCTATATATATAGAAGAATTTGAAGAGCCTGTGGTTTCTACTCCATCATCATCATCACATATGGTATTAGCTACACCAATGCCTTCCCCAGTAAATAAACACAAAAAATGTGATGACCCATTTTGTTCTGATCATAGTGATTGGATTGATTCGGTCCAATTTCTAAATAATAGCGCATCAAACTCAATGTCAAAAACAACCGCAAAGCGAAGGTCAAAGAAACGCTTGGTTCGTAAACATGACTGGTCGAACGCGAAGAGAAAAAGCTTGAAAAATCTTGGCAAGAGCTACGTTTCAAAAAGAGGTAAATTTATTGATAGTAAAATAATGGGAAATACGTGTAGTTGCAAGTATAAGTGTGGGGATAAAATGACAAAAGAACAAAGACTCAAATGTTTTAATAGATTTTGGAAGCTTGGAAGTAAAGAAAAACAGTGGATGTATGTTGCAAAGTACGTAAAGAAAGCGGTAAAAAATCGATGTTTAAACCGGAACACTCCTAATAAACGTCAGTATACTTTTCAATACTTTTTACCACTTATATCATCTAAGACTGACGTAGTTCCGATTAAGGTTTGTAAGATCATGTTTTTGCAAACTCTTGCTGTGAGTGAGAGTATAATCAAGACAACCTTTCAGAAATATGATGGTATTGGAGATGTTGAGGATGATAATCGAGGCAAATATAAGAATCACAAATGTATTGTCGACACTAACATGATCAAAAGTGTTTGTGATCATGTAAATTCATTTATTCCTGTTGAATCTCATTTTATTCGCAAGGATTCAACTAAATTATATCTTGACGGGAGCCTAATTATAAGCCGAATGTATAAATTATATAATGAATGGTACGACGAATCTGTATATACGTCAAAAGCTAAAACTGAGCGCCAGTATCGGGATATTGTAAACAGAAATTTCAATCTTGGCTTTCACATCCCCAAAAAGGATCAATGTGAAGTATGTCATGCTCATCACAATAATTCTAACCCTACGGAGGATGACAAAATAAAATATGACGACCACGTTAATGCAAAGAAAACTGCACGAAATCTAAAGAAGAAGGATAAACAAGATGCGTTGGAGTCTCAAGGCACTACTGTGACTGCTGTTTTTGATTTTCAAAAAATCTTAAGTTGTCCCCATGGTCAAATAAGCATTTTCTACTACAAAAGAAAACTTTCCGCGTTTAACTTTACCTTATTTAACATGGCTAGGAAAAAAGCGGTTTGCTTCATGTGGGATGAGACTGTAGCAAAACGCGGTGCCAATGAAGTTGCTAGCTGTTTATTACAATATATTGCAGATTATGTGGAAGAAGGAGCCAAAGAATTTCGATTTTGGTCCGACAATTGCGATGGCCAAAACCGAAACAGATTTGTATTCTTTTTATATCTATATGTTGCTAAAAAGTACAAAGTATCAATCACCCATAGGTTTCTTGAAAAAGGGCACACACAGAACGAAGGAGACAGCGTGCATGCCCTCATAGAGCGTTCATCTTCTTCAAAAACAGTTTATACACCAGATGAATGGCGTTTACTTGTAGGGTGGGCAAAGACAGATGGAGAACCGTATTTAGTAAAAAATATGATCCAGGAAAACTTCTATAACTTTAAAGGTCACGTAAATGACAAATTATGGAACAAGAATTCTAGACAACAAAAAATATTGTGGACTAAAGTTAAGGAAGTTTTCGTTGATAAATCGGAACCTAATAAATTGTATTACAAGTATGATTTAAACCAAGATACCTATGAATGTGTGATTATTCGAACTGATACAAGAAATTCAGCTGCAGTACCTGTATTGGAAAATGCTTATTTGTCACCTCTGAAGCTGACAAAGCCCAAATATAAAGATTTAATAAGTATGTGCGATTCTGGAGTCATTAATTCAAACAATGCAATGTTTTTTAGATCTTTACCACATCATTCTACAGACCGTAATGACCAAAGAAATGACGTTAGTGACGATGATTCGTAATTTTTTTATTGCTTATAATAATAATGTCCTATCTTATTGATCGTATAATAATTAAAATAAAACGATTTATTCAGGTCATTGTGATTTACCAAAGTTCAAAAGTTCCTTTTTAAATATTATAATAAGTACCTATACGATTTAATTACCTAGCTTTATTGTAACTGGAAATGTGATTTGATTTAAAATTGATCTATCATAGAATAAGAAACAAGACGTATTATTTTTTTAATAAGATAGTTTTTTTTATTGTTTGAAATCTTTACTAATTTGCTATTATAAAAATATATAATATTATATTTGTTTTCTTTCTAATTTGTTATAGCACATTTTAATAATTTTATAATATAATATGAATAATATTATACATACTAGTACCTACACATTTTTATTCTTTATATGTTATTTCAGTTTAATATCATGATGTTATAATATTATTATACCCAATTTCGATAGTTATACTCGTTGATATTCCTGTGTGTTTATTTCATTAAAATTTTGATTTTATTTGATTAAAGATTTTATAGATATGATTTTGTTTTATTTTTACTAAATGTGTTGAAATGTCTTATAAGACATGAATGAACAACATCAATTCCCTATAACAAAGTCTTATGTTAACATACATGCTAGATAGTTCTGAAGAACAAAGTCGTATATTAAGATACGTACCAGATCATTTCGAAGAACAAAATCCTATTGTATTATAAGAATTACTTTTAATTGAAAATGATAATAAACTAAATTTGAAAAATATGTTAATACAGCAATAAAGGTGTTGAACAGCTATTCAACATTTTTTTTGCAATTATTTTGTATTTGCGTTAATAGTTGATGATTACATTCAGACAGAACTTCAAAACCTCATACTGAAAGTCGATCATTTTTCATATACGATTTTGTTCTTTGGACCCGTCGAGATATACATACCAGAAACTGACGAAGATTCTAGTCAATTTCCTTCTAGCGATAAAAATGAGACGAGACAAAAGGCAGAACCTTCTAGTTCTAAAGCGGTAAGTTCGTCATTGAAGAAAAAAGAGACATTACTGTGAACTGATGAAGGCATTAAATTTGATGAAACGCAACTAGCTTTTTTGGGTTCTGAAGCACTACCAGACGAAATTTTGTAGTTAGAAACGCCTATACAATTTTTCAAATTTCTCTTTCCTTCGTCCGCAATAAATTTGATTGAAGCAGGAAGCAATAAGTATGCAGCTCAAATTGTCCCAAATAGCTGTAAAGAAGTGACGCATCGAGATATCCATAAATGTACTAGGATTTTAATGTATATGTCAGTAGTACACTTGCCTAGCACACGTCATTATTGGAAAGAAGGTACATATATCGAAAAAGTGGCTTCCGTAATGACATGCAACAAATTTAAGGAATTTTTTTTGACAAAAATGAAGAGCAAAAGCCTGATCCTAGTTATGACAAGCTTAAAAAAATACTACCTTTTCTAAATATATTACGTCATAGATTGTTGCTAGTACCGAAAGAAGAATATTTAGCCATAGATGAGCAGATGATTCCGACTAAAGCTCGTACTTCTGGAGTAAGGCAATATAATGCAAAGAAACCTCATAAATTTCAACTGAAATTGAACAGGAGTTAGTAACACACAAAGTTTTTGAAAACGCTAGCTTTTGGTTTGACGCGCACATAACTCCAAGAGCTTGCTTTTGAACGAGTCAAAAAAAATGATTCCAACAAAAAAAAGTGCTAGACTAAAATGGGATGAAGGTTTCCTTAAAATAAATAAGGAAGTTAAGCTGCGCTCCCCAGGACTTTCAGCTGTCACACCACAGGTTCGAATGTAACAGAAGTGAGTATTAATGCCATCGGTTCCTTTTCCTATGAAGAACATAAAAAACAAACTGGTCGATGAACTCCTTCCGGCATTCTTGGACTAGCGAAGGATAAGGATGGATAAACAAAGAGGCGTTTGTAAAATGATTAAAACTTTGTGCCTCAATGTGCCTGAATACGAAATCTAGCAAAGACGATCCGGTTCAACCTATTTCCGATTGTCACTCCAATCATAAAATCATTGAATGTTTGACTTATGTCAAAGAAAATGGTTTCCATATGTTGTGTTTGCCACCACATTGTACCCATAGACAGCAACCCTTGGATATTTGTATCTATGGACCACTGAGAACATAATTCAATCAAGAAATTTCTAAGTGACTAAAAATCATCCAGTTTGCAAAATATTTTCAATTTGTCTGTATAAAAAGCACAGCCACTGCAACAAGATAATTTGCGGGAAACATACGGTGCCAGTGTGTACAGACATTCAATAAAATAACTACTTTAAACTTAATTATGTATTAATTTTATGAACATTACATACTTAACGTATATTTTTTAAGAAAACGATTTGATTTTGAAAAATATTGAACTCTCAATTTATTCGTTTATAGGATTAACATTTAGTGACAGCGTTATTCAAAAATAAGTTTAGTGATCTAGGGTAATTAAGCATATGGAAAAGGCGCTACTGTTCAGAATGCTACTTTTAAAAAGATATTAATCTGGCCTATTAATTCTGACATTTTTCCCGACTACATTTTCGAACCAGCAGATACTACAATTTTTCCATTTAATCAAGAGGATGTTGAAGACAGTACGTTTGAATTTCCTAGCTCACACCTGCCATCGACTGGATGTAATAGCACCTCTTTAATACAAGAAGAATTACGTGTACAATAAAGTGTAATTCATGACTGATGCGACGAACCTGATTTTGTTTGATTGAAACATGTGCAGAGAAGCCTAATACAGCTGATGTAGCTGGAGTAACGTGCAATGATGTCAGACCATGGGCCGGATTCGTATCTTTTTAGTGATGATCACCGAGTAAAGTGTACATCAAATAACTGTCAAATGACGTGTTTTATATTTGCTATCTCCTGTGACCAACAGAAATACAATAGAGATAGCAAATGCAAAACATGTCATTTGACAGCTATTTTATGTACACTTTACACAGTGATCATCACTAAAAATACATTGAATAGCCCCGCAGAGCATAAAATACCAACAAAGCTGATGCCAGTGAGTGTTCACAAATAAAGTTAAATTAGTAATTTATTTTAATATATTCCTACATTACTACGAGTTATTGATTTTCTGTTTTGATTTTATTATAGGTGATGGAGATTCATGTGTATAATATGCAGAATTAAAGGAAAATGTTACATATTATGGCAATAAAATAAAATAAATAGAATGCAAAAATCATGGAATGAAAAATTACACCATTGCTTTGTATAAGGTAAATGTGTGTAATTTTATGTATGCATCACAAATAGGCACACAACTTGACATGCAAAATTTTGCAACATGAGGAACATAACTTTGATATAGTCAGATTTGAAAAATAGTCCATTGCATGTGATTGGCAGATATGAAGAGTGTGTATCATATTACTGCAAGTGGAAATCAGATTCTTGTATGGATCCTGATGTAGATATGGTTAATGAAATGAAAAAAAAAGTGCCACAACTCTTTGAGCATAGATCAACGCAGCCAATGAAAATGTTGTTGCAAAAACCAACAGCTTATCTAATGAAACCACAGACCCTTGTGAAAATCTCATGAGCATAGTGAGCAAAATGATAAGTGGCAAACGTATCAACCTTCATAAGAGGATCTTATCAAAGAAGAATTCATGTAGCAGGTGATTTTAAATTATATTGTCTAATCTTAAATTAAATAAATCTAAATATCTTAAATAAATAAAATAAATCTAATAGACCTTGAAAATATGGAAAATGATTTACGTACACCTCGCATGTACCAAATACGCCGTAATTATTTCAATGAATACGACGAGAAAGCATTTCTGATGAAGATTTCGTTTATCTAAACGTAGTGCCATCGATGTTCTTGAAATGATTGAAAAGGATTTGGAATACTCAAGTAACAGGTAATTTTTATACCTGCTAACTGTAAAGTTAATAATAATTTTCATACATTTGCAAACCTATACCTAAACCAATTAATTTTGAAGATTTGGTTGTATCAAAATAACTAACAATTTATTTTTGTTTCCAGGAACAATTCTCTAACACCAATCAATCAACTTTTATGAGCTTTGAGATACTATGCTACAGGAAGTCACCAATTAATAATGGCAGACTTTGCTGGTGTTAGCAGGCCAACGGCAAACATCGAGTTACATATGCAATAGCAACTATTGGTAAAAAAAAGTATAAAATTCCCAGAAACTCGAGAAAAAATCCGGGAAACGCAATTGGAGTTTTATAACATTGCTAAATTCTCCAAGGTGCTGAGGGCATTAGACTGCACTCATATAAAAATTGTTTCAGCTGGAGGTAATTATGCTGAAACATTTAGAAACCGTAAAGGTTTTATGTCAATCAATGTTCAGGTAATATGTAATGCTAGGCTAGAAATTATGGACCTAAGTGCTAGATGGCCAGGTAGTACCCATGATGAACTTATTTTCAGTGCATCACGAAGACATGCCATGTTTGAATTAGGTCATTGTAATGATTCTGTTCTTGTAGCAGACAGTGATTATATGAATACAAGCTACCTCATGATGCCACTTGATACAGTTAGGACAAGATTCATTATATAATGAATCACAAATCAGGACACGTAATCCAGTTGAAAGATTTCGCTAGAAAAAGAAGATTTCGGTGGCAATTAATGTGCATTTAAAAAACACATTATCAATAATTGCAGCCACTGCGGTTATCAATAATATATTACAATCCAAGGGAGATGAGTTAACATTAGATGATCCTTAATTACAGTTACCTGCTCCATGGGAGTCTATTATAAAACAAGGCATAATAAGACAACAGCGTGTACACAGTGAAAGTGATGGATAGTTAAGAGATATCAACCCTGCTAGAAGAAGATTGATAAACAATTATTTCAAAACTTTATAAAATATAAATTAATAGTGAAAAAGGTGTATAAAGTTTAAACATAGTTAAAATTATAATACTAATGTAAATTTATTGTTTTTTTTTATGAATAAAATAAAATGTAGGTACACAATTTCACATTTATTGTTTTTCCAAATTATGTTTTCTAATCTACTTTAAAAATCAATATTACTTTTAAATAGTTACACTTGTGTAGAATAGACCATCCACCTTGTAAAAGGCAAAATGTGAAACAGGTCTCCACCAATAATACCATTGTTGGTGGTAGGCGTGCTTGCTTTGTTTTACCTATCCTTATTGTAATAAAGCCAGTGTTTGACATGTATGGAATAAATGGCATATCAGTCATTTCATCGTAGAATCAATGTTATTTACTAACAATATGCAACATATGGCTACATAAGAATATGTTGTTTACTTCCATAACCATCTGCAAGTTTTAATATTGGACAAATATTAACATTGTATTGTTTGAATATTCCCAGGCTGCGCTTCCTTGCAGAAGATACCATCCAATCAATAGGCAAGCATAGGCTTACCGGCACTAGCACCGTGCCATCTCACTAGGTAGTAGTTTCACAGTGACTCGCCCACATTTGAAAACCGCCTTACCTATTCCTGCCACCATAATGTTAGCACTTGCCACTGATGCGTTCTCATTCGGAGAATAAGGTAGCCGGTAAACTTACTTTTGCTCAAGGCCTAACGTCCCAGCCAATAGGTTGGCAACGCACCATTACCAACTTTATCTCTAGGCAGCGTGAATTTCTAACCATCAGGAAATCCGTCTGCTTGTTTGCCTTCCATATCATAAAAAAACTTGGTTCCATGATTTCATTGTGATTCTAATATACGATTTTGAACTGATACAGTAAACATATAGCACGGGAAACAATCATAAGCAAAAAATAATAAACCGTAAGGTCCGTGGATGCAGCTATTTTGAATAACAGTTCTTCCGCCCACCTTCCCCCTAAAAATGGATGTCGTTGTCAAATATCGCCTGTCAAATTTCTGGGGCCAGTTAAGACCTGTAGGCCATACTGACTTGTCTTCCGTTTAAGTAAATTCTTTGTTAGTCATAAGTCGATATATAGAAAGTCATGACAGGGTCTTCGGTAAAGCGGTGGCCTCATAACTCAAGCTCATATAGTAAGATTCGGCAGCAACGAGAAAATACATGATACACTAATTGCGTTATGATTATTTCATTTGTGCACTTTCACTAAACAAAATTCACCAAAATGCCACGAAATATTAACTAATTTAACTCATTATAAACACGAAATTCAATAATCGACCATCTTTTCTTTCGATGGCGTCAATATAAAGTGTTATTTGACAAATCAAATGGCAGTATGTTAGACACTTATATATTATATATCGAAGAGATATATCACACATACGCGGGCCGAACGGGAACACCGGGACTAGTAGGCCGAGAGCTCACAACTTGAGGGTAGTTAGTGAATAATTAAGAAATATCAAAACAAAGCCGTAACACCTGACCTAGTCGTACAATCACATCGTAAACCTCATAATAATAAACAATAGAGTACTCACCACACTGTTTACAAACATAACCACAATCACGCACAAACAACTATAGCGTACACCCATTTGTTACTAAACAAACCATCCAACATTGGAGTAACCCTGCTACTATAACAACACTACGTAAGCACGTCACGGTGTTCGTGCTTACGCAAACGCTTAACCCCCGAAGGGGAAAGAAAGGCTCCACCCCGCCCTTCTTAACGTGAGTGCCGACCGAATAATGCACCCCCCGGACGACCCACATCCTGGGCCCCAAGATCCCAATTGAATTAACAATTGCGTAACAATTGCGACCTAGAAGTGTCTCTTTGTCAACCTATGACAGGGAGAGACTATTACCAGTGGCGACCTCCGTACTAGACAGTGGTCCAAACACTGCGAGACGTGCGCAAAGCATGTCTGCCGCAATATGGCAGCGCTAGGGATATATACACGTGGCAACAATGAACGGACCAATAAGAAACGAGTTACTTGCTAATGCGCCACCTGTTGTGCTAATGAGACTTTATCCATGACTTCCCGACAAACGGACCAATAAGAAACGAGTTACTTGCTAATGCGCCACCTGTTGTGCTAAAGAGGCAACTTTATCCATGACTTCCTGACAAACGGACCAATACAAAACAAGTTAGTTGCTAATGCGCCACTTGTTGTGCTAACGAAGCAACTTTAGTCATGACTTCCCGATAAACCGACCAATAAGAAACAAGCTACGAGAATTCCGATGCACCTGTGGCGCCAAATGTACTAATGACCACAATATCACAACTATACTTTGTTTGACTTTGACTTTGACTTGACTTGACTTTGACTTTCCGACGCTACCAGCGGATACGCCACACGTTGCACCGACGACACTCATGACCACAGATATTACAAAATAGGTATACTAGCTCATGAGCTTCCGACATATATATTACTCTTTGGTTAGTTCCAATTTGATGATGTGAAGTCTTGCGTTGATTAATTTTCATAGGTTATTCTTATATGAAAAAAAATATCTATGGCAATTACATAGATTTAGTATGTACAAGATAAAAAATGTCAGGTAAAACACGATACCAAAAAATGTATATCTGCGCGTGAGTAAATTGTTTGTGTAATTTAAAAAGGGTTGACATAAGGCCACGTACGTTATCTATTACATACGAGTATTTTATATCTATATTAGATATTTTCTGTTCCGACCAGTAGATAATTGTTAGAAATTTTGCTTACTAGTCATGAAGATTTCTCGTTTTCGGCTAACACATTGTTTCTTCGTTTGGCGTTTTATATTATCCCAGCATGTTTTTAAATTTTCGGGTGTTCGGAAATGATGATCACCAAGAGAATTAAAATCTTCAGCAAGATGTTTCCAACCCCGTGTTTTATCACAATTGGTAGCCGCGTCAGATCTTTTGTTTTCAACTAATGACTGATATTTTAATTTAAATTCTGTTAGGACAGCTTTTTCATTGTTTGTAAAGTTTTCAGTACGCTTTCTTTTAAACATTGCGAAACGCGAGTTTTAAAAACAAAGCAAAGTCTAAACTAAAGGCCAGTGAAACTTCGAACCAAACCAACAAAAACAAGCACGAGAATGACAATTGAAAGTAATGGACAAACGAACAATTTAAAAATATGAGAGATAAGTTACGTTATGGAGTCTATGATGAAATATATAATTTTGTGGTATAATATGCTACGCTACTATTTCTGTAACAAGTTATTCCGCACGCAAATCTACTCTGAATAGAGACATCCTTAAATAGCGGTATTATACCATCTGACACATATGGCGCGAAGATGTGTCGAAGATTAACAAACGCTTGTTTATTTAACAGATGTGTTGAATTAGTTTGTGAACACCAAAAAAAACGCTGACCGTTTAAACAACTGTTCAGTGTTAAATCAATGGTTAACTAAACAATAGTTATATTCAAATTGGTGAACTCGAGCCTAAAGCGGATAAATTACATGGTTCCGAAGCATACGATCCGTCAGAACCTGTGAATATAGATGCTTCACAAGAAGCTTGTAATGAAAAATTCAAGGAACTTCAAAAAACTGCACTTGAAATTAAATATATTGAAATGTCTACCATTGGCTAGCATGAAAATGATTATACAACACAGAAAGGCGTGATAGGCTAACTGCAAGTCATTTTGGTATGGTTAGTAATAAATATTTATGCTGAATTTAAAAAAAAATGCATCTCTCCCATATGAATAATATTGTCAATGTTTCAGGTTTACAAACGCAAACGCAAAGTAACAACGCCATGCCACAACCATGTCAAACAAATTTTATATACGAGTTATATATAAAGAATATGGCATTTAGACAGCAGAATAAATTTATTTACCAACTATGTTTGCGGAAAATTTTGGAAGAACAGTTCGTCCAAATGGTTTATTTATTGATGAAGAAAATGGGTTTCTCGGAGTGAGTCCAGATGATATTAACTTAAAAATAATACTTTATGATTACATGGGCATGTTTAGTTTGTTTAGATGGGACCCATGTTTTCCTTTTTTTAAAACTTTATTTATATTATTCTTCAATATTTTACGTGATATTTAGAAAAAATTTAGTAGACCTACCTGACTTTACGAGTGACCTTCACACATACTAATCACCATCAGGAGAGCCATGTGCCTGTTCGCTGCTTCATCACATAAAAAAATATGTTACTTGAACCTGACGCCAAAATTGTTAAAGGAGTGATTATGAATGAAAAAGCGATTTTAGAAATAAAATGTTTTCCTTCACTGGCGAGATTGAACATGGATATCGTTAGTGCTTCCAAGTAAAAAAAAAATAATTTTCCACTTATATACAAAGATGGAAGATTGGAAATTAGTAAAAGTCATAATTATTATTATCAGATATATATTATATATAACTAGCTATTCATTCATGACTTCATCTGCGTAGAAAAGTCGCGATTTTCATACAAACTTTCATGTGCCACCTGGCACCTCTGGATTTGCTTTCAAAAAAAAAAGAGTGAATGTTTGAACTCAGGTTATTTTCTACATTGTTGTCAAATTCAATCAAAATCAATCCTGTGGTTTAGTCATGAGTTATGGCAACATAACAGACAAACTACTTTCGCATATATTATTATAATTAGTATGGATTAGTCAGCAAAACTCGTCGATTAGCCTTTTTGATACCTAGCTACGAATAAATAATTGGTATTGTATGATCCTGCCTAGCAAATCTAATGAATCATGCAGACTTTTGAAAAAGATGTAGTGTGTCTTTTTCAAAACGTGGTCATGCGTCAAGTCTGCTTTCGTAACTTTTGTCTTCTGTGTTGTGCAAGGTACGTCCATTGCGTAAGCCGCAGTCACTCTGCAGTATAAAAGTGCTAGTAATACGGTTTCCTAGACCTTTGAAGGTAAAAATAAAAACATGATTTTTGTCCCACAGGTACAAGGTCTGCTGAGAATAAAAAAGATGAAAAGATGTTACTTTGTGTATTTTGTATCACCAGAACTACCCATAATAGTCGTCGTCATTGTTTTTCATGAAAGTTTTATTCGAACAATGGTAATTAGTTACATTTTATAAAAAAAATGGTAACGTCATTCCAGTAAGAGCGCAGGAATACATTGACGGGATGGTAAAACATACATTTTTAATGAAAACAAGGCCACAAATTACCGTTTCGTTACCACATGAACCAGCGTATGGAGCAAGAGTATCAATGTAAAGAAGATGGCGGAAGATCTAAAAAATTGAACACAATTTGAGCGTGAAGGCGAAAAAACTAAGTTCTGAAAAAAAAATTAAATGGCAAACAACTAAAACTATTGAAAATAAAAAAAAATATTAAGTTTTTCTAAATTTCTTGGCGTTATTTTACCATTTCTACCTTAATAATTAAAAATATTAACTGTACCTTTAATGAAGTCAACAAAATCAGTATTTGAGACCTAATAATCTGCTGATATAGATTTTCCTGTCAGAAAAACTAGTTATTTACTAAATATTGTCGACTGTTAGTGATTGGGAGTCTGATGCATCATGGTTAAGACCTGCACTGTAACCAGTAATCAACGCACTGCTGATTTGATTTGAGAACTTGTCAAATTTAGTCACTAAATCTTAATGCGCAATTGATATGACATTGATAATGAAGATGATGACGCATATTATACTGATAATGAGGAGCCAATACTGAAGATTACAGAAACAGGAAAATCAACATTTGCCATATATGTGCAAGTCGTCTGCGATGCTGATTTGTATATCACAAATGTTGGAGCACGATGGCCAGATAGTAGTCAAGACTGTCTTATATTTTGAAAGTGTTGTCGAAAATATAACAAGAAATGGGGCGTTTGAAGAGTTTAGGCTTGTTGGAGAGAAAGGTTATGCACTTAATCCATATTTATTAACTTCTTTGCGAAACCAACCAACAACTGACCAGGAAAATAAAATTATCAAGTCACAAGCTTTAAGAGATAGCATTTTTTCTTAATTAAAAAAAACTCAATTTCAAATTTAGAGAAATTTATAAAAAAAGATTTCGTTTATCTGACTTGGATGTAAAGAAGCACAGCAAAAGGGTCTAAAACTTATTTATTGGAAAGGTTGGGAGCATTCAAGGGCACTATTGATGCAAAATAATGAATTAAGTTATGAAAGGGCAAATGGAAGAAAAAAATATAAATTAACCGATTCAATTCAACGACAATATTTTGGGCAAACTTTTGCGCCTGGTGCCGAACAAATATTTCATGGCTCCACTGTGGTGCCTAACGCCAGGGATTTTGTCAGTTGTTATTAACATTTTTGTGGTTTTTTGATAAATTGTTTTTTGTTACTATAGATTGAAAGATAAACATTCGAGACATGCAAAGCGCTGTGATAATTATTTTCTTTGTTTTCTATTAAGCTAGCTGTCGAATAACACGATACCATCCTTCAAATTGAGTTCGTGCTGCCGATTCCCATACATTGACAGTCGTTAACTATACTATAACATTTACGATAACCAGACTAAAAATGTCGTGCTACCGACTTTTAGTTCCGCAAACGACCGTAGCGGCGCTGCTCTGGTTTTCATACAAATTAATACGATAACGATTACAATAACGAGAACGAGAGGGATTCGTGCTTGGGCTACTGAACTAACTTTTGAACTGACAAAACCCGTCGAAATAACTGACAAAATATTTGAAGTTGCCTTTAATGAGTTAGTATGCACAGAAACTAACAAGTA
Organism: Calephelis virginiensis; assembly: GCA_002245475.1. Lineage (NCBI taxonomy): Eukaryota > Metazoa > Arthropoda > Insecta > Lepidoptera > Riodinidae > Calephelis > Calephelis virginiensis. The sequence goes on from NJDC01003880.1 coordinate 59,259, forward strand.
AGCGTCTCGAAAGATAGCGTTATTAAAAGAGCTAATCATGCTATCTTCTAACTCTAGGTTTCATGATAGGACTCCCATTGACAGAGATGGATGATCATTTTCTGAAATAAACACATACTACAAGGCTTCTACCCGTTAGTGAACGAAGAATCATATTTCAGTTTAAACAGATTTGGTACTTTACTTAATTTCCAACTGATTATACATATATTCATAACCGATTTTAACTATTAAAGACATTGCTTAATTTCGTCGAAAACAAGAAATCGCGAGATTATACTAGGTTATGTGAAATAGAATCAGTTATTGTTTAACGGCAGTGCCTACAAAAGAAATAGTTATAAATGAATCGCTTTTTAAGTGGCATGGCAGATTAAATTTTGCTCAAGAAATGACATCTATGGTTGCAGAAGTCGGGGATAAAACTATATGCTGTACGAATCTTTTAGTGGCGAAGTTCTTTGAGTATTAAGGAAAAGATGAACAGAAGTTTGACTACAATATGAGATGCCCTGACGATATGCCGGAAAAACAATGATGACAACAACAGGCTAAGACTGACCGATAAACCAAAAAATGGAGACAGATCTGACAAAGTCAGTTCATAGAGATGATAGAATCATTGACGGGGAAAACAATGATGAAAACAACAGACGGACCGATAAACCAAAAAAAGACATCTGACAAATGCAGTCATGGTGGTGATAGAACCATTCCTATAGTTAACAGCATAAGCGGCCGTTCTATACATCGTATATAGGATTCCATTCAGTTGTTGCTTCACAGAGGATATACTTTCGTAACGGCTTTTCTTTAATAGTCCACTGTTAGTGCGATACTTAAAGACACAGAAAACTGACTGTTACGAGACTTTAGAACTGAACCGGGAATTCGTTCCCGAACCAGTCAAGACTTTATCAAAGATGTAGCTGCGACAAAAAGTAGTTGTTTATAGTATAGGTACATAGGTAGTATGTATACATCTCGGATGTTATTTTTTTTATTATAAATTGAGATGTAAGCTATCCTATCTTTCAAGTTGGATCAAACTGCACACGGTGTGCAAATTTGATTCAAATCGGTTAAGTAGTTTAGGAGTCCATCGCGGACAAACAACGTGACACGTAATTTATATATATTATAAGATATAGGTATAGTGGCTCAAATTTTACAGTTTTGGTATGGCGAGATAACTTAGAAATCGGAATAAATGATAAATACAATCGAGTGACTTATAAACTGAATATTGGACTCAACAATAACAAAAACATGGGCTGATTTCACCCTTAGACAATTACTTTTCCACACAGCCTATTGATCGCCTGTGTGGTCTAGCGGTTCAGTTGTTGGACTTGACTACATGAGTTGAGCAACAAAAAGAAAATTGGGTTTTTCCAATTTTCAAATAAAAAAATGCTGCTCGGGATAGGACATGTGCCCGGTTGGCGATAGGCTTGCCACCTATCACATTGTGGGACTTAGTATCTTCGGCTAGTCGTGGGTGCCCTGGTTGTGCCTCTGCCTACCTCTTCGGGGATATGGACGTGAAGATACTTTTTTTTTCCTATTGAACGTGTCTAAATAGGCACACCCTATTTGGCAATTCACAAAAATAATTTCATTGATAATGCAATTCAACAATTTTAACTGCTTTGTTATCTAGTATTAAAAGGAAAATGTCACATCGTCAGTTCTGCGTATAACTGGCAAACGAATTACTAAAACGATCCAAATTAATAAACTTGACGAATCAATCTCGGCACATAAAAATTAGAACCAAGATAATAAAACAGGTGGCGATGCCAACGAATCGAACACGACACATCACAAAGAATCGAGAGTGAAGTCAAATTACTTTCCATTCCGAACGGACTAAAAAAGTACCGTTTGCTGCATGTCTAAGAAATCACCAACGGTTTGGAAATGTGAGGAGAAATGTCAACCTCTGAATAGAAATATGTTTTAAAGTTAGCCACAAGCCATCAAATTGGATCAAACATTTCCTCTGTATAATATTAGTATAGAAGTATAGATAATATATAAATATATATCTTGGGGTTAGATAGTCCGTTTTTTTGGGGCACGTTGTTTTACAAGAAATTAGAAAAATTGCATTTTCTCTCCAAAAGTAGTACGATCTCTTCCAAAAGCGCCGCCTAGAAGAGAAAAAACCAAGAGACGTCTCAGAAAATCTGCAATTTTAACAGATAACCCATAAAAAGAAGCGCTGGCGGAAGAACAAAACAAGAAAAGAAAATTTAACTTCAAAAATGAAGAAGTAACAAAATACAAAGGTAAAGAGTAAAAGTACGTAAAGTAAAGGTACAAAGAACAAAGTCAATGATGTCATACTGGGTGAGGATTTTTCGCAACTATCGTATGATCCAACCAAAAAGTTTTCAGCGATGATTAGGCGTTCGGTCAATTCTTCGCGTTATATTTTTCCAACGACTTGGTCCCAACAACGAGTAATCGAAATGAATCCTCGTCCACCCCTTCTGTACGGTTTGCCAAAGATTCACAAAGATGGTTGTCCAATACGTCCAGTTGTTTCTTATATTGGTGCACCAGCGTATGGTTTATCAAAATATTTAAACAACGTTATTAAAGAAAAATCAAAATTCAACCCAGCCTATAGCATAAAGAATAGTTTATATCTTGTCGACAGGATCAAAGACGTAGTGTTAACGGATCGGTGTAGATTAGTTTCTTTGGATGTAGAAAGCTTATTCTCAAATGTCCCTTCAGAAGAGTGTATAAACTTAATGGAAGAAATGTTAATACGTCAGCGTCAACAACCAGGAGAAATAAATGAAATTGTAGATATGACCAGAACTTGTATGAAACAAAATTATTTTAGGTACAATTCTCAATACTATATTCAAAAGGAGGGTCTAGCCATGGATTCTCCCCTTAGTCCTCTGATGGCCGAGTTTTTTATGGATAACTTTGAAAGACAACATATTGTAGGTAAAAATCATATATTATATTATTACAGATACGTGGACGATATAATCATATGTTGGACTGGTACAGAAAGACAACTGGACGTTTTCGTAAACAATCTAAATAAGAAACAACCCAAAATTAAATTTAAATTAGAGATCGAAGAAGAAAATTCGTTAAATTTTCTCGATCTGACCATAACTAGGATAGATAATAGGCACCAGTTTGAGATCTTCCGCAAGCCAACTTATACTGATACGACTATTCCTGCGTCATCGTGTCATCCTTGGCAACAGTAAATGTCTGCGTTCAATAGCTACGTACATAGACTTTTATCTATCCCTTTAAGTCAGGAAAGCTACAAAAAGGAGTTAAGCATAATTTGTCAGATGGCAGAGGCAAACGGTTATAATAGCAACATTATTAATAGTTTAATTAAAAATAAAACGAAGAAAGCAATGTTACGATTACTTTATGCCGCGCAACCAGAAAATACTGTAAGGTACAAATCTAGTTTCACTTACGAGGGACAAATTTCCGAAAAAATTAAACGCTCTCTAAAGTCCAATCATATACACGTTGCTTTTAAAACACGTAATCCGTTAAGAAAAAATTGTAATGGTAAGGACAAATTATACAATAAAAAGTCAGGTATTTATAGGCTTCAGTGTTCTGAATGTAACGTAACATACATAGGTCAAACAGGTCGGAGTTTTCAAACACGTTACAAAGAACATATTATACATATAAATAGGCACAAGAATCAGTGGATACGAAGTCGCAGGTTTTGTTGATTTTGTTTTTAATAGCACTTCTCGAATAGGCGTTAATGTCTTTCGTTGTTCTGGCATTCACCCCTTTCGTTTAATGTTTGCAGTGATTTAGATTTTATACCTACAATACTTTATAGATACAATTTTATGCCACAATTCGCGTTTACATTATCTTTAGCTAGTAGTCTTTTAAATAATTCTTACTTTTACCACTGAAAACAGGCTGATATAGACGACCTTCGCTTTTCCAGTGTACATACAAATGTTTGCAATTAAATTTTGTAAATTTTCTTATTTCCCTTAATTACGTACGTTACGTTACGTTTTCCCCGTGTTGGTCCGGGCTCCTTTGAAGAATAGACCATTTGTCTTCCTGCTAGGCAGCTCGTAAAAGGCGAGCAAAGGCTTACCGTCACTAACACCGTGACATCTGACTAGGTAAGGCGAGCAAAGGCTTACCGTCACTAACACCGTGACATCTGACTAGGTGGTAGAGTTTCGCAGCAGTTTAAGGTAGCCAGTAAACTTACTTTTGCTCAAGGCCTAACATCCTGGCCTCAGATTGGCAACGCACCATTACCACCTTTGGTGTCTCTAGGCGGCGGGAATTTTTTACCATCAGGAAATCCCTCTGCTTGTTTGCCTTCCAATATAATAAAAAAAAACTTAAAAAAAGATGATTTGTTCAAGGAGGTATTTTAAGATATTATTCACATATTGCACAGATTGGTATCGCTTCTGTGATCAAAGGGCCGGTGTTGGACTCCACTCGATGAGGTTCCCGGGTTCAACAAGGGGATTAATTTTCTGTTAAATACAACGTTGCCTGGAATTGGATATATTCCCGGTAGGCGATAAGCTTGCCACTTATCACATTTTGGGACTTGGATAATCGTTGGTGCCCTGGTTGTACCTCTATTTCTTCGGATATACGAGTGCGAAGATAATCTTTTGTATAGGGATTTGTGTCCCTCGTATACGTGTCACATCGGACACAAATTATTAGTGTTAGATTCTAATAATTTGTACCGTTGTAGGGATGTTGTAATCCCATTGATAATTAATAAAGTAATTTATATTACAAAATTTTATTACCGCTTCGTTGGTTGGCCGAAGGATATTTATTCTTTTACTTCTTTCACCAGTGTAAGAAGTAGAACTAGGTGCCAGAGGACTGACACCTCCCCAAAAGATTGATACAAATTTTTATTTTTTATGCACGAGGGTGGATCCAAAAGTTCTAAGCCCGACAAAGAAAATGAAAGAAAAGTGGGTCTAAATTTATTTTTATTTTTCGACATAGTCTCCATCTAGCTCAACACATTTCTTCCACCTGACCTGCAACTTGTTTATCCCCTCGAAAAAAAAAAGATTCCGGAAATAGTCGTTTACTGCGACTATCACCTCATCTTTGGTCGAAAATTTCGAGCCACCCAAGTGTTTTTTTTAATTTGGAAATAAATGATAATCGAAGGGGGCTAAATCCTGCGAATAAGGTGGGTGGGGCAGCAATCGTATCCACAATCATGGATTACAGACATTGTTTCAACCGAAGTGTGAACACGTGCATTGTCTTGATGAAACAAAACTTTCTCACGCAACATTCCCGGCCTTTTTTCTTTTATTTCTTCCCGGAGTCTTTGCAAAAGGTTACAATAATAACTAAAATTTATAGTTTGACCTTTCGGTAAATAAACTAAAAAAATAATGCCCTTCGCATCCCAAAAAACAGAAGCCATGACTTTGATAGTCGACAAAACGACCTTAGCCTTTTTCGGTGTAGAAGAGTCTGATCTTTTCCACTGTTTGGATTGTTGCTTTGATTCAGGAGTATGGTGGTGAACCCAGCTTTCATTCAGGGTAACAAATCTAGACAAAAAGTCATCGGGATCACTCTCAAAAAGTTCCAAACAGTCTCGCGAAATTATGTATCGAACTCGTTTTTGTTCAGATGAAAGCAACCTCGGGACCCAGCGAGCAGAAACCTTATGGAACCCCAACTATTCCGTTATTATGTGTTGCACCCGGCCATAACTAATGTTTGTTATCTCAGCTATCTTACCAATGGTCAAACGTCGGTCACCCAGTACGAGATCACAAATTTTATCGATGTTTTCTTTCGTGGTAGAGGATGTAGGCCTTCCACTCCTAGGATCATCTTTAATGTTCTCGCGCGCTTAAACTCAGTTACCCACTTCTTGACACTGGAATACGATGGAGCAGACTCCCCAAAGTGCTCACTAAATCTTGATGGATGTCTTTTGGTGATAGGCCTTTTTGATTGAGGTACTTGATGACTGTACGGTGTTCAATTTTCTCCATTATTGAAAATTGCGTCAGATTGCTTCAAACAAATAATCACAAGAAAATTTATTTTGTGCAGTATCGGAATGAAACTGCGCACGATAAATCAATATGACACATGCTAACAAATGACGGTAGATTTTAAAACGGCTTCATAGCTCCATGTAGGTTCGGCCACGAACTTTTGGATCAACCCTCGTAAAAAATGATCGTTAATCTACTTGCGCAAAAGTTTAAGATACCACCTGATCACTAACATCTGATGTCTATAAACAACAAGTTCTCTAACTTTGATCCAATAGTTCTTGTTTCATTGGAGGGTGTAATGAAGAGTATACAATAAGGGCTAAATACATGAGGGCGAAACCAAGAAGGTCCGAAAGAATCTTGACACTTTTCACTCGGTACTCGAGGCCACAAGGGACTTGGTTTGAGATATATATTTATTTATGGACTTACTGTTTAGGATTTTTTTAAGATGTAGGAAGACGGTGTTCCTGATGGTAAGATATTCACGCCGCCTAGAGACACCAAAGGTAGTACTGGTGCATTGCCAACCTTACGCCGGGATGTAAGGCGTCGAGAAACAGTATGTTGACCCACTACCTTATCATTCGAACCGGAACATCTCAACGACAAGCACTAACGTTATGGCGGGATATTAGGGCGGTTGTACGAATCCGGGCGAGTCGCTGCGAAACTCTACAACTTAGATGTGACGCTGTAAGTGACGGTAAGCCTATGCTCACCTTTTACGAGCTGCCTGGCACAGAAAGGTAGATGGTATATTCTGCAAAGAAGCCCGGACCAACACGGGTTTGTTGACTTAACACATCAATACATATTTTTACATCAAAACTGTTGCGGAGCAAGAACTTTGTTCAACTAGTCATAATAAAAAGATAATCTATACCTGCTTAGGCGTAAGTAGCACAGTATAGACCTACATGTTGGATCTATTTGTAGATGAATTGTAGACCAGTCTAGATTAGTACAAGAGCCTTACTAATACCTGTAGTCAAGGCGTCAACGATGACTCTTGATTGCAACGCATTATTCATATCTTAGATAACTTTCGATTCATAAAAAATATTAAAGGCGTTAATACATACATATATGTATACTTACATACACATCTTCATGGTCACCTGAAACTTGTTTTATTTGTAGCCCGTTAGCGAACTTCGAGTCGAGTTAGATATGAATTGCCCAAAAAAATCAGTACTAATCGCTGGGTGTCTTTATTGTACGATGTATTTACATAAATACCTTGAGGTCAAGTCTCATTAAGAATCGAGTGCCAAATGTCACGAGCCTTGCACACCTACTTTGCTTCGACAACCTGTCTCATACAAACACTTCGGTTTCAAAGACTCCTGACACCACCCTATTTTGTATTCTAATTATAAATTTTCAAGTTATTCAAATCAAGTCAAGTTATTATTGGAGAATCAAGTTGTTCAAGATTGTTACTGTTCAAAACAAAATAAAACAAAGTTTTCTTAATAAGTTTATTTCCTCAAACAATACCGCTAAATCCAGGATGTTTTTTCCAGTGTCTATGTAAACTCATCAACGTCTTATATGCTTTATTACAAACACCGCACACAAAGTCTTTACTCTGTTTATGAACAATTGAATGTTGCATTAACTGGCACTTCATCGAGAATTTCTTACCACATTCTTCACATTCATGACTTTTCTTGTTACTATGTTCTCGTCTTTTGTGATTCACGAAGGATGGCTTCCAAGTAAAACGCTCTCCACAACTCTCACAAGTGAAAACCTCAACCATTCCTTGATGAAATTGAATGACATGCAAGTGTCTATCGTAAGGCTTTTCAAAAACCTCACTACAATATGAACAATCAAGAGCCATATCTTTTTTATGCGCAAAATTTGTGTGTCTTTCTCTAGACTCAGCTAATAAATATGTCCTTTCACAAAACGAACAAGGATAGTAATTGGTAGAGTGTGCACTCTTGATGTGGGAATCCAAACGAATTGACGCAAAGAACGGATCTCCGCAGGCATAACAAATATAATTACAAAAATGGTTATTCATATGATTATTTAACTCGTAAAATCCTTGGAAGTTTTCCAAACACAATACACATTTCAAATCCTCAGCCAGGCAATACGGAATAATTCTTGAGTACGCCTCATTAAATTCCAAATCGTGAGCTTCAGCTAAATGCTTGAACAGACTATTCCAATCAGGAATTTCAGATTTGCAAGATGTACACTTCAAGTTTTTTACATCGAGTTTCAGAACCTCATTGTTGTAAGGCGGCCGCATAAAGAATTCAACGTTTCGAATGCGTTCACGTGAATGGCTATCATGTGTGTGTGTTCTAAGTAGCTCAGGGTCTTCGAAATGTTCACCGTCAAATGAACAATAGGCGCAGTAAAATTTGACTTGTTTCTTTATCGAGGTCTTCGTTTTGAAAGGAGTCGCATTAGTGTAAGTCAACACAGCTCGTATTTCTTCTACGAATTTAATAAAAAGTTCTTGGTTCTCGTCTGAAATAGAAATTTTCCACCTGTTTGAATTGGGATTTAACGGATTCAATGGATTTTAAGTCTTAGTACAGATTTTAGTTGGTAAGAATTTATCTGGGTTAATTGTGAGTAACGGTAAACATACCTTTACCGTCTCATTAATAAACATGGAGTAAAATTAAATTGGTATTATAGTCTGTATCACATTTGAATAAAAACTATAACACCCAGGTTGAACCTTGGGGTACTCCGGCTCGAAGGACCAAAAAGATGTATAGTGTGTCTATACAAGGTGAGAAGGGATGATATACCAAACCCAACGAGTGCTGTTTTTACACTGATTTATTACTAATAAAAATGTCATAATGTCGAAAGTGAAATGCTGACGCAAAATATTGCGTTCAGCACGTTTGACCTAATTATTACTGTACTTTGTACATCCTGGGACTCAGGGAAAAGGATACTAAATGTAACATGTAAACAAATGAAATGAGATATATGATGTAAAGAACTAAGCCATAATGTCCATATGTAACTTAATGTCTCTAGATGGATTGGGTTATACCACTTTGTGCCACAGTTAAAATTAACAATCACTAATTTCACTTTCACTAATTTTCGGAACC